>JASPKZ010005316.1:820000-1305556 GCA_030220185.1 Diploptera punctata
CATTAAAAAGTAACAAAGCTCCTGGAGAAGACCACATTAATCAAGAATTATTTAAATTTTCAACTAAAAAATTTTAGACAGATTTCTTATTCTCCTTAATATGATATGGGAAGGACAAGAACCACCACAAAGCTGGAACAAATCCATTTTAATACCAATCTTCAAAAAAGAAGTCACCAAATCAAAGATAACTATCGTGGAATTAGCTTGTTGAACTCCGGATATAAAATTTATGAAAATATAATTGGAGAAAAGTAGAATGGATTCAGAAAGGATAAATCTTGTACAGATGGATTCTTCACTCTAAAACTACTATTAGAAAAGCACAAGGAATTCAATATAGAAACTCATATCGCCTTCGTTGACTTCATAAAGGCTTTTGACAAAGTAGACAGAAATATATTACTACAAATTTTAGCTGATGATAACGTTCCACAACAATATATTACTAATATCTTCAACATCTATAAAGATAATGAAATCTCTGTTAAACAAGATGGCAAATTATCTTCTTGGGAAAAGATCAACACTGGAGTAAGACAGGGATGTGGATTTTCACTGGTGCTTTTCATCATATATATATATATATATATATATATATATATATATGAATAAATTAATAAACGAATGGAGGAAAACACAACGAGGATATATATTATATTATTTTTGGTCTGGACATCTTACCTCAATATTAATGTTGATTTGTTCTTGGACATGTTTCAAAACAATTCTCTGTTTTATCTTCAGCTTTCCCAGACTGGATATATATACCCATCAATAGGAACCTCAAACTCGATGCTATTCTTTTTGCAGACGATTTAGCTCTTCTGGCACTTTCCAAAAATGATTTGCAACGATCAATTTATAATTTACAAAAAATAGGTGCCAAATTTAATATGGAAATATCAATTAACAAAACTAAAATTATGGCTTTTCATGGGAAGGACCCCATACAAAGTGAAATCTGTCTCCAGAATAAAATTTTAGAGAGATCTAATCAATTTAAATATCTTGGATATTATCTCTCTATCTGGGATGAAAAGGATATCCCTGAAAAAATTACTAGTTATAATAAAAGTTTGAGAATTATTAATCAAGTTATGAAACCATCTCTTGTACAAAAAAAAAACACCAGATTACGTTTATATAACACTTTGGCTAGACCAGTGTTGACCTATGGTAGTGAAGCATGGACACTAAAAAGACATGATGAAAGCAGAATAACGGCTTGTGAAATGAGATTCATGCACAGAACAGCGGGTTACACCAGATGGGAAAAGAATTGAAGACTATTGATGTTTTTATTATTGATTTAACATTTCTCACTGAAAGATAAATTATATTTGAAGAAAAAATTTTTCGCCTAGACCGAGACTCGAACCCGGGACCCTTGGCTTTCCGGGCCAAGTGCTCTACCAACTGAGCTACCAAGGCGAGTTATGATCTAGATGCAAATTTTTCTCTTATATACGTTGTAATTCCCTATCGCCAAATGCTTTTGAAACCATTGCTTCTATCTTTGCAAATGTCGGCTTCTTAGTTAAGAAGACATTTATTGGGAATTTAACATTACTTTATAAAGCTAGTAAGGCTTCTAATGATGTTTTTATTATTGATTTAACATTTCCACTGAAAGATAAATTATATTTGAAGAGAAAATTTTTTGCCTAGACCGAGACTCGAACCCGGGACCCTTGGCTTTCCGGGCCAAGTGCTCTACCAACTGAGCTACCGAGGCGAGTTACGATCTAGATGCAAATTTTTCTCTTATATACGTTGTAATTCCCTATTGCCAAATGCTTTTTGAAACCATTGCTTCTATCTTTGCAAATGGCGGCTTCTTAGTTAAGAAGACATTTATTGGGAATTTAACATTACTTTATAAAGCTAGTAAGGCTTCTAATGATGTTTTTATTATTGATTTAACATTTTTCACTGAAAGATAAATTATATTTGATAGTCTAGATCGTAACTCGCCTCGGTAACTCAGTTGGTAGAGCACTTGGCCCGGAAAGCCAAGGGTCCCGGGTTCGAGTCTTGGTCTAGGCAAACATTTTTCTCTTCAAATATAATTTATCTTTCAGTGAGAAATGTTAAATCAATAATAAAAACATCATTAGAAGCCTTACTAGCTTTATAAAGTAATATTAAATTCCCATAAATGTCTTCTTAACTAAGAAGCCGCCATTTGCAAAGATAGAAGCAATGGTTTCAAAAGCATTTGGCGATAGGGAATTACAACGTATATAAGAGAAAAATTTGCATCTAGATCGTAACTCGCCTCGGTAGCTCAGTTGGTAGAGCACATGGCCCAGAAAGCCAAGGGTCCCGGGTTCAAGTCTCGGTCTAGGCGAAAATTTTTCTCTTCAAATATAATTGAAGACTATGCCAATTGTGGAATATATTAAACAGTACCAACTAAATTGGAAACACCATCTAAAAAGAACGAGTTCAAATCGGATCCTCAAAGCTGTTTAATTATATACCACGAGGACGAAGATCACTGGGCCGTCCTATGAAACACTGGAGGGAAAATTTTCTATAGGATCGTAACAGGCCTTGGTCTAATACTTGGAAGGAAGAAGAAGCAAATGGCGGCTTCTTATTAAGAAGACATTTATTTGGGAATTTTTATATTACAATATAATGCCAGTATGGCTTCTTTCAATGTTTTTATTATTCATTTCATACATCTCAATGATGGATAAATCATATTTGAAGAAAAAAATTATACGCTCAGTCCGGGGCTTGAACCCAGGACCTTTGGCAGCTCAGTCGATAGAGTATTGGCCCAGAAAACCAAATATCATGGGTTCGAGCCCCGGTCCAAGCGTATAATTTTTCTCTTCAAATACAACCTTAGACATATATTTTGCGATAAATAGTTTACACCATAAAATATGTGTAATAAAATAATTTCACAAACCAAACAATAAGTGTATTTGTGAACTTTGTGGCAAAAAGTCTTAAGAGATACCACTTAATCAAATGCATAAAAAGAGTGAAATCACTTGCTGAATATAACAGAGAGCTATAAACAAATGTGCGCATTCCTTTCATTATTACAATTACAAATTCTGGCAAGCTGGCGCTCCTTCCACCTTCACTTCCATCACTTCCTGTATGATCAGGAACCCCTCCTCCAGATTCCAATTGCACTGTTAGAAGTACAAAGTTTTATTAATTTCAATGTAACTAATTATTATTCAAGCTTTGAAAGCCAGAGTGGAAATGTAAAGAGAATGTTTTTCTGGACTTCTGGAACACGGTCATGAGACTTAGAAGTTCACAGATATTTCACTAGAGACTTCATCTAACATCCTCAAGGGTTGGATTGAGACCGGTCAATTGTCAACTGCTTGCTGAGAATGCCAGATGCAGTCTCTGGTGGAATATCAGGCAACTCCAAGCCTCTTGATCCTGGTTCAGAAGCCTGGAAGAGTCTCTCTCAACGAACTAAATCTACACCTTATGAAAGGTAGATTCACTGAGGCCTATCCTCAGATAACTGAATCCAGTTCACATCTCTGGTATTCACTTCCCTAAGACTGATCTGAACATACATATGGGGCTTCCTCATGGATTTCCCCAATAAAAATTTCAAAAGCATTTCTACTAACACACTAACAATTATATTCTCAAAATTGATATTAAGTCACAATATAAAGTAATTCATCAAGAGATTATACCAGTAATACTCGTATATCACAAATTTTACTCTCTCTACTGGAACATGTTTTGGAAGAAATTTCCACCATATCAGCCAGAAACCAACACTGGACAGACAGATCTCATAATTAAATCCTTTTCTCCAAGAATTTCAAAATTCATTACTATGTTTTATTTTTTTGGATGTAGATTTTTTTTCCTGTATTGTGAGTTCTGTTGGTTTTTCTATTTGTTTCAGCAATTTTGACTTATCTTCAATTCTATGATTTTCTTTCCACATAAGAGCAGATGACTGCTGATTTTAGTCTAACAAAGCATATTCTGAGCTTCTCTGACTATTAAGGAGTCACGCAGTTCTCAGTCCTATATATGTATGTGTGTGTGTATTGTGTGTTGTCGTCATCCAGTGGTGATGAGTAGAGACCGGATTATATGCATTTTGCATATTTAGACCTTTGTCACCTGTTATTGCATATTTTAACTAAATACTAGTGATAATGCATATTTTTGCGCTATATTTACAAGATTTTAAAAATCTGTGTTTTTTACAATGATCATTTTGAGGTCATCAAAAGTGTAGTAAATGATTTCGATAGTAAAGAGGCTTTGGTAGTTTGTCAGTGCAAGGAAGGTTTTAACGATTCCAGTATTAAAAAAAAAAATTGCTGTGATTAGCACTAATTTTTTTCCGTACACCTGCAACTATTAAAAAGCTTGAAACTCAAGGTTTGGCATTAATTGATTCTATTCAGTTAATGGATAAAACCTGTCAACTGAGCTCCTCATGGCCAGAGGTATTCCCAAGCAAACTAAGGAAAAGTTTGAAAGCATTTTGAACGATAACCCAGGCTTTGAACCTTTGTGATAAATGGGATAGGTGAGCTTTTGCTAGAAATAATAAGTGCCAAAATAGCACCCAAATTCAAATACTGCCCAGTTACTTCAGTTGGACGTAGAATGGTCCTTTTCTGTTTATAAAAATATTTTGAGCGATTGAAGACACGACCTTACTACCGAACATTTGGAACAGTACCTGATCATTTCTGTTTATTATAGTAGCAAAATGTAGAATATTTTAATTTGTGAACAATGCTTTTGCCTGATGCTGATTGATAATTTATCATTTATCGGTGATAGATGATAATATTAATAAATAGATAGATAATTATGTATTTTATTATTTGGTACTGCACATATTGACATATTTCATGCATATTTGTACACATATTTCGACTTCGTTGACTTCATAAAGGCTTTTGACAAAGTAGACAGAAATATATTACTACAAATTTTAGCTGATGATAACGTTCCACAACAATATATTACTAATATCTTCAACATCTATAAGGATAATGAAATCTCTGTTAAACAAGACGGCAAATTATCTTCTTGGGAAAAGATCAACACTGGAGTAAGACAGGGATGTGGACTTTCACCGGTGCTTTTCATTATATACATGAATAAATTAATAAATGAATGGAGGAAAACACAACGAGGATATATACCCATCAATAGGAACCTCAAACTCGATGCTATTCTTTTTGCAGACGATTTAGCTCTCCTGGCACTTTCCGAAAATGATTTGCAACGATCAATTTATAATTTACAAAAAATAGGTGCCAAATTTAATATGGAAATATCAATTAACAAAACTAAAATTATGGCATTTCATGGGAAGGACCCATACAAAGTAAAATCTGTCTCCAGAATAAAATTTTAGAGAGATCTAATCAATTTAAATATCTTGGATATTATCTCTCTATCTGGGATGAAAAGGATATCCCTGAAAAAGTTACTAGTTATAATAAAAGTTTAGGAATTATTAATCAAGTTATGAAACCATCCCTTGTACAAAAAAACACCAGATTACGTTTATATAACACTTTGGCTAGACCAGTGTTGACCTATGGTAGTGAAGCATGGACACTAAAAAAAACAACATGAAAGCAGAATAACGGCTTGTGAAATGAGATTCATGCGCAGAACAGCAGGTTACACCAGATGGGATCGGAAAAGGAACACCGATATCTTAAAAGAATTGAAGACTACGCCAATTTTGGAATATATTAAACAGTACCAACTAAATTGGAAACACCATCTTGAAAGAATGAGTTCAAATCGGATCCCCAAAGCTGTTTATAATTACATACCAAGAGGACGAAGATCACTGGGCCGTCCTATGAAACGCTGGAGGGAAAATTTTCTATAGGATCGTAACAGGCCTTGGCCTAATACTTGGAAGGAAGAAGAAGAAAGATTTCGAGTTTATGTTGCATATAATCCGGTCTCCAGTGATGAGGTTTTTAATTGGCTTGTGCCAATATTTTTATTGCTTCCCAGTAGAAACCTTGAATTTCCTTTCTAAGTTGTTTGATGTCTAGCTGTTACATGTCGGGAGATGTTCTTTGTTGAGTACTTGTCCTGTTTCATTGTATACTGTGTATTTGGCATCGTCAACAATTCCAGTTTTCTGGAGGTGATCAAGTGGTGGTGGCTAGTAAAGAGACAGAATACAGTTAGAGCAGATTTTCTCGGCATTGTCAGGATGTGGGATTGGAGGTGGACATTTGCTTACCTCTTTCCTTCTAGTTTTCTATTTATTATTTGTTGGTATTTTGTTTGAATTTGGTTTTATGCTTTTGATTTTTTAAGTCAAATTTTGTTTCTTTCGTGGCTTGCAAACAATTTTTTTTATATATTCAATGCCCCAGGTTGTCATTTTGACATTTCTGGTGTTGTCTCCTGGCATTGGCATAATTGTAACCCACTAGAAGGCGGAGTTACGCTGCCCAATAATATGATGGGTGATGATGATAGTGATGCACCAGGGGTCTTTAATCCTAAACTTAACCTAAATTCCAGACCATGGGCAACCACAGGAATAATCCCCTTTAACAAAAAATTCCTATGGTTTGACCGGGAATCAAACCTGTGACCTCATGAACAGTAGTCAGAAACGCTGACCACTAGCCCATGAGGCACAATAGTTGTCCCTTTTTGGTCAGCACATCTCCCATTTAATTTCCAATAATGCCAACATGGGCAGGGATCCATTGCAGCACAATTTGCTGAAATCTTGGTTTAAGAAGTCTGATCATTACTCTGACATTGTGTACAGTGGAGGAGGTTGTTAAATGGAGATTGCAAATGGTTTGAATTGCTGCTTTAGAATCTTTTAATATGACTAATTTATGTTTTATATCTGTTCTGAAGATGTTGTTTTCAGTGCAGTTTCTATTGCATTTATTTCTCCATAACAGTTATTTTCATATTGATCCAAGAGAACATATTGTGAAAATAATGTTCAGGATTTGACAATACAGAATTTTGCTTCTAGCTTCCCAATATTTAATAACAATGACTGAATGCATTTACAAACTTTGACATGATTTTAGTTGTTACATATTCACATTCTCTCCTCCCATACATAGTGGCGATATATCTAACATTCTTGCCTTAAAAATAAAGTTATTCTCTTTCTTGCTTCACAATATTTTGATGTTAGATCATGATGCATAAATAAATAAATTTAATTATCTGTATGGCACCATATAACAAAGTCTCAAGGGAACAAGGAAAGAGACATTTTTAAAAAAATTATAAAACAAAGGAGGTTCCAACATTATTATATGGATCAGAGCACTGGGTTTTAACCAAAAACCAGGAATGAAGAATAGAGGCTTCAGAAATTAGATTCTTGAAGGATGTGGCTAACCATACAATAGCAGATTGGAAACAAAATAAAGATATGCGAACAGAACTAAATGTGATGTTTAATATTAAATTTATCAGTTCTCATCGAATGACAAATTAAATTTGAAGAGAAAAATTCAAGTTATTAGACAAGATTGCACAATACAGAGATGAATGGATGGACCACATCAATAGAATGAATAACAATAGAATCTCAGATTCTTCACTACAGACCACTAAAACAAAGAAATATAGGAAGACCAAATAAAAGATAGACAAACCAATTCTAATATGAGAATGGAACAGACCTTAGGGTCTAATCCTTGATGCTGCTGCTGATGATGGATCATAATGCATCTGAAGAGCTTCACATATTTTGATGTGCTTCACTACATGGTGGCACAGTAGGCAGTCTGGTCATTAGTTACTCCAACCAATTCACGCAATCATATGGAACATGGCTGCAGATGATGTATGAACTGTTCCTGGTTTCAGTTTTGGATCTTGTAGAATTGGTTAAGTGGAAATATAATTACTGCAAATTTAATTTTTAAATATTCTCTTTATAGGTACAAAAGGAGTTCCTGGGGTTTTCTGTGCTTGATTTTAGATTATTTTTTTAACTAAGATGTCTGCCCTCTCATTACCTTTTTATGCCCCATTGTGCTAGGATCCATTGTAAAACCATAACTCTTTCAAGATTTTAAAATTGTTTTGTGTTGTGAATTTTATTTATTTATTTTTTAATTTTAGAATATGTTGAAGATGATATAGTTTGAATTGCAGCCGTGGAATTAGACTGTAATATTTATAAAAATTTAATTGTATCAGTCCTGATGTATGGAATCCAAACATGGACAATGAATGCAGAAGTAACTGAGTAAAGTTTTAAGAAAGGCTTTGGAGCTGTTTTCTATGACTATTTAACTCATGCCCCAAATGGGAGTCAATGACCAATCACATTACAATGATTTTTATTTACCACCAATCACAGTCGTGTTTCACCTCACTCTTTATCAGCTCCTGCTTTTGTGATAAAGAAAGCTCCTCTTTTTAATGTTCTGAACAGGTCAAAGCATTATTTTCTCCAACAAATACATTGAATATAGCAAATAATGAAAATATTCCTTGATTTTACTGAGTTGTTTACCAAAAAAATATAAATGAATAACCCGTAATGTTGATTATGATATATAGTTTGATGTGTTTTATTATTTCTCCACTTGGGTGCACTCTTACAATATTGCGATCTTATTTGGCAATAAATAATATGATCAAGCAGCAGTGAATGAACATAACCTCACATTTCTGATTTGTTTTCAAACATCGCCGTTTACAGTAAATATATAAATATTTTAAATAACTATAGTTAAACAATGATTTGTGAGTAAACAGTTTAATTTTGTTTGTTAAATAGTCCTAACAAATGCCACTCTTGATTTCCAAATTCTCTAGATAAATTTGGAAATCACTCGTGGCATTACTTATGACAATAACTGGAGATGGAGCATAATAACGTGTTTATGAAAATTTATAATGACATAAGGTGGGATGGAGTAAGTGTAATCCAAAATTCAGTTGGATTACTTTGTGTCTCAATATCAGCATAAAGAATGAAGGTACATTTTAAAACAATATAACAGCATTCAAGATCCATAAAATTGACATAATTACATATAACACATTCATAATTTGTCCCAGAATTCCATCACAATCCCACCAATCACAATCAGAAGACATTTTCACATAAATTGTGTATTATCTCCCAAAGATCTTCAATAACCAGTCCTATCTTGTATGCAAATTTCAAACCATATAATGAGGTAAAGGCTATCCACTCTTAAAGTGATCCTCGTCAAAACAAAACCATGTGACCGACATATGATGTAGAAGCAATAATTATGCAAAAAAAGTAGTTCCCTTCATTAAATTAAAAATATGTCCTCTGAATATACTTGTTATTCTTCATGAATCAAAATAATAATATTCAAAACATAGAAGATATTCTAAAATATACCTAATCAATAATTACAACTTAAAATAGTTTATTACATATGGGTGATGCATTTGAGCCATGCTTCAGTCGATTCTGATACAAAACAAAATTGCTGAAAGTGTCGAGTCTTCTGTTGCTGTGCTGCCATCTAAATTTTTAAAACACAAGTCTGGCAAACCTATGAATAGCGGTCAAAAAACAGTTATTTTAAATGTAGGGCCTATTTCACAAGTTCAGTGAAAAATCCCACCAGCTTTCTTGTAATCTATCCCATTCAACAATCACATGTCTTATATACTTCACACGTGCTCCCTGTCAATGTGACAGTAATTGTGGCGCGAATGGCGGAAGGATACAATTGGCATTTGTTTATGTTAGGATCACTCCAAAAGCGGATAAGGTATAGTTTAGACAACAGTTGTACTTACCTCATTACTTAGATAAAAAGTACTTGGGCTCGAACAAACACATATACACCAAAATCGTGTGAGAGATAATTTAAAGGTCACTTATTGCACTAGTGATACTCGCTCATCTGCAAAACTGCAGTCGTCCGTTAGAGGCCCCTGCGTGTGCCATGCCTCATTGCACATTGACCTGCCGGTATGCCAGTCGAGACCAGTAGGGACAGTGCAGTGTGCCTCTGAAGTTGCGTTTTGTGAAGTTATTTGTGTAGTGAAGCGTCAGATGATAATCAATCCTGCTAATGTATTGCGATTGATTGAGATGAAGTTACGAAGAACTCTTCTACGTGAAGATGGTATTGGTGTAGACGATGAATCATTCGCATGTTTTCTGGTATCTATTATAGTGCAGAAATACGAGCATAAGTTAGAAACAGATACTGTTGTAACACTAACACATAATTATGATGCTGGCGATGATAATGACGAACAATTCATTGCAAGCGGTAGTGATATGGCAAGTGCGGGAAGAGGCGATGGAAGTAGTGAAAGTGAATTCCAACCCTCTCCTGATAAGAATGTTAAAGTCGCAAGTATCATCACGGCATTTGATGACAACACACTAGAGAACATATACGTTGATTATCACATAAGAGGTTTCAACACATACAACAAGCTTCTGAAAAGATACCCTAAGAAAAGATATAAGTGTCATGGCGGCTAGCTACTAACACGCACAAGTTACGCTCCAGGTTTTAAGTTACTTTTCAGCAGGTGCCTTCGTTATTTCATAGTTAAAGTTGTATATTCGTAGTCAGTTTAAGTTTAAATTTATATCAGTTAGTGCCAAAAGTGTGTACATTTAACAACATGGGTAAAAACACACGTAATTCAAACAATGATTCGACAAGTTCTACGGAGGAAGCAGTGAAACGTGTGGTGAAAGAGGCGCTGCAGGATCCCGGCACTCTGCAGGTGTTTGTGTCCATGTTGCGGGACCAGGTAGTGGCGGAACTGCAGAAGACCATCGAGGACAACACTAAAGTAATTGAGGATCTGAAAAAGACCCTTGATGAAAAAGACAGAAAGATTGAGGTGTTGGAAAATAAATTAGACGATCTAGAACAATACCAGAGACGTCAATGCCTCAGAATTTTTGGTGTAAAAGAAGAGGCCGGAGAGGACACTGACCAGAAAGCCATCGAGGTGGCCAAAAAAATCGGTGTCGATCTATCAGTGACAGACATTGACAGAAGTCACCGTGTTGGTGTTAATAATGCAGAAAGACCGCGGGCTATAATAGTGAAATTTGTTAGTTACCGCAAGCGCAGTGAAGTTTTTCTAAGCAAGAAAAAGTTGAAAGGAAGTGGGGTCACTGTTCGCGAGGACCTAACGAAGTGTCGCTATCGCCTGCTACAAGACAGTATACAAAAATACGGTATTCAAAATGTATGGACAATGGACAGTGCCGTCATAGCCAAAGTAAATGGCGAAAAACGCAAAATTAGATCTTCTACGGATATCAACTAGATAGGACCTGAGTGTAAAATATGTTTACTTTATTTGTCTTTTCTTTGCTAACAATTATATTGTTAATTTATTTCTAATTTAGGTAAGTTTTAAGTTTATTATTTTTTATTTAGGACAACTTACTTGTTTTATTTTCATTTTTTAAGTTATTTGTTTAGCTAAATTATTTTAATTTTATTAGAGTTATTACAGTACATAGTTTATTTTTACTTTCTGCTATTGGCAACATTGAGCTGACAAATGATGAATTATTTGCAACCCTTGACTCACTCACCTTCTCCAATCACCCTCTTATTGTGCAGACAGCTTTTAACTCAGGTAGCAACATTCCTCAATCCCTACCATCCCCTCCAAAAACAACTACCAGTCTACTTAGGAATGCATTTTCTATTGATAAATCATCACTTAAAATCGCTCACGTAAATTCACAAAGCATTCTGTCCCACTTTGATGAGTTTGAAACCATATTTTCATCTCTTGGACTGAGCGCCATTTTAATTTCGGAAACCTGGCTCACCCCATCCATACCTTCGTCCCTTGTTCACCTAGACGGATATACACTGCTCAGAAATGACAGAATAGATAAAAGAGGTGGAGGAGTTTGTGCCTTTATATCAAATGAGCTTAATCCAAGAATTGTCCACAAGTCCCCTTCTGTATATTCCGCTCGCCCCGAGTTCTTATTCGTAGAAATTCAAGCCAGTCTAAAAAAATGTCTCTTATGCATTGTATACAAACCTCCAAAAATTGGGCACCTTTCGGATCTAGAAAACGCTCTGAACGATTCATTGCCTCATTATGAACACGTTATTGTCGCAGGCGATTTTAATACAAATCTTCTTCAGACTGACTCACCAGCCATACAACTTAAAAATATGTTCCAAAGCTTTAATATGACCATTGTTCCTCTCTCTGCCACACACCATAGTGCTACTTCCGACACTCTACTGGACTTAATTGTGACTACACATCCACAGAAAGTACTGTCATATGGACAAATTCCTGCTCCTGGCATATCTGCTCATGACATTGTATTCGTAGAATACTCACTCCAATGTCCTAAAAGACGCTCTAAATTGATTACGTACAGAAATTTACAAAACATAGACGATACTAAACTAAAATCAGACGCTTTAGAACTACCTTGGTATTCAATATGGAATCTTAGATCAGTTGATGAAAAAGTAGACACATTTAATACACTGATACTACAACTATACGACAGACATGCACCAGTAAAAACCCGACGATTTTCCCGCTCCCCTGCTCCCTGGATGAATGATTCAATACGTGAACTTATGTCAAAACGAGACAAAGCATACCGAACATACAGACGACATAAAAATGACGAGAACTGGCAACTGTACAAACAACTTAGAAACACAACTACACAATCTATACGTAATGCCAAACTACGACACGCCCACAGTATAATCGGACCTGAAATAAGTGCACGGGACACTTGGCGAAATCTCCGTGCAATGGGACTTAGACAGTTGAATCCCTCAACTGACTCTATAGACATTTCTGTAGATGACTTAAATGAACATTTTACCTCAATACCCATGACACCTCCAGACAACAAGACTAAAATAGACACTCTTAAAGACTTATCCCCATCCCCACATATAGGAAGAGATAAATTTTACTTTTACGACATTTCGCCTATAGACGTTAAAAAAGCACTCAAGCGGATTAAATCCAATGCGCAAGGAACAGATAACATCAGCATTTTAATGCTAAATAAAATCATTGACATTATACTACCCACAGTGACTCATATTTTCAATGCTTCCCTTATAACTTCTATCTTCCCTATTGTATGGAAACAGTCTAGAGTTCGGCCTATACCAAAAATAAGTACACCTACTAACTGTAATGACTTCCGACCGATTAGCATCCTTCCGACATTATCTAAAGCCCTGGAATATATTGTACATAAGCAAATGACTGATTATCTCCAAGAAAATCACCTCCTTGATCCTTATCAATCCGGCTTTAGATCTGGTCATAGCACAACCACAGCTTTGCTAAAAATTACCGAAGATATTCGTGAAGCCGTGGACAGACGTCAATTGACTCCTTTAACCTTACTTGACTTCAGCAAAGCTTTTGACACAGTAGACCACGACTTACTTATGATAAAGCTCAAGCACCTACATTTGTCTGACAGCGCTGTATCCTGGTTCGACTCATACCTGCACGGTCGTCAACAATACGTTTCATTAAACTCTAGATCTTCGACTTGGCGTAACGTGCCGGCTGGAGTCCCCCAGGGCAGTGTTCTCGGACCTCTTCTTTTCTCAATCTACATAAATGATTTGCCAACTGTACTAAAGCACTGCCGTTATCACCTCTATGCTGATGATCTCCAAATTTACCTACATTCACCTCCTCATTCTCTCTATAACAGCTTGATGAAAATGAATGACGATCTCATATCCATCTTTAACTGGTCTTCAAGTATCGGTCTAAATCTAAATCCTAACAAGTCACAAGTAATTCTAATGGGACAACAAAGACTGCTTACAACCTTTGACATATCTACACTTCCAAACATTACTATAAATAATATAATTATCCCTTATTCTTCTTCAGTAATAGATCTTGGACTACATCTAGACGCAAATTTAACCTGGCAAACACAAGTGAAACACATATGTAAAAAGACTTTCTCCATCTTACATTATCTTAGACGTTTAAAGAATTTTCTCCCAGTTTCGTTAAAACAAATCCTAGTGCAGAATCTTGTGTTACCACACTTCGATTATTGTGACATTATATATAATGATCTAAACTATGCCTTGTCGCAGAGACTGCAGCGTGTTCATAATGCTTGCATTCGATTCATTTTCAATATCCGCCGTTATGACCATATTTCCGAACACTTTAATAACCTCTCTTGGCTCCGTCTTACTGACAGACGTAAATTGCACTCTCTTTCGCTACTTTTCAAGCTTCTGAATTCCTACATTCCTACTTACCTGGCGTCCAGATTTGAGAAGTTATCCTCCTACCACAATATTGACACTAGGTCACAAGATAGCAGTCTGCTAACAATTCCTCTTCATAGCACTTCCTCCTATTCTACTTCCTTCACAGTAGCCTCCGCCCGCTCCTGGAATCTCCTTCCTCAAGATATCAGGGGTTGCCGCACACTTGGCACCTTTAAGTCACGCTTATACAGTTACCTGTTGTCTAATAATTAATTTTTCTCTATTTATTTAATTTTATACTATGTCATTAATCTTTTCCTCGTTTTTTTTATATATCTTGTACATATTATATATTTAATTCGTTAAATTTAGAGTAAATCAAAATACATTATAAATATTAATTGTATTGTATTCATAACTTGTAATCGTTTATATATATATATTGTAATTTAGATTTAAGACTTTTCTTTTGTATTTTTTTTTAAACCTGGTTGAGTGGTAGACAAGGCCTTAAGGCCTTAACTCTGCCAGGTAAAATAAAGCTATTATTATTATTATTATTATTATTATTATTATTATTATTATTATTATTATTATTATTATTATTATTATTAAACTGAAGGCTAAAAGCAACGTGGCAAAGAAACAAGAAGGAAATACAGTTTTCAAAGGAAATTGTACACTGCAGTTCAAGATCATCAAGGAGTGTGTAATGGCAAAATTCGATGAAGCGCGAGAATGCAGCTCCGCCATTCATTATTGGCATTTACAACATTGGGCATTGGACGTAGCCAGAAATCTCGGGTGTACAAACTTTACAGTTTCACTAGGATTTATTACTAATTTGAAAAAGAAGTTTAGGATAACATCACGCCATATCACTATGCTCCAAGCATGAAAAGATAAGGGTGATGACGAAGAGCTGATTCAAAGAGCTCAAACATTCGTTGCTGATGTCAATCATATCACGACAGAAAAAATTGAAATTAGTTCTGTGTGGAACTGTGATCAGAGTCAGTTCAACTATGAGCTTTCTTCTGACAGAACGGTATCCATGAAAGGGGAGAGAAACACTGTTTCGATGTTGCAATCAGTTAACAGTGCAACACATAGTTACACGATTTATGTTGCTATATCAATGGAAGGACGACTGGCAGACAAACCCTATATTTGCTTCCAAGAACCTAGTGGAAAGTTTGGATCTCATGTGTCATGGGAAATAGAAACTAGGTGCCCTCCAAATGTCTTCGTCGATGCAAGTGTGAGTGGGAAGATGACGAAACAACATCTAAAGACGTTTGTTCTGTCAGTTTTGAATCCAAATTTGTCGAGAAAGTCATTAGTACTTTGTGACTCCTGGTCTGGACATAAGGATGAACAAATACTATTGGAAGCATCTGGCGGAAAAGATGTACATTTAAAAATCTTTCCACCTAAAACTACAAAATATGCACAATCTCTGGATGTGTATTTCTTCAGGCAATATAAAATATATGCCAAGAGAATAACAGACTTTATTAAACTACGTTCCAGTAATATGCAGCCAAAATTGCATGATAGATTCTTTATCATAAATTTGCATTCTGTCATTTACAATCAGTTATCTGCGAGAGTATATAGACCAATGCTTCGTTACGCGTGGCAGAACGCTGGCAACGATATTGGTGAACCAGTGGACAGCTACAAAAGTGTAATTGACTTGGCATTGAACACTGATATTATAGAATGTGCAAATATGACATGCGATCAACTTGCTTTTCTTCACTGTGCATTTTGCAGTCATTCATATTGCTGTGAGCATTTTATTGAAAGTCCCCATTTACATTTATAGTTAAGATATCTGCATTGCGTATGGCTTCTACAATGACATCTACAGTGATATCTAGAGCATGATTGCAAGAGTTTTGCAGGAAAACGACACCCACCAGTACATTGAGAGGTACGTAATGATCCTGTAACCAAACTTTCACACAGATATGTTTGTTCGAGCCCAAGTACTTTCCTTGTCAATTGAATTGGTCAATTAGCAAGATGGATAAAAATAGGAAAATACACCGGGTTTGTTACTCATAACCAGACAGACAATGGAAAAGAGGAAAATCCAGGAACCAATGGTGAGTAATGCAAACAACTGTAAAATGAAGAAATGGAAGCAAGTACTGAAGGAAGAGCAGCTGGAAAAGAAATATTAAGATGGCAATGTCTTATATTTGGCCAAAAAGAAGATAAATACAAACTCATAGGTTCTAGTGTAGTAATATTTAATTATATTTGAAGAGAAAAATTCTCGTCTAGACCGGGACTCGAACCCGGGACCCTTGGCTTTCCGGGCCAAGTGCTCTACCAACTGAGCTACCGAGGCGAGTTACGATCTAGACGCAAATTTTTCTCTTATGTATGTTGTAATTCCCTCGCGCCAAATGCTTGAAACCATAGCTTCTATCTTTGCAAATGGCGGCTTCTTAGTTAAGAAGACATTTATTGGGAATTTAACACTACCTTATAGCCAGTAGGGCTTCAATTGACGATTTTTATTATTAATTTAACACTTCTCATAGAAGGATAAATTATATTTGAAGAGAAAAATTCTCGCCTAGACCGGGACTCGAACCCGGGACCCTTGGCTTTCCGGGCCAAGTGCTCTACCAACTGAGCTACCGAGGCGAGTTACGATCTAGACGCAAATTTTTCTCTTATGTATGTTGTAATTCCCTCCCTTCGTAACTCGCCTCGGTAGCTCAGGTGGTAAGAGCACTTGGCCCGGAAAGCCAAGGGTCCCGGGTTCGAGTCCCGGTCTAGGCGAGAATTTTTCTCTTCAAATATAATTTATCCTTCTATGAGAAGTGTTAAATTAATAATAAAAATCGTCAATTGAAGCCCTACTGGCTATAAGGTAGTGTTAAATTCCCAATAAATGTCTTCTTAACTAAGAAGCCGCCATTTGCAAAGATAGAAGCTATGGTTTCAAGCATTTGGCGCGAGGGAATTACAACATACATAAGAAAAAAATTTGCGTCTAGATCGTAACTCGCCTCGGTAGCTCAGTTGGTAGAGCACTTGGCCCGGAAAGCCAAGGGTCCCGGGTTCGAGTCCCGGTCTAGGCGAGAATTTTTCTCTTCAAATATAATTTATCCTTCTATGAGAAGTGTTAAATTAATAATAAAAATCGTCAATATTTAATTAATTGTATGAAATAAATAATATCTTACAATTTCTAATTGTAAGTCATATAAAAAACATACTGTGTTTACCCAAAGATAAGGCATGCTGTAGTATAGTTGGTTAAGGTAATAAGACACAAGCTGGAAGATCGCAGGTTCAAGTCCCAATGAAAACAGTACTAAAGATGAGACTGTTATGGTCTCAAAATTGTGATCTACATAGAAGATTTGTATGAGGATAGGTAAGAAACATTTTATTTTACCATAAATTAAACCTCATGGTGATTAATTCCTGTAAAAGTTAAATCCCAATGAGAAACTAAACTTTCCAGTAGCACCATGGTCCTAGGGTCAACTCAGCCTCCAAGGTATTGGGTACCAAGTCCTGAGAGTTGCAGATTCAAATTCGGCTGGAGTCTATGTATTTTTGGGATTGAAAAATCTAAGAAACAAGCCCTCCAGAAGGGACTTTAAGCCATGGGTCCCAAATCTGAAAAAATAACTTTAAGCCTAAATTAGTGACTGAGCAAAATTTAATTGGCCTTCACCATCCAAGTAATATCTTACATGCCTACTAGATGACTGAACAGAAGTCACTTGCTTCATCTATAGAGAAATAAACATAACTAAATTATGTTTTTATTATTGATTTAACATTTCTCACTAGGCGAAAATTTTTCTCTTCAAATATAACTAAATTAGCTTAGTCAAGAAACTCCTGCTAGGGAGTAACCATGTCCCCACGTGAAATATATGGGGTAGAGAAGATAAGAAAAAATTGGGTTACCTGGAAGGCGGATTATTTTACTCAATATGATATGATATGTGATAAATGATAGTTAAGCACAAGAAGGGTTCTTAAACCTACACTCAACCTAAATTCCAGGCCACAGGAATAATTCTTGTGGTCAGAAAGGAATCAAATCCAGGACCTTATGAACCATAGCTCTGAGGTTGGTTATACATGAAACAGAAGTAAATTTATCACACTACAAGGCCTTAGGAGGCCAATAAGATAGTAGGAGGTTAAGGCTTCCACCTTTCTAGACAATCAGGATGAGATGTCAACTGAGTTTTACAGCCCTGCATGACAGCAACTTTCACCCAAAGATTATATATGTTACTCATTTCCTTTAGAGGCTTAGTTGATCATAGGGCCATGGTGTTGCTGTAAGGTTTAGGCCAGTTTAAAAATCCTGACTCCATCGGGAATCAAACATGCAATCTTCCACCTTGTAGTGTATTGCCTTAACCAACTATGCCACAGCATACTCCAATGAAACTAAAACAGATGTTAAATTATAGACTGCAGGATCAACCCGTACACGATGACTCCATCAGCAAAACTGAGAAAGGTGTTTCACTTAAACCTTGAATGAACAAGATAATTGTGTTCAGTTATTATGATTTTCCTTATTTCCTTTTTTATTAATATTAAAAATGTCTTCTAAGGCTAACAGGTGGTAGAAATATTTCATGTCCAACTTTCGGCCTCCATCAACTATACTAATTCCGAGCTAAGTTCCAGTTATACTGTAAACAAACTTGCTTAACCCATTAGGTGCCGCGAGCTGATTAGATCGGCTCTGATGCTTCTGTCCATTACCTGCCAGACAATATACTTAAACTTCTTGCAAAGCCGATCACATCGGCAGATGTGATTTAATCTCTGACACAAGAGATTTTACCACTGGCATGCAGAGGGTTAAGATATTATTTTGCTAAATCCATCTATTGGGGAACCGTGGTGCTACTTTTACCCACCATATGACTGAATTGTGTAGGGAACTGTCATTGACAGAAACACAGTTCTTAGGCAATATTACATTTTACAGGAAACAAGACTGAATATAAGGTAAGATGGTAGCAATAATTAGGAACTTCCTCCATATCTTATTTATTTATGACAAAAAATTATATATGGGCCAAGCTAATCAGTAGAGTCCGGATCTTTTATGTAATATTAATCTCCAAATATATACACTTAGCGACAAAAAGAATGAGCCTTGTTATGGCCCACTGCGCATACTCAAAAAGCCATAGCTGAGGTTCACGAGGTAACGCACTGTTAAATGTTTTAAATACACTGTATTTGGTTTTAATGGTCTTAAATAGTTGAAGAACAGTGAAGGAGACATATTTCTAGATATTTAAGAGTGTTGGACAAATGCAATATTATAGTTGAAAAGAAAAATATACGCCTAGACTGGGGTTTGAACCCGGGATCTTTGACTTTCTATGTCAATGCTCTTCCATCTGAGCCATCTGAGATGGAAGAGCATTGACATAGAAAGTCAAAAGTCCTGGGTTCAAACCCCAGTCTAGGCGTATATTTTTCTTTTCAAATATAATTTGTCCATCATTAAGATGTTTAAAAACGAATAATATGAACATAAAAATGTAATATTACTCAAATTGTGACATTTTAAATAAAGTTCAACTCTCGTTCATAGTGTAAAAGTAAACACGGAAACTAGTATCAGACATTCGAGTAGCGTAGATGGTTAAACTACTTACAAGATAAAATGTATGTGAAAGCCAGTCTAGGCGTATATTTTTCTTTTCAAATATAATTTGTCCATCATTAAGATGTTTAAAAACGAATAATATGAACATTAAAAATGTAATATTACTCAAATTGTGACATTTTAAATAAAGTTCAACTCTCGTTCATAGTGTAAAAGTAAACACGGAAACTAGTATCAGACATTCGAGTAGTAGCGTAGATGGTTAAACTACTTACAAGATAAAATGTATGTGAAAGCCAGGGTTCAAATCCTCCGACAATTTTTTTTATTCATTTGTATTTTCGCAAAATACATCCTATAATATTTAATTCCTGCCACATAATGTATGTTCACTTTACACTATCTTAAGTAATATTCCTGCCTCTGTAACACTATTTAGCTACCGGTATAAATTTAATTGTGCATGCAGTACCACGTTTTAATAGTAATGCTATAAATTTATATAATAAAATATAATATAGCTTCATATATTTATGTGTTTATTTATTTATTACGTATTAGTGAGGAAAAAGTTTCAACCTTCAATTAAAATATTTAGTTTATATATGTCAAGTCCATCGTAATAATAGCTCATAGATGATGGACAATAATAAAAAAATAATTATTATTATTATTATGTCATCTATAAAAATAATAATAATAATAATAATAATAATAATAATAATAATAATAATAATAATAATAATAATAATAATAATAATAATAATAATGGGATGTATAAATTGATGTGAAGAATGTAATTACCGGGGGATCAAAATTAATTCAAAATGTCCCCAAGAAAATTACATAAAATATAGAATTCAAAAAGGCAGATCGGTAATAAAATTGTTAAACAGAGTTTTGTGGGATAAGAACATGAGAATAGATACCAAATTAGAAATTTATAAATCCATAATTTGAAGCATGCTAACATTCGGTACAGAAACTTGGCATCTGAATAAAAATTTGAGTTTAAAGCTTATGTCTACCAAAATTGATTCTTACAGATGCTCAACTAGACATTCTGATTAAGTTATGTAGGTTTATTTTAATTCTGTTGAGTTGTTCTTGACTCACCTCATACTTCTTAACTCCCTCGCAGATCTCGATTTCGTCACTGTATTTGTGACATTCTCAATGCTGTTCACATTCACAATTGACGTTCAATGGTCTCAGTTGAACGTCAGTTGTGAACGTAAACAGCATTGAGAATGTCACAAATACAGTGACGAAATCTAGATTTGCGAGGGGGTTAAGAAGTATGAGGTGAGTCAAAAAACAACTCAACAAAATTAGACATTCTAAATTGGAAAAAAATCAGAAGTACAATCATCAAACAACAATTGAAAGTCCAAAATTCAATATTAGATTTTGTGAGATACAGACAACTAGAATGGTATTGTCATGTACGTAGGATGCCAGAGAAAACATTACCCAGACAAGCTTTGGAATGGATTCCACTTGAAAAATGAAAGAGAGGTGGACCAGATTTAAATGGATGGATGATGTAAGAAGAGATATGAGGGAGCTAGGTCTGGAAGAATTGGAATGAGAAGATAGAGAAGAATGGAGAAAGAAGATAATTTAAAAAGCTTCTACATACTCGCACTTTCCCCCTGGTTTTCCTATAAGATGTTTCCTCGCCCTCTTTTATTTCCCATTCGTACCCATGTCTTGCCCAGTGTAGTTTATGAGACTTAACTAGTACAAAGAACTGGAAATCTTGGGTTCAATCCCAGTTCAGGAAAAATATTTCTCTTCAAAAAATGATTTATCAATAAACCTGAGTGTATAAATTTATATATTAAGGACACAGGGAAAGAACTAAGCATGTCATTTTTTTGTCAAAATGGAGTTTGAGATGCCATTAGAATCTCCATGGTAAGCACTATAAAAAGAGAAGTGTAAAACAGTAAAGGTAAATTTAGTCAAAGTTTGGCATGCAGGTAAAGAAGTATGGATGTTGAACAACTAAAAGAATGTCTTCTAGCTTTCCAGGAGAAAGTGACACCAGTGTTACAATTTAGACATAAAAAATTTCAGTTGGTTGTTAATCGACATTTTAATTAATTAATACCAAGATATTCAAATTCTACTTACATTTACTTTGTCTTGTGCTTCAACTTTTCACTTCTTTTCTTTACGTGCTTTTTTACTTTATTTTTTCTTTTTTCTGCTTTCTGTTCCTTTATTGCTTTTTTCCTTTTCTGAAATAAACAAAGAAAACACAAATTAAACTAATATCTAACATACATGTGTAAATGAACTAAACATAAGATTTATATAAATGAATCAATGTGTGCAAATTGCAACACAGAACCAGCCACACCAGCTCACATCCTGATGTGTACAGGCCTCACTCCAGATCACACATATTCAGACCCAAAAAAAGTGATACACATGCTGAAACAACATATTCTCATGGACTTAGTTTAGGACCTCATGATAAGAAGAACAAGATACTGTGACATGTCGTAATAATGTTTGAATTTCACGGGGGAAGGTCAGAATAATGGTCTCATATTGGTAGAAATAGATTTGCAAATCGAAAGACCAGCACAGATCATTGAAGAGTCTAGGTTCTCATTCCAGAGATCTCTAAGCATCTACTTTCCCTTTCGGCAAAGATCAGTGGCCAGAAATTCCCATCCCCACCCACATAATCACCAGTAGTGAGCGAAGAGTCAGTTGTGAATTGGCAACGGTATAGTGAGTAGAGAGAGAGAGATATAGAGCTGTAGTGAGTGGACTCATTAGAGACTGTAAAATAATTTTGCATGAGATAAAACATTAAAACAAGAATAATTGTTACTGTAAATTGTGAGTGAACTTTAGCTGATAGTTTTTAGAATGAAATAAAGTTAAAGTAAAATCTCCTGTGTTGATTATTTATGACAAAATGACGAAGTCAACACTATGGCCAACTAGCAACAATATTATTTTTACATCTCACCTCATAATAATTGGTGATTAATACTGGACTGGTTTCAAAGGGTTTTCCTTCGTCATCAGCTAAAACTCTTGAGTCTGAGCTGAGGATAAAGGGACACCCTTTGAAACCAGTCCAGTGGAAATCATGGATTATTTATTATGATGTGTGAGATGTAAAAATAATATCCAATTTGATGCTTTTATTAATGATTTCATACTTCTCATTGAAGGACAAATTATATTTGATGAGAAAAATTATACGCTCAGACTGGAGTTTGAACCCAGGACCTTTGGCTTTCTAGGCAAATGCTATACCGCTGAGCTATCTAGGCACTTCAATCCAAATGCAAATTTTTCTCTTATAAATTGTTAATTCCCGATCACCATATGCTAGGAGCCTATAACATAAATGGCAGCTTCTTTTTTTACAAAGACATTTATTGGGAATTTAAGCACTACTTATAAACTCAGCAGGGCTTCTTCGATGTTTTTATTATTAATTTTATACCTCTCATTGAAGGACAAACTATATTTGAAGAGTAAAATTATACACTCAGACCGGGGTTTTAACCCAGGACCTTTGGCTTTCTAGGTCAATGCTCTACCGCTGAGATATCTGGGCACTCTAACTTGAAAGCAAATGTTTTCTTATACATTGTTAATTCCTGATCACTATAGATCCGTGAAATTCGCGAGTTGTGATAACGCAAATTTTGTCATTTTCTTGTATCAAATCTTAACTCCACTTCCTATAAGCTCAAAAAAAAAAAGCATTTATGAATCACGAAATAACGCAAAATCCTATGATAACGCGAAATAACATCAAAATCTAAAATTTTCAACGAATTCCGTACATTGTTTTGTTCTATTTGCAAGAAATTTTCATAATGCATTTTAAACACTGTTTTCGGATTCCATCTTCTTTTTAACTGCCATATTTGCTTCCTCCATGCACTCTTGCAAAGGGAAATGGTTGCAACACAGTTCACAACATAGACATAATATTTTCTGTCCTTCTAATGCTCAAATATGATCTCTCCATAGATTTTAAGTTCTATGACCATTATGAATTCCAAGAAATACAAATTATTTTAACGTGTAAGATACATTTTTACGACATAATTATCAATTTAGTGACTATGTAAAATTTTATGCATTTTAGTGTATTAAAATCGATATCAATTGTACGAGGGGCATATTGAAAGTCGTGATCAACCCACTGTTAAAATTCTAATTTCAACAACGTATCAAAAACGACTGCACGATCATAATCTACAGACTTCATACCATGACGTCATAGCTTGTATCACATGACCACAAGCAGTGTTTCCAAAATGGCAGACATCAGTGTTTCGTTTTGACAGTGTGCTGTCATTGAATTCCTTGTTAAAGAGGAACAATCTGCTGTTGACATTCACCCAAGACTTCAATATGCATACGGAGATGCCTGCATGGGTGCTAGCAGTGTTAGGAGATGGGTGAAACATTTTAAAGATGGGAATACAAGTATCAAAGATGAGCCTCGTAGCGGTCGCCCACGCTCTGCCTCCATGGATCACAATAAGGAAAGAGTTGATGCGCTCATTAGAGACGACAGGCATATCATAGTGAATGAAATCACTACAAAACTTGCAGTAGGACACAGTGCAGTGCAAGAAATGATTCACAGCTTAGGTTACCGAAAAGTTAGTGCCCATTGGGTTCCACGTTTATTGACTGAAGACCACAAACTTCAGAGAAGAACCATCACCCATAACATTCTTCAGAGATTTCGAAATGAAGGTGATGATTTTTTGACGAGTATTGTGACAGATGACGAAAGCTGGTTTCATCACTACGAGCCTGAAACAAAACGCCAGAGTATGGAATGGCACCACTTGAATTTGCCATCAAAGAAAAAAACCGAAGACAGTGCAATCCGTTGGGAAAGTTATGGGCAGTGTCTTCTGGGATGCACAAGGTTGCATACTGATTGAATTTCTTGAACCTGGACAAGCCATAAATGCTGCCTGCTATATCCAGGCACTTGTGAAGCTCCGTTGTGCATTGCATGACAAACGCCCTAAAAGGAAGATCATTCTGCAACACGATAACACACGTCCTCACACTGCTTGTGCCACTGTGGAGATCAGGACATTTGGGTGGGAAACTCTTCCACAACCTCCCTACAGTCCCGATTTGGCACCCTCCAACTACCATCGTTTCAGTTCTGTGAAGGAGCAGCTGAGAGGCCAATGCTACGAGATGCTGGAGGATATTTGGAAAGCAGTGCGTCAGTGTCTTCGGGCAGCTGGAACGGACTTCTATCATGAGGGAATTTTCAAGCTTGTAGAACACTGGACAAAATGTGTGCAAAGAAATGGAGACTATGTTGAAAAGTGACACGAAGGTCTGTAGATTAACATGATGTACTTGGTTTGTCTAAAATAAATATTATGATTGTTAAAAAAAAATGTTGCTCATGACTTTCAGTATGACCCTCGTACATGCTAAAAGTTGACCTTAGACTACTGGATATATCACTCTTATTGGGTTTAACATACTAAAAAAAAAAAAAAAAAACTCCAAGCCCGACAGGCCTAGAAGGCCCTTGGTCTACCTAAACTAGGATTAAAAAGACTCAAATTTACATTTTTTTTAGAATAACACTGCTAAATTCCCAATAACATCGAAATCTTGAAATTTAAAACAAATTTTCCCTAGAAATAAAACCACTTTCACAGATCTCTACTGATCACCATATGCTAATATCCAATTAATTTATATAAATTGTATTTTACCTCATAATGTTACTTCCCATTGTAATTTTTATTGGAATAAATATAAGATATTTTCATGGTTGTAACAACAACAACAAAATAGATGATACCTTCTGGGCTTGAAGTTCCCCAACATTTTACACAGAATGCGCCCAGCAGCCTCAAGGATTGGTTTGATGCTTTCATCTGCCTCCACTGTATTTATACTGCTTACCATGGTGTGTTCTATGTGTGGACCATTATGTCACAAGTTATATCTGGCTACCGATTGGTCAGCTGTGGAGTCTGTCAATGATCCAATCTGAGGCCCTCTAAAGGTTTGGCAGCTTTGTATCTTGTATTTTTCAGAACTGGTATCCATAACTTGTTGACTTTTTGAGTTTCCTCTTTCCTGTTGAGGTTTTCCTTATGTTTAAACATCTCTAATGATTTCCTGTTGTGGGCGAGTGAAATAGTGAAAGCAGCTGGATAATGTATCTGTTTTTGGATACTGTATTATGTGGCCATCAAGCATCAAATATTCTACCACCACCATCTCCACTTACCTATGTCAATTGTGCTCTTTGAGCCTAATAGTGATGCCTATGTAAATTTGGCTGCATCTGCATGGGAACCTGTATATGCCCACTGAGTTATGATAATAATAATAATAATAATAATAATAATAATAATTAGAAAAAAATTATCTAACATTAAACATATTTCTTTAACTCATACATTATAAACTAACTCACTGACTATCAAACCTACAGGGTTCATGGCCACACGGACATAAGCTCTCCACACATCCCTATCCTAAGCTAATGTTTTCTAATCATCTCTTCAAATCATGGTTAATGTTATTCTCCCACCCCATCCTTGGCCTAACTACTGGATGCTTTCCTTTTGGAGTTTCCATGCCTCTCTTTCATTCCCCAATTGTGCTACATGTCCTGCCCATTGCAGTCTATGAGAGCTAACTGTTCTTATTACATTTACCATCTATCTATTTATATACAATAACATAATAGCCCAATCTTGGACCTTAGTGGAAATCAACCTACGGGATCGACAACTACAAACTCAACAGTTAGGAAGCATTGACAATATCACGCACATGTGAAGAAACCATGTCTGTAAGAAAATTAAAAAATGTGAGGGGAGTCTAAATCCCTAACTCATAATAAATGTTTATTTACCTTCTTGCTGTCAGGGGACTCGTCTCTTGGTCGAGAGCTGTTGACAAAATTAGTGTCTTTTTCAGAGTCACTACCAGTACTACTAGAGTCATCAGAATCACTGTGTTCTGGCACTGTGTCCTGCGGTTTCAACCCTGTGATGGTCTGGTAAACCAGGTCACCTCCAGACTGAGCCTTTCTATGTCACGTTCAACATCTACTACCTGAAACACATTTCCAAATTACAATACTGTGAAATCAATGGAACTTTGGACTTCTGACAGCTACAACTAAAGTTTTACATGATGAGTACAAGATTATTATGCATAATGTTGAAAATAATCCATACCCACTACCCAGAACAAGAATGGCTACACACATTCATGGATGGATCCCTGATGGATAAAACCTGGAAAGCTGGAATACACAGCAAATCCTTCAACCTATATTTATCCAAATATAGTGGACACCGGTTAATTCGACATTCGATAATTCAAATAATTGGGTAATTCTAATATAAGTACAGAATATATGCACAATCCCCTTGAAACTCCGATTTAAAATAATGTTAAAAATCCATGTTTATTCGACGTTCTGAAGCCAACATTTGGATAATTCAAAGCCACATTATATTCATTGAAAATGAAAAAAGTCATCTGAATTCTACAAAAGTTGAAATATGGTTGAAAATTTCCAAGAATTCATCTAGAGCACGCATTCCTGGTTGCTTATTGTTAAAGTCCTGTTAGATGGCAAGCGAACTGGACCGTATGTGCAGCACTTTGTGTCGTCGGGTACAGTACATAGACACTCGAAGCCCAAAAACTGAGAATAATGCATGTAACCTCCCTTACTTTTACAGTACAGGTACATGTACACATACAATACAGTACGGTTAAAAACTTCAGTCACTACAAATGTGTTAAATGACTCAATTTACAATGTCGAAACGCGGAATGTACACCAGTTTAACATTAGCATAAATATTGAAGTGATCAGGATAGAAAAAGGAACAAAAAAGAAGTGTGGTATTGCCAAGGAATATGGAATACTGCCACACACTTGATCCATCTACATAAAGAAAAAAATAATGGAGAGTTGGAACCTATGAAGTGGTGGAAGTAGGAAACGCATAAGAGGAGGTGAATTCCCTGAAGTTGATGAGTGTGTGTTCAAATGGTTCAAACGGTTCAAGTGGCCCATTAATGTGTGCCAAAGCTGAAGAATTTGCAGAAAAGTTGGGCGTTAAAACTTTTTAATCAAGTGGAGGTTGGTGCATTGGTTTTCAGGAAAGAAATGGCATTTCGTTTAAAAACGTGTGCGGTGAGAGTGCTACATATTTTATGACAAAATATGGAAATTAAAAAGGTGAGTTACAGAGTATGTTAATTGCAGTATTTGAATTAAATAAATTTATTTCAGGGTACAGTAAGTACTACGTAAAATAAAGTGTATTTTGTTAATTCGAAGTTTCGATAATTCAAATTTTTAAAAATTCCCCCCTGAGTTTGAATTAAAAATTTTCAACTTTTCATTATTTGAAAAGAAAAATTAACACCTGACCTTTAGCTTTGTACACCATCCAGGCATTCCAATGCAGACATTAATTTTCCTTCCTCATATACATACTCTTTTTGTCCACAGCTGAGAACATTTGCTCCAGTGCCATTTGATGGGTTCAAATTCAAGTGAACTTTTTAATGAGACTTCTTACACAATTCTTATAGCCAGTTAAGGTTTGTATTAAATTAACTTTTTTACGAATGAACACTATGAGTTATTATTTATTTAAGACAAATTGTATTACCTCACCTCATATCCTTCTTGAAGATATGACATGAAGTGATACAATTTTTCTTAAATAATTTATATTCAATGTTTAATTTAAATTTTAATGCTACCAATGATGGTAAACATTTTTATTTAAACATAAAAATTAACACCAAGTAAACACCAACTCAATTGATTATAAAAATTAACACCTGAATTGGGATTTGAACCTGAAACCTCTAGCTTTATATGTTAGTGTGCTATCAATGCCATTCAGGTATTCCAATGCAAATTTATACCATTGATGCGAGTGTTAAAATTTAAATTAAAACATTGAATATAAAGCTTAACTGGCTGTAATAATTGTGCAAAAATTCTCATTAAAAAATCTTCTTGAATTGCAAGTCGTCAGATGGCACTGGGAGCAAATATTCTCTGCCGCAGATAAAAAGATAATATATATATATATATATAAATATATATGAGGGAAAAAAATTAATATCTGCATTGGAATGTCTGGATGGTGAAATGGTAGCGCACTAGCATATAAAGCTAGAGGTCTCGGGCTCAAATACCAGTTCAGGTTTTAACTTTTCTTTTCAAATAAAAAATTGTACCATCATTGAGAGTATTAAAATTTAAATTAAACATCAAACTTTTCAACTACATAAATAAAATCAACAAATTTGTGATTCAAAACTTAAAATATAACATTAAATTATAAATTATAAACATTAACATCACAATATCTAATAGTACAATAAAATAAATACCAGATTCACTAAAGCTGTTGCAAAACTTAGAAAAAGAAAATAACCTAACAATGGATACCATCACAAGTAGGAATAGTAGGGAATGAACAAGCTCATATGCTAGCAAAAACAGGCACAAGAATAAAACAATCAAAAACGAAAATATGTCCGATCACTCTGCCAAACTACAAATAGAAAATATAGTAAAAACAGTACAATAGGGGGAGTTTAAAACTGTATACACAAACAAGAAATAGAACATTGACCTCAAAGACAAAAAACAAATCCTTGATTACCCATGAAGAAAAACAATGACAATGTTCCATTTAACTACCGGAAACGACTGCTTGGCCGCACACCTCCGTAGACTATAAACATCTACAATTCTCCACAGTTCAAACAACCAGACACAATCATGGACAAGGAAAATCTACTACTATAGAGCCAAGCATATATATATAATATATATATATATATATATATATATATAAAGAGAGAGATATTCAAAACCAGTTAACATCTTATTATGGGATGCTAGACACAGAATTGGCATACGATTCAATTAAGAGGGAGAAGTTATATAGTATCCTGCTGGAGTTTGGAATTCCTAAAAAGTTAGTTAGACTTATACGAATGTGTCTAAATGGCACAAAGAGTAGGGTGCGTGTAGGCAAACAGTTTTCGGATAGTTTTGAAATCCACAATGGGTTGAAGCAGGGAGATGCACTATCTCCCCTACTATTTAATTTTGTACTGGAGCATGCCATCAAATCTTTAGAGGATGAAGAAGGCCTACAACTCAATGGTATTAATAAGCTGTTAGTTTATGCTGATGATGTAGTACTATTGGGCAATACGAGGAGATACTAAAGGCCAACACGCACACACTACTGCCTAACACTAAGTAATTGGGACTGGAAGTAAATATCAGTAAAACTAAATATATGGTCACACATAAAAATACATTATACAATGGATATGGACAGCAAATGACAAATTAGGGAAATTTTGAGGAAGTGGCTAAATTCAAATACCTAGGAACAATAATCACAACAGGAATGAGATGCACAAGGAAATTAAACATAGGCTCAATTCTGGAAAACGCATGCTATTATGCATTACAGAGACTCTTGACTTCCCAACTCATTTAAAAAATGTTAAACTGAAAATATATAAAACTATCATTCTACCAGTTATATTATATGGATGTGAAACATGGACTCTTACTTTAAGGGAGGAAAGGAGATTATGAGTGATGAGAATAAAGTTCTTAGGAACATTTTTGGACCAAAGAGAGATGAACAGACAGGTGAATGGAGAAGACTGCATAACAGTTAATTACATGGTCTTTATAGGAAGCCAGATACAATGAGAACAGTTAAGTCTTATAGACTGTCATGGGCAGGACATGTGGTACAAATGGGAAATGAAAGACGTGCATGGGAGCTTCTTGTAGGAAAACCAGAGGGAAAACGCCCAGTTGGTAGACCAAGAATGAGGTGGGAGAATAATATTAACTATGATTTTAGGAAAGTAGATTATACAAGGGATGATTGGAAAACATTGGCTCAGGATAGGGATGTATGGAGAGCTTATGTCTGCGCGGCCATGAACCTACGGGTTCGATAGTGCCAGTGAGTTAGACACAGAATTAGTATCAGAAAACAATAACAACATATGTTACACATAAATAGAGTGATGGCAGAGGATGAGAGGATGGAGGACACCAGCACATCAGAATTTGTAATCTACACATAAATAGTAAAAATGGGCATAACAATAATAATAAAGATGAAAATCAAACTGGAAAAAATAAATAAAAAAAACCTTCATGCAGTAACTGTGTAAACTATGTGAATTTCCCAGTAAGTTAAATTAATGGTTTGATTTTGCATGTATACTGAAAATATATTTATTTTAATAATAAGTTTGGTCCGTTTCATTCTTACCTCATATCGTTGTTTCTGTTAGACATATGTTTCAAAGACATGTTTGCCTCATCTTCAGTAGTTACAGACTGATTTTTCCCAAGTTGTCACCACTGGATCTCAACTTCTGCTCCCTCTTTCTGTGGTCCAAAGAACTTGCTAATTAGGTTCCTCGCCCCGGGAATTTCAAAATTCACAATTCTCTCCTTCTTCTTTTGTGTGTAGATTTTTCCCATATGGTGAGTTTTTGTGTGTTTTCTGTTTTAATAATTCTGTGTTTAAATATATTTGTGTTTTTCTGACCAAATGTGAGCAGCTACTGCAGATTTTTCTACTTCCCCTTTTTTTACATTTTTGTATGTATTCTTTGGTTCCCAATGGTTAAATTTCTCTTTGTTTTCCCTATGTATATCTTATCACATTCTGCATATTTTATTTGATATATTCCTGATTTTTACTATCATCAATATTTTCATCCCCCCGAGGAATATCGCCTTGACGTGGCGGAGGGGCTTAGTACCTGATGATCCAGACGGCTTACTGAGTGAGTCTTTAGACTACCAGTGGGCAAGAGGTGAAGGGAAGCTAAGAATATTCCACAACAGGCGGATGGGGCTCGATAGTTTTGCTAGACAGTCCATCTAGGAGAAGACTCCAAAATTAAACTCCTGGTCCTCCAAGTTGGGGTTTGATGCAACGGGCTAACTCCCCGTTCATCGGAAAAAAAAAGAAATGTTAACAAACCCAATGAAGCACAGCCGGACAGGATTAAACATATACGATTAGGGTTACCTAAAGGTTCCCAACCCTAAAAACCCTAATATGCACGGCCTCCCGAAAACACATAAGGCAGGAAACAAAATGAGACCCATTATCAACTGTATAGGGTCCCCTACATACCAAATAGCTAGATGGTTATGTAGCGAATACAAGAATATGGGAGGGTTTGAGAACCTTTCAATCGACAATTTCATTGGAATTGATAGAGGATTTCAAGCACAGAGAATTAGAACCAACTGACAGGTTAGTTTCTTTTGATGTAGTTTCATTGTTTCCCAGTGTCCCAAGAGAAACCACCATTGATATTCTGGAAAAATGGTTAACGAACAATAATTTGGAAAAGAAAAAGAAAAAGATAGAAGAATACATCATTTTGACAAAATTGTGCATCGAACAAATGTTCTTTACATACAATGGGAAATACTACAAACAAAATTTTGGACTTTCCATGGGAAACCCACTATCTCCCTTTCTGGCCAATTTATTCATGGGTAGTTTCGAACAGAAAATCACAAGGGGACACCCATTAACTTTCAAATTTTGGCGCAGATATGTTGACGATATAATAGCCATTATAAACCATAAACAAATAGAAGATGCCTTAAAACTCCTGAACCTTCAGAGCAAAACTGTAAAATTCACAATGGAAACTGAAACTGAAAGACAAATTTCATTTTTGGATCTAACCCTAACTAGAAACGAAAAAAACAAAATAGAATTTGGAATATACAGAAAGAACACACATAAAGATAACTACATTAAGGCATCAGGATTCAACCATTTCGCTCACAAAGAAGCTGTATTCAATAGCCTAACACACAGATTGGTGAATGTACCCCTGAACCGTGAAAAATATGAAAAAGAAAAAAGGAATACATAATTAAAGTAGCAATAGAAAATGGTTATGAAGAGAACATGGTACACAAGAAAATAAATAAGTTCAAAAGGCAAAAACTAATTAATGAAAGCACACTTAAAAAACAAACAGAAGAGAACATAAGATTCAAAAAATTCACTTACCATCCTGTAAAACACCACAAGTTCCAGAAAATTTTCAATAAGTTTAACATTCGATTGGCCCCAAAGAATGAATACAGCCTAAACAAGATAATTAAAACCAACAAAAATGAAAAAATTGGACAAGAATATAAATCAGGAATATATCAGATCAAATGTCAAGATTGCGACAAAATCTATATAGGAAAAACAAAAAGAAATTTAAAAACTAGATTGAAGGAACACCTTAGAAATGTAAAAAAGGTGGGAAGTGGACAAGTCAGCAGTAGCAGCCCATGCTTGGTCTGAAAAACATTTAATAGATACAGAAGCTAGCCTAATCAAACAAACAGATAAACTAAAGGAACTCACAGTCTGGGAAAAAATCCACATCCAAAAAAACAAAAAAGAAAAACTCATGAATTTTGAAACTCCCGCAAAATTTTGACCTAATCCAGAGGTTCATCGGTCCACCGACAGAACGTAAGAAGGAAACCGCCAAGAAAACGACATAACACCGGTCGACCAGAGGCTACTGACGATGGAGATAAGCTCCGAAACTGCAGTATAGAAGAAAAAGGATATGAGGTGAGGTAATAAAAACATTAATTTAATTATTAAATTAAACCTCATAGTGTTCTTTCCTTGTGAAAGTTAAATAAATATATATATCGATGTTTTTATTATTAATTTCAGACATCTCAATGATGGATAAATCATATTTAAAGAGAAAAATTATACGCTCAGACCGGGACTTGAACCCGGGACCCTTGGTTTTCTAGTCCAAGTGCTCTACCATTTGAGCTACCTGAGCAATACCGATCTAAACGCAAATCTTTCTCTATATACGTTGTAATTCCCGCCCACCAAATGCTTTGAAGCCTTTGCTTCTATCTTTGCAAATGGCGGCTCCTATATTAAGAAGGCATATTTGGGAATTATACATTACATTATAAATGCCAGTACGGCTATTTTCGATGTTTTTATTATTAATTTCAGACATCTCAATGATGGATAAATCATATTTAAAGAGAAAAATTATACGCTCAGACCGGGACTTGAACCCGGGACCCTTGGTTTTCTAGTCCAAGTGCTCTACCATTTGAGCTACCTGAGCAAGTACCGATCTAAACGCAAATCTTTCTCTATATACGTAGTAATTCTCGCCCACCAAATGCTTTGAAGCCTTTGCTTCTATCTTTGCAAATGGCGGCTCCTATATTAAGAAGGCATATTTGGGAATTATAAATTACATTATAAATGCCAGTACGGCTATTTTCGATGTTATTATTATTAATTTCAGACATCTCAATGATGGATAAATCATATTTAAAGAGAAAAATTATACGCTCAGACCGGGACTTGAACCCGGGACCCTTGGTTTTCTAGTCCAAGTGCTCTACCATTTGAGCTACCTGAGCAAGTACCGATCTAAACGCAAATCTTTCTCTATATACGTTGTAATTCCCGCCCACCAAATGCTTTGAAGCCTTTGCTTCTATCTTTGCAAATGGCGGCTCCTATATTAAGAAGGCATATTTGGGAATTATACATTACATTATAAATGCCAGTACGGCTATTTTCGATGTTTTATTATTAATTTCAGACATCTCAATGATGGATAAATCATATTTAAAGAGAAAAATTATACGCTCAGACCGGGACTTGAACCCGGGACCCTTGGTTTTCTAGTCCAAGTGCTCTACCATTTGAGCTACCTGAGCAAGTACCGATCTAAACGCAAATCTTTCTCTATATACGTTGTAATTCCCGCCCACCAAAGGCTTCAAGCCTTACAACGTATATAGAGAAAGATTTGCGTTTAGATCGGTTACTTGCTCAGTGTAGCTCAAATGGTAGAGCACTTGGACTAGAAAACCAAGGGTCCCGGGTTCAAGTCCCGGTCTGAGCGTATAATTTTTCTCTTTAAATATGATTTATCCATCATTGAGATGTCTGAAATTAATAATAAAAACATCGAAAATAGCCGTACTGGCATTTATAATGTAATGTATAATTCCCAAATATGCCTTCTTAATATAGGAGCCGCCATTTGCAAAGATAGAAGCAAAGGCTTCAAAGCATTTGGTGGGCGGGAATTACAACGTATATAGAGAAAGATTTGCGTTTAGATCGGTACTTGCTCAGGTAGCTCAAATGGTAGAGCACTGGGACTAGAAAACCAAGGGTCCCGGGTTCAAGTCCCGGTCTGAGCGTATAATTTTTCTCTTTAAATATGATTTATCCATCATTGAGATGTCTGAAATTAATAATAAAAACATCGAAAATAGCCGTACTGGCATTTATAATGTAATGTATAATTCCCAAATATGCCTTCTTAATATAGGAGCCGCCATTTGCAAAGATAGAAGCAAAGGCTTCAAAGCATTTGGTGGGCGGGAATTACAACGTATATAGAGAAAGATTTGCGTTTAGATCGGTACTTGCTCAGGTAGCTCAAATGGTAGAGCACTTGGACTAGAAAACCAAAGGTCCCGGGTTCAAGTCCCGGTCTGAGCGTATAATTTTTCTCTTTAAATATGATTTATCCATCATTGAGATGTCTGAAATTAATAATAAAAACATCGAAAATAGCCGTACTGGCATTTATAATGTAATGTATAATTCCCAAATATGTCTTCTTAATATAGGAGCCGCCATTTGCAAAGATAGAAGCAAAGGCTTCAAAGCATTTGGTGGGCGGGAATTACAACGTATATAGAGAGATTTGCGTTTAGATCGGTACTTGCTCAGGTAGCTCAAATGGTAGAGCACTTGGACTAGAAAACCAAGGGTCCCGGGTTCAAGTCCCGGTCTGAGCGTATAATTTTTCTCTTTAAATATGATTTATCCATCATTGAGATGTCTGAAATTAATAATAAAAACATCGAAAATAGCCGTACTGGCATTTATAATGTAATGTATAATTCCCAAATATGCCTTCTTAATATAGGAGCCGCCATTTGCAAAGATAGAAGCAAGGCTTCAAAGCATTTGGTGGGCGGGAATTACAACGTATATAGAGAAAGATTTGCGTTTAGATCGGTACTTGCTCAGGTAGCTCAAATGGTAGAGCACTTGGACTAGAAAACCAAGGGTCCCGGGTTCAAGTCCCGGTCTGAGCGTATAATTTTTCTCTTTAAATATGATTTATCCATCATTGAGATGTCTGAAATTAATAATAAAAACATCGAAAATAGCCGTACTGGCATTTATAATGTAATGTATAATTCCCAAATATGCCTTCTTAATATAGGAGCCACCATTTGCAAAGATAGAAGCAAAGGCTTCAAAGCATTTGGTGGGCGGGAATTACAACGTATATAGAGAAAGATTTGCGTTTAGATCGGTACTTGCTCAGGTAGCTCAAATGGTAGAGCACTTGGACTAGAAAACCAAGGGTCCCGGGTTCAAGTCCCGGTCTGAGCGTATAATTTTTCTCTTTAAATATGATTTATCCATCATTGAGATGTCTGAAATTAATAATAAAAACATCGAAAATAGCCGTACTGGCATTTATAATGTAATGTATAATTCCCAAATATGCCTTCTTAATATAGGAGCCGCCATTTGCAAAGATAGAAGCAAAGGCTTCAAAGCATTTGGTGGGCGGGAATTACAACGTATATAGAGAAAGATTTGCGTTTAGATCGGTACTTGCTCAGGTAGCTCAAATGGTAGAGCACTTGGACTAGAAAACCAAGGGTCCCGGGTTCAAGTCCCGGTCTGAGCGTATAATTTTTCTCTATAAATATGAAATATACATATATATACTCCAGTTTGCAGATGACCAATTGATGTTGGCTCAAGAATTTGAAGATGTAGAATACCTCACTAGAAAATTAATACAAGAATATAGTTTATGGGGTTTAAAGATCAATATGGATAAATCTAGATATATGACAATAGGGGATCTTCCTCAAGATTTAATACTAGAAGAAAATTTAGGGACAATTAAATACACTGAAGAATATAAGTATTTGGGAATTAAAATTACTAAAGATGGAAAACAAGAAACAGAGATAAGAAACAGGATCAATATAGGAAAGTATTCAAAGTTAAAATTGGGAAACACATTATGAGGTTCTTAATTAATAAATTAATGAGTCATTTTAACATCTTACCTCATATTTCATGTTTTATCAAAACACGGTAAACTATAGTTTTCAAATGATCTTGTCATTCATTTTCAACCGCCATTATGAACTACCGGATATTCAAGTGTTTTGATAAAACATGAAATATGAGGTAAGAGGTTAAAATGACTCATTAATTATTTAAATAGGAAAGTATGCTATATCTGCCCTAAATGGAATAGTATATGCTACAAACATATCTTCAAAAGAAAAAACAAAAAAAAACTATTTTGAATACCAATAATCAGAAGCATTATTACCTATGGAGCTAATGTGTGGGCTTTAAATGCACAAATGAAAAAAACAATTACTCGCCACTGAAATGGACTACTGGAGACGTGCTGCAAGAATATCCAGGAAGGATAAAATCAGAAATTCATATATAAAAGAAAAAAATGCAGGTACAATATTCAAAATTAGATTTTATAAAGAAGAAACAATTAAATTTGGTACGGACACATTAGAAGGATGGAAAGAAGGAAGACTACCTAAGATAATCATGGATTGGGAACCACAGGGAAGGAAAAAGAAGGGTAGATCAAATATTACGTGGATTCAGGGAATCAATGAAACTAAGAGGAATGGGAAATAGAAGAAGATATATGGATAAACAGACAAGAATGGAAAAATGTGTTGAAACAAATGTGTAGTTAACTGTGAACATGGGTACCGGAAAAATGTATATTCATTGTAAAAGCCGGAATAATAAAAAAAAATAATATTTTCATTTTTGTTGGTTTATATTTTGTATTTTAAACTCCACGTACAACTACAGTAGCAAAATTTAGACTGCTTACAGAACATGACTATTTGGCCAAACATTTATATAAAATAGGAATCTACATTAATCCAAATTGTCTTCTATGCAACAAAGATGAAGAAATGAACGAAGAACATCTACAAACCTGTGAAGTATTACATGATGGATCCACCATAGAGAAATATTGGAGAGCAAGAATGCTAATGGCTTCGTTGCCAAGGCCCAGCATTTGAAAACATTTTGTATTTTAAAATATAATTTTTTTTTTCAAATATGATTTATCCGTCATTGAGATGTATGAAATCAATAATAAAAATATAAAAAAAAGCCATACTGGCTTCATAATGTAATATAAATATTCCCAAATAAATGTCTTCTTAATAAAGAAGCCGCCATTTGCAAAGATAGAAACAAAGGTTTCATAGCATTTGGTGCAAGGGAATTTACAACAACGTATATAAGAGAAAAATTTGAGTTTAGATTGGAACTTGCACCGGTTTTAGCTCAGTCAGTAGAGCATTGGCCTGGAAAGGAAACCAAAGGTCCTGGGTTCGAATCTCAGTCTGGGCAAAAAAATGTTCTCTTCAAATATGATTTATCATCCATCATTGAGATGTATGAAATGAATAATAAAAACATTCATAGTTAAATATGGGAAATAACATTACGAGGTTCTTAATTCGTAAATTAATGAGTCATTTTTTTACATTTTACCTCATATTTTATGTTTCAACCGACATAATGTCAGTTGATAATGAGAGAGATCCTTCTCTTGAAAACTAGTTCTCGTGTTTAAAAGAAACATAAAATATGAGGTAAGATGTTAAAAAAAATGACACATTAATTTACGAATAAAAACATTGTATATTTCTTTTGTTAATCCTTAAATTACCAAAATATTAATTTCTCATGTCAGTTATTTTAAGGTGTGGGAGGCACTGACAATGTCACATAAGTGTGAAGAAACTAGTCTGCAAGAAATATAAAAAAAATATGAGGTGAGTCTGAAACCCTAACTCATAATAATTAAAAGAAACCCCTCATAGTGTTACTTCCATCAAATATTAAATAAAATAAAAATAGATGTGCTTATTTCCTGGTGAATGGCATGTGGTCAACATACCGACCCAATGAGAAATCTAGTAGGCGACTAAGGTATTACTAGGATGATGGTCAGTAAATTATGCTTAGAGGCCTCTTTTTTTCAGGCTAAAGCTTCTTTTACGAGCCTGAAAATCTTCAGATTCAGTCCCATGGCATAAAGTCACTCCCAGAGAGTTGTTCCTTGGATTTTTCAATCCCAAAAAAATTCATCAACCCCTGCCAGGTTTGAACCCGTGACTCTTGGTACTAGTGGCAAGGATCATAACCACCAGACCACCAAGGCTGACTCAATTTTTGCTCAGAGGCTCTAATTTAGCCTTGAGGTTCTTTTACAAGCCTGCAAATCATCAGACTCAAGAACCACGGCTTAAGTCCACCCTGGAATTTTCCATCCTAAAAATTCATCGATCCAACAAGATTTGAACCCGCGATTCACATGACCAAAGGCAAGGAACTTAATCCCTAGACCACCGAAGCCGATGACCTTAAACATAAATATTGTACTACCTCTGTTAATCTCTTAGGGATGTAAGCTCTTTTGAAAACCTCCTCTTCAATTTGTTCTTGTGCTGTTGTTTCTTCCAAGGTACGGGCAGCTGCACGTTCGGACATTTTGTCCAAATACTCATCTCTGTTGCTTTCTGTGATTGTGAGGTCAGTAATGAAGTCAAATAACTCTTTCACTGTCATCGTAGCGACTTCATTCTTTCTAAAAAATTCTGAAACAAACATTGAAGTCAAATTACACACAAAATTCACTGTATCAAAGAAAAAAATTATCAAAGTGGCTCAGACAGTAGTAAATTTGTATTTGAGACGTTCCAAGTTCATCCCATGGTCATTAAATCTGATTTGGTTTTGTAGCCTGATTTTTCTCACTCATCAAGACAAATACTGGATTAGGACAATCAGTAAATGACTGAGATTTTACATCTTGCCTCATATTTTGTTTCCTCTCCAGAAATAGTTTTGAGGATTTTTTTAAATTTTCAATTGGAATATGATTCATAGTTAAATATAGGAAATAATGTTTTTATTATTAATTTCATACATCTCAATGATGGATAAATCATATTTAAAGAGAAAAATTATACGCTCAGACCGGGACTTGAACCCGGGACCCTTGGTTTTCTAGTCCAAGTGCTCTACCATTTGAGCTACCTGAGCAAGTACCGATCTAAACGCAAATCTTTCTCTATATACGTTGAAATTCCCGCCCCAAATGCTTTGAAGCCTTTGCTTCTATCTTTGCAAATGGCGGCTCCTATATTAAGAAGACATATTTGGGAATTATACATTACATTATAAATGCCAGTACGGCTATTTTCGATGTTTTTATTATTAATTTCATACATCTCAATGATGGATAAATCATATTTAAAGAGAAAAATTATACGCTCAGACCGGGACTTGAACCCGGGACCCTTGGTTTTCTAGTCCAAGTGCTCTACCATTTGAGCTACCTGAGCAAGTACCGATCTAAACGCAAATCTTTCTCTATATACGTTGAAATTCCCGCCCCAAATGCTTTGAAGCCTTTGCTTCTATCTTTGCAAATGGCGGCTCCTATATTAAGAAGACATATTTGGGAATTATACATTACATTATAAATGCCAGTACGGCTATTTTCGATGTTTTTATTATTAATTTCATACATCTCAATGATGGATAAATCATATTTAAAGAGAAAAATTATACGCTCAGACCGGGACTTGAACCCGGGACCCTTGGTTTTCTAGTCCAAGTGCTCTACCATTTGAGCTACCTGAGCAAGTACCGATCTAAACGCAAATCTTTCTCTATATACGAATGGTGATAATGGATTTCCCATTGCGAGCAGACATGTTTATGGGGAATTTTGAATGTCATGTAACCAAAGCACATCCTTTGATGTTTAAATTTTGGAGAAGATACGTAGATGATATCATAGCAATAGTAAAAGAGAAACAATTAGAAGATGTCATTAAACTGTTAAATATTCAAAATAAAACAATCAAATTTACAATGGAAATAGAAAATAATCATGAAATACCTTTTTTAGACCTTAAATTGATTAGGAATGAAGAAAAAAAGAAAATAGAATTTGGAATCTACAGAAAAGAAACTCACATCGACAATTATATAAAAGCTACTGGATTTAACCATTTTTCACACAAACAGGCAGTATTTAATAGTTTAACACACAGACTTGTGAATGTCCCCATGAGCAAAGAAAATTACAATAAAGAGAAAGAACACATCATACAAATTGCTAAGGATAATGGTTTTCAAAAGAAAATGATACACAAGAAAATAAATAAATTCAAAGAACAAAAAGTCATCAATGAAAGTACTCTTCAGACAGATAAAAATATAGGCAAAAAATTCAAGAAGTTCACATACCATCCTTTCGTATTTGACAAGTTTCAAAACATTTTCAACAAATTCAACATTAAATTAGCACCGAAAAATGATTACAGCTTAGGTAATTTAATAAAAACCAACAAAAATGAAAAGATTGAAGACTGCAAAAACATCGGGAATTTATCAAATTAATTGTAAAGATTGTGAAAAGATATACATAGGAAAAACAAAAAGGAATCTAAATACAAGATTAAAAGAACACCTTAGAAATGTTAAAAATGGAGAAACCGAAAAATCTGCAATAGCTGCACATGCCTGGTCAGAAAAACATAGAATAGAAACCAAAACAAAATTACTTAAACAATTGGAAAAACCGAAGGAACTCACAATTTGGGAAAAAATTTACATATGCAAGAATGAAAATACAACTATGAATTTTGAAATACCCGGTTATAAAGAAAGAGGACTGATTTGGAAATTCTTCGGTCGGCCAGCAGATGGCGCGGAGGTCAGTCTGCAGGATAGAAGGCCGTTGGACGTCAGTTGTGAACGTGACGCAGCATTGACAATGTCACAAATTATGTGAAGAAACCCAGGGTCTGCTATGAATTATGAAGTATGAGGTGAGTGAAATAATAAAAAATAAACAATATTAAAGAACCTCATAGTGTTATTTCCTATCTACATAACTTAATGAGAGAATTAATATTTGTATTTTAAAATACAATAGGAAGTGACATTAAGAGGTTTGTTTAATAATTAAGACATTTGTCTGTACATTCTTACCCGTTATGGTTGTTTTTGTCGAATATGTTTCAAGGCTTCTGAGCCCCATCGTTAGCGATTACAGACTGAATTTTCTCAAGTTGTTGGCCAGTCAAGTTGTTAACTATTAGAACTAAAGAACACACAAGAAATGTAAAAAAAAGGGGAAGTAGAAAAATCTGCAGTGGCTGCTCACGTTTGGTCAGAAAAACACAAAATTATGAAAGCCAAGGTCCTGCGTTCGAATCTTGGTCTAGGCGAAAACTTTTCTCTTCAAATATTATTAAACCACTTAGAAAACAAAAATGAACTCACCATATGAGAAAATATCTACATACAGAACATGGAAAGAATTTTGAAATTCCCAGAGAAAGGAACATCATTAGTAAATTCATTGGACCAGAGGCAGAGAGATCAGGAATCAAGAATTAGGGCCTACAACTTGAGAAAACTCAGTCTGTAATTGCAGACGATGGGGCTCAGAAGCCTTGAAACATATGTTCGACAAAAACAACCATAAGAGGTAAGAGCAATTCATTACACCATTCAAGACATGGTACAAATGTTAACATTTCTTTACTCATATACAATTCTCTAATCATCCATCTAATGGTCCAGGGTTCAAGTTCTGGTTCAAGCGTTAATTTTTCTTTTCAAAAAGAAATGTTAACATTTGTATCGCATCTTGACTGATGTAATGGATTGCATACTGGTGCATAGAACCAGAGCTGCAGGGTTCAAGCATTAATTTTTCTTTTCAGAATAACATTGTTTAGTATTGGAAAATATTAATATTTAAATGTCTGAATTATTAATATTTTTATGTTATATTTAAATATTAATATTTTCCAATACTAAACAATGTTATTTTGAAAAGAAAAATTAACGCTTGAACCAGAACTTGAACCCTGGACCATTAGATGGATGATTAGAGAATTGTATATGAGTAAAGAAATGTTAACATTTGTATCATGTCTTGAATGGTGTAATAAATTGCATACTGTTGCAAAGAACCAGAGATCCAGGGTTCAAGTATTAATTTTTCTTTTCAAAATAATACAGGGTGGACCGCTCGAATGGACCTAATTTCAATTGCTTGTTACTGGCAAACGGTTGAAGATAGAAACTTAAAACAACGTTCATATTACAGAAAAACTCACCAAGTTTTGATATCCAGATCACCACATCTCTATATGAGCCCCAGCAGTCACTGTGACGATATCAAAGCGATGAACAATTTCTTGCCAAGTACGTTGGAGTATGTCTTCTGGAATGTTCTCAATAGCCTCTATGATGCGCTCACGAAGATCACGAAGGTCTTTGACTGGGGTGGTGTAAACTTTATCTTTGACATAGCCCCAGAGAAAGAAATCCAGTGGTGTTAAATCGGGAGATCTCGGGGGCCACGCGATTGGTCCTCCCCTACCAATCCAACGGCCAGGGAAAATGTTGTCCAAAGTCGTACGAACTTCATTGGACCAGTGGGGAGGAGCACCATCTTGCTGGAAAACGATGTTAGGCTGCAGTTGTTCAATTTGTGGAAAGAAGAACTGCTCCAGCATGTCAAGATATGTGGTACCACGAACAGTTTTCTCGGCGAAGAAAAACGGTCCAATGACCTCATTATGTGACAAACTGCACCAAACATTCATCTTCGGACTATCACGAACATGCTCTTGAATAGCGTGAGGATTCTCCGATCCCCAGATCCGCACATTATGCCGGTTTACCTTGCCTGACAAATGGAAAGTGGCTTCGTCCGAGAAGAAAATCTTGGTCATGAAGTCAGGATCAGCGCCGAGACGGTCCAGCATCGTATTGGCGAATTCCACTCGTTTCGGCATGTCATTCGGCTCCAGACGTTGCACTAACTGCACTTTATATGCGTGCAGTTTGAGGCGTTTGTGGACAATCCGTTGTAATGTCGATTTTGGTATTTGAAGTTCCCGCGAAGCTCTTCTTAATGACTTCTGGGGGCTTCGCTCAAATGCGGCTTGAACATTTGCTACCATTTCATCGGATGCTCTGCGACCACCACCATGCTTCTTCAACACAGATCCTGTAGCTAATAATGTATCACGCCACTTCTTTATGCTTCTAGCAGTTGGAGCATCACGGTTAAACACACGCCAGAACTCCCTTTGAACTCTAATGATTGATTTAAACTCCGCATACCACAAAACAGCTTGCGCTTTCATCTGCGGAGTCGCCATTTTCACAAACAATTAAATCTAAGAACGAGAAACGTATCTTTGTGCCATCTACCGACAGGATTCGAAACTTGGTGAGTTTTTCTGTACTATGAACGTTGTTTTAAGTTTCTATCTTCAACCGTTTGCCAGTAACAAGCAATTGAAATTAGGTCCATTCGAGCGGTCCACCCTGTATTTTACTGAAAGTATTAATATTTAAATATAACATCAAAATATTAAGCTTTACTGCTTAGAAAGGTGTGTTAGATACTCATTGAAGAAAAATACACCTTTAACCAGTTAAGTGGTAGCTACACATTTACAGCACGCTTCCCTCAATGGGACATTTAAACCAGGTAGTGGCTATCCTCAGTGGGACATTTAAATTTTGTATTCCTTTAAAGAATTACAACTTTATTTTCTGATGCTAACATTTCTGTTAATATTCTATTTAAATATTTCAAATAAAAAGGTTTATATTACGTGAATATTGTAGTTTCTCTATATGCATTAACGATAGATCAAAATATAATTGAAATAAAATAAAAATATTAACAAACAGACAAAAAATAATAAAAAATAAATTGTACGAACTTGTAAGCGAACCTATAAGAATGCACCCCCCCCCCCGTCTTTCAATATCCAGTTGGGTGTCATAAATTCCAAGAAACTGTCAAATTTATCCTGCCAAACTGCAGTGTAAACTAGTTCACTTTTGTACATTTTTCTGACCCTCACACAAGTCCAGTTAGAATGTTTTTTTTTTATCTTCACCCATACAACAACAGTATACTTGCAAGAGCGAGGAGGGGCTGTAACAAAGTAAATGATAAGAATGCTAGACGTGTCCCTATACCCGAAAATTGAAAATGTAATTATATACTGCTTGCATGCAGTCTGCTCACAATTTCTTAGATTTATTTTGTTGAATATCAACTTCATCCCATTTCATCCTCAGTAATCCATGACAGTGTGATATCACTTGAAACAGGGCACTGCACATAATGCCACATTGCGAATTTTGTTTTATGCCGTTCACCTTTCTTATAGCACACGATACAGTGACGCTGGGTTCCTGTTTGGATGCTGATGGTGGGATAAATGACAGATAATGTGCAGCATTTATCCTGGTAGGTGCTAATTTTGCAGGTCTACCAGAGGACTTGTTTTCAGATTTATGATATTTCAGTATCATGTTCTCGATCAATTTAAATTGAAATTCCATACGTTATATATTGCCCCCTGATATGACATAGAGCAAATATGAATTCAGGCAGCATATGTCTATGAAATACCTAAATTGGTTCTGGTAATATATCTTCATCCTCTTTCTTGTGCTACGATAACTCACAAGATAAGCGTCACTAAGATCTACCCCTCACATTTTCGAATTGTAGTCGAGTACAACTTTAGGCTTTATGGTGACATCCTGGCCTTGAACCTTGGTAGATACCATCTTCTCATCATGAGTTGTACTTACAAGGCTAATATCCTTACCATTCCACTTCATCACCACCAATTTATCCTGGTAGGCCGATACATGTTCTCCCTTCTTTAGCTTGGCTTCCCTTATTTCAATAGGTACACCTTTTCTGTTGTGGCGTAAAGTTGCAATTGCATCAGTTCCTTGTTGGCACAATTTTGCAAATAAATCAGGACTCGTAAACCAGTTGTCCATGGTAACCATATATCCCTGAATTAGAAGAGGGTTCATTCGTTCCACTAGAACTTTAGACCCATAAGTCTAATTTTTTAACGACTGGAAGAATCCTATATCCTTCCCTACATATATAAAAAAGTTTCACATGTAGCCCAATTTTGTCTCGCATAATTCAAACGATTTTATGCGAAATCGGGAACATTTAGAAGGAATGAACACTTACCAAGCTAGTCTTCCCTTCCACATCATCAACGACTCGTCTATCGAAATATCATAATCCGGAGTGTACACACTTCTAAATCTATCGTTAAGATGATCTAAAATCTGTTTGAGTTTGTACAGTCTCTTAGAACCACATGTTGCCTCATCATACTCCTCATTGATGTTTTTATTATTAATTTAACATTTCTCATTGAAAGATAAATTAAATTTGAAGAGAAAAATTTTCACCTAGACCGGGACTCGAACCCGGGACCCTTGGCTTTCCGGGCCAAGTGCTCTACCAACTGAGCTACCGAGGCGAGTTACGATCTAGACGCAAATTTTTCTCTTATATACGTTGTAATTCCCTATCGCCAAATGCTTTTGAAACCATTGTTTATCTTTGCAAATGGCGGCATCTTAGTTAAGAAGACATTTATTGGAAATTTAACATTACTTTAAAAGCCAGTAAGGCCTCTAATGATGTTTTTATTATTAATTTAACATTTCTCATTGAAAGATAAATTAAATTTGAAGAGAAAAATTTTCGCCTAGACCGGGACTCGAACCCGGGACCCTTGGCTTTCCGGGCCAAGTGCTCTACCAACTGAGCTACCGAGGCGAGTTACGATCTAGACGCAAATTTTTCTCTTATATACGTTGTTAAATTAATAATAAAAACATCATTAGAGGCCTTACTGGCTTTTAAAGTAATGTTAAATTTCCAATAAATGTCTTCTTAACTAAGAAGCCGCCATTTGCAAAGATAGAAACAATGGTTTCAAAAGCATTTGGCGATAGGGAATTACAACGTATATAAGAGAAAAATTTGCATCTAGATCGTAACTCGCCTCGGTAGCTCAGTTGGTAGAGCACTTGGCCCGGAAAGCCAAGGGTCCCGGGTTCGAGTCCCGGTCTAGGCGAAAATTTTTCTCTTCAAATTTAATACTCCTCATTATTTACAAAATGTAAAAATTTAATCAGAAGGTGGAATCTTCTTTCTGAAAAAAATTCCAAACATATTGGGCTTTCCAAAATTTTCCTGCGTGAAAAATAACTATTGTCAGGATTTTAGTGTAACCCTTGTAATAACAAAAATGCCAGCAGTTTCATTATTTCGTCACTATTCGTTTCATTCCATTTATGGGCTCTTGATTTCTCTTTTATTAAAGGTGCATTTTCTTTCGAGGAACTGCTCAGCGTAGTGATTTCTTTCATCACTTATGTGATCACAAATTTCTTGCATAATAAATAGTTTAAAAAATTCCAAGGGATTGGTAGGGTCTTGGATTCTTACATACAACAACCATGATGCGCATAAACATCATAGCCACTGTGTTAAACTTAAGGCATGATGTGCCCGCTTGTCATAGCCACTACAGGAGGGATCAGGAATGATGCACCCTCACGTCATAGCCACTAGAGTGTTAATAGAATATTGGCTATTGATAGCACCATCTATCTGCCTTCGGACAATTAGTGAATTTGTATATGAGGAAAGAAATGTTAATGTTTGTATCATATCTTGAATGGTGTAATGGATTGCATACTGGTGCGTAGAACCAGAGGTCCAGGGTTCAAGTGTTAATTTTTTTCAAAATAACATTGAGAAAATTAATTATTTAAGAAAGAATACAATCACATTTTGGACATAGCTAATTTAAATGGTTTTGGAAAGGAAATAATTATAACTAAATTAAAGAAATTCAGACAACAAAAAAGATTAAAAGAGTACACTACCCTGCAATCTGATTCAAAGAAAGGAAAACAATTTAAGAAAATCACTTATCATCCTGGAATACATAACAAATTTCAAAAAATTCAATATTACATTGGCACCGATAAATAAATTTAGCCTTGGTAACTTATTAATAACCAATAAGAAAATGAACACCCCAGATAGTAAAAAATCTGGAATTTATCAAATTGATTATGGAGATTGCAATAAAGTATACATAGGAAAAACAAAAAGAAATTTGGACACTCGCACAAAGGAACACTTTAGAAATATTAAAAATGGTGAAATTGAAAAATCAGCTATTGCAGCACATAGTTTGTTGGAAGGTCATAAAATTGAAAAAGAAGCTAAACTTCTAAAACATTTGGAAAAACCTTTGGATTTGACAGTTTGGGAGAAAATATTTATTCAGAAGAACAAATTTAAATCCATGAATTTCGACATTCCGGATGAACGTGACCTCATCTCAAAGTTCATCAAATCAATACCAGATGGCAACGATATCTCGAAGTTCATCAAATCAACACCAGATGGCAACGTTATAGAGGGAGATTCCAACGAATATCCGGTAGTCATAATGGCGGTTGAAAATGAATGACAAGATCATTTGAAAACTATAGTTACCGTGTTTAATAAAACATGAAATATGAGGTAAGATGAAAAATGACTCATTAATTTATTAATTAAGAACCTCATTGTGTTTCCCATTTTTAACTTTGAAATTAATATTTGTTTGAATCAGGAGCCTGGTAGCTCAGTCCTCAGAGGACTGGTATACAAAACCAGAGATATCATATATTTTTCTCTTCAAATAAAATTTGTCTTTTGGTGAGAAGTGATATATGTAATATCTAAGATCAAAAATAAGCTTCACTGGCTATAAATATGGCATCACTTCCCAATAATGTCTTCTTGTGTATATTTTTCTCTTGAAATATAATTTGTCCTTCAGTGATAAGTGATAAATGTACAATAAAAACACTGAAATTAAAACCAATATACCTTATGGGTAGGGCTCGAAAGTTGAGGATCTATAAAATGCTTATAAAAGACCTCTAAAAAGACCTAAAGATATTCTAAAAGACCTAAAAACTGAAAAAAGGACATAAAAATGCAATTCAAATTAGATGATACTTGGTTGAACTTTTATAGGAATAAATCACTATGAGGTTTAATTTAAGATAAATTAAAATGTTTCATACCTCTCCTCATAACCAATCTTCTAAGTAGATCGCAATTTCAAAGCCTTGGCGGCTTCATCTTCAGTACCATCTTGACGACTCAGGAGGGTAGTGAAGATGAAGCCGCTAGGGCTTTGAAATCGCAATCTACTTAGAAGATTGGTTATGAGGAGAGGTATGAAACATTTTAATTTATCGTACGTAATGCCACGAGTGATTTTCAAATTATCGATAAATTCACGACTCACAAAGTGAGGAGTGAATTTATCTAGAGAATTTGGAAATCAAGAGTGGCATTTGTTAGGACTATTTAATGAATAAAATTAAGCTGTTTACTCACAATTCATTATTTAACTATAGTTATTTTAAAATATTTAATGTATACAGCGATGTTTGAAAACAAATGAGAAATGATTGGTACGCTTAATTTGCTTCTTTTGTTCATCACTGCAACCAGACCATATCATTTGTTGGCAAAGGATCGCAATATTGTAAGAATGCACCCCAGTGGAAAAGTTTATAACCAACATTATATGTACGAGGGTTGAATGAAAAGTAATGCCTCACCTTCGTTACTTGGGTTTGGATGGGAATATTTTAATAAATCAAACGCAGAAATAATCCTTAGAATGTGATCTTCAATTACTAATATTCACTTTTCCACATAATCACCAGCCAATTGGATACATTTCTGCCAACGATGAACAAGTTTTCTGAAGCCGTCACGGAAGGAGTCGACACTCTGTTTCTGTAACCACAGTCTCACAGTTCTCTCCACATCTTCATTAGAAGCATAATGATGTCCCAGCAAATCATGTTTTATTATTGGGAACAGATGGACTGTATGGAGGATGCCGTACAGTGGTGAGATTCAATCTCTGAAGTTCTGCTGTGGTAGCATGTGAAGTGTGTGGTCTGGCATTGTCATGCTGCAGGAAAACATTTCCCTTTTCCTTTCGGACCCTTGTTAGCCGTCGTTTCAGAGTTTGCAGCATTGTGATGTAATGCACTGAATTTATTATTGTTCCTCGTTGAAGGAAATCAACATGGATAACACCATCTGCATCCCAACTGAGGGCTGTGTCTTCAATTTCTTTTTCTGGGGTGAGTCTTTGTGTTGATATTCCATAGACTGATGTTTCGTCTCCAGGTCATAATGGTATACCCACATTACGTCTCCTGTCACAACTGAATTGAGAAAGGCGTCACCTTCATTCTCGTAATGCGAGAGAAGTTCATGGCAAATTTCATGTCTGTGCGCTTTAATTTCAGGAGTCAGCATCCAGGGTACCCATCATGCACAGATCTTCCAATAGCCAAGCAAAGCAATAATGTGACCCACACGTTCCTGTGAAATGCCGATTGTGCTTGCAATTTCTCTCTGACTGATACGACGAGCACCCTGAATCAATTTGTCAACATTTTTCTTGTGAAACTTGGTCGTTGCTGTCACAGGACATCAAGCAAGTCAGATGTTCCCACCTCAACATCTTTAAACTTACTCGCCCAACAATGCACAGTACTCATATCAACACAATCACCATAAACTGCTTTCATTCTCTGATGAATCTCCTTTGGGATGACACCTTCCACTGTAAAGAATTCAATGACTGCACGTTGCTTAAATCGCATTGACTGACCGTCTGCGCAGGGTTCCATACTTTAAACTGTAACAATACAACTGTTCAATGCTAAGGCTTCCCACCAACTGGAACTGTAGAGAAGAGGCTACAGAACAAGCCAGTACCTGCTGCATACCAGTGCTGCCATCTGTTGAGTAACGAAGGTGGAGGCATTACTTTTCATTCAACCCTCTTATTAATGAATTTCTGATGTCCTATAATGTAAATATGTCAATTATATTTTTCTGCAATGTTATTTCCTGGGAAATAATTCATTTAAGAAAGTGCAAACAGTGGTTTCTTTCAATACTAGTAACATTCATATCAAATTCCGTTGAGGTGAAGTCATATGATGAAAGTTAAAAATTAATTGTACCTGTTGGTAGGTGCCGTCGTCCTCAACTTTGTTAAAATATTGTATATAAAATTAACTCAAGTTATCTTCCATCTTCTGCAGGTTGAGCTTCCGCTACTCGTTGTTGTGTATGGTGATGTATACTGTTTGTAGCAGCAACTAACTTGTTTTTGACGATCTCATATAATGGGTTTGACTGGGGTGCATTCTCATTAATAAGTGAGGTATTGTTTGTTTCCTTTATAATTTCAAGGTCTTCAAATATATTTACATTTTATTAACTTTCATCAAGTGGTTTCTTTTTTTGGTGGTATAATCAATTGCTACAAATGTTTTTATATTATCTCCCACATGTGCTATCTGCTGACATTCATGCCCTATATATACAATCTGGTAGCCGCATTTCTTAGAGAGTCAGTCACTGCAAAATAATGCTATGACCTATTCAGAATGTTAAAAAGGAGGAGCTTTCTTTAATCTGATAAACTTCGATGGTAAATTCGAGGCGAAACAGAACTGTGATTGGTTATAAATAAAAAATAATTGAAATGTGATTGGTCATTGACTCCCATTTGGGGCATGAGTTAAATAGTCTTAATAATTTTAGTTTCAACTGCATTTTTAATGAGTATAACAAAAATGTTTAAAAATTACAACATTCTGGTGAAATGCAACATACACAGCGAAAAAATTAATGACTGAAAATGCTTTTGCTTTCATATTTTATTTTTTTTAATTCAACATAGTTTGGAAAAGGAATTCTGTGTTCATTAAACAGAAAGTGCTTGGAGAATTTAGAATGAACAACTTTTCCCACCTAGAATGAATTCAGCAAACCCAAAATGGATATCAGGTGGTCAGTAAGCTGGTTAAAAATAACAGGATATTTTGTGAGGATTCAATAGTGTTTACAATGTGAAAAGTCTTTAGGAAGTAAAACTAGATAATTTTTTAAAAATAAGTTGGAATTGAGACTAGACTACGCATTCTTGAATTATAAAAATGGTATAAATGTAGTCAAAAGAAGGTAAGTTGCACAAAAAAAAAAGCTGTTGAGACATACAAAAAGACCAAAAAAGCACCAATAAGCCACAAAATGTCGAAAGCAAACCCAACTTTTCTGACCTACAATGACCCAAAATGTATATGTATTAATTTGGGCCTTGTCTTCAGACATAAAATGAAAAAAAAAAAGAGCTTTCAAGCCCCATTGTGCCATGGAGTTTATTTATTCTTTATATATCTCTATTAACAATTATAAAATGACAAGAGGAAGTAACATTATGAGGTTCTTCTTAAAAATGTCTTTCTTCTTCCTCTATGCATGAAAGCTGACAGTTTGTTGCATGTTCATTAACTTCAGGTTCGGGGTGTGGTGACATCCTTCTTATAAAATAAGGTAAACAAATGATGTAAGATGCAACAGACTTAACTTCAATGAATGAATGAGTCATTTCTTATCTTACTTCATAGGTCTAGTTTATGTTTTCTTAAATATGGGAACTGCAGTTTTCAAGAGGAACATTCCACCCTTTTTCAACTGACTTATGACTACAGGATTTTCATTGGAATCTCCATCTATAATGTTGCCATCTGGTGTTGATTTGATGAACTTTGAGATCAGATCCCATTCATCAGTAAATTTGAAATTCATGAATCTAAATTTGTTCTTCTGAATATATATACATATATATCAGAACATAAGAACCATGTATAAAATTGAAGAAGCTCAAGGTAAACACATTGTATTATTGGGTTATCGTCACATGTGGGATTACTGGGTAATGAATGAGCAGACTTGTTAGCAAAGAAAGGCTCCAAAATCAGGCTAAGGACAACAAAAGAGATATCCCTACAAAGAAGACAACAGGAGGTAAAACAAAATACATCTCAAAAGAAGAGAAAAGAATATAAAAGATCTTCAAAATAAGAAATATGAAGACAGCGAAATATGCTGAAACAATAAAACATCTTTAATAGTGAGTGGAGAACATATTTTAATCGACTCACCTCATACATTTTCAAACTTCTTTGATACCGAAGGTTTCAGACAATATCATGTCTGAAACCGTCGGTATCAAAGAAGTTTGAAAATGTATGAGGTGAGTCGATTAAAATATGTTCTCCACTCACTATTAATGATATTACCTCATAATGTTTACTTCCCAATATTAATTTAAACCACCTTCATAGAATGGGGATTGTTCCTAGAACTATGGGATGCTCCTTGTGTGGAGAAAATGTTCTCCTAAGCAAGGAACATTTGCTAAATTGCAGGCAATTTGACCCTGAGAAAAAGGACAGGAAAGACATTGCAGGGCTATATTGGGAAGCAAGAGGACTAATGGTGAAAACCAAACTCCAGCCATTTGAAAACAACAACATATATATATATATATATATATATATATAGGGGAACCCGGGGCGGAACGGGGTACCAAGTTTAAAATGTGTTATAAAAGTACAAAAGGGTTAATTAAGAGAGCTGCAAATGTTTTTATGAACACATTACAATTTAATGTTAACAAAAGTACAATGATATTGTAAGAAAACAAATTAACAATCGATTTGTTTTGAAAAACAGAAAATCATGTCGTTTGCCCCGTTCTGCCCCGGATATGGGGCAGAACGGGGTGGTAAGAAAATCTAATTATAAAATACATACAAATAGTGGAAATGCAGAAAAAATGTTTTTTCTATATTTATTTAGTTTAAGAGACCATAAAGGTTTTCATTTATTGTACCTTTTATTAAGCCTACTTACAAAATTCACACACTAGGACAGCCTCATCGTCTTCGCTGTCTATTCCCGCACAGGAATTGTGTGCCCATTTTTTGCACATGGAGCAAGCGACCCAACCTTCGATTGACTTCGAGTAATATTCACGGCAATATAAACATTCACAGTCAGAACAATCCTCGGAATCACTCTCGATTGTTTTGGGTGTTCTTTTTAGCTCTTTCTTTTTTCCATTTTTCTTCAAGCTCTTTCCTTTGTTTTTACCATTCTTAATTGTATTCTCTTTCTTGAATAGTTGTATCCTTGCTCGTTTTTCTTTGGATACATTTTTTTCCTCTTTTTCTTTAATAGCTTCTTCTAATTCTTGTTTGTATGGGGAATCTGTCAAGACAGTGGTCTTCCCCCTCTTCCGATTCGTCCTCTTCGTGCTTTCTTTAATTTTTGGTATAGGCATTAGAATTTCTGGCGAAATATGAAACGAAGAGGCCCTGTTGTCAATTGACATCCAGGAGCATCCAGGAGTGGCACAACTAGCCTGATCAAATCCAACTTTCTCAGCCAGCACACCATCGTTAGATTTGGCTAAAACCTCTCCAGATTTATCATCTAACCTGATAGGCATGCCTTTTTTAACTGGTGTGCTAGATGAAGACAATTCCAATTGTTCCGCACCAGATATGATCACCTTTTCACTTGAAGATCTACCAAGTCCGATGTCAGTTGTGTCTGCTGGGAGAAAATCGGTGTTCGTGAATAAGGATGAGTCAGTTGGCCATATTCCTGTAGCTTGAAAAACCACTGATAGCAGTTTTCATTGTTGCGCTTTGGATAAAAGCTGATCCAAAGAGTGTTGAAATTTGAAAGAGAGTTACGACTTTCCCTGGATTGCTTCGTAGCCATTTTCGAAGCTCATCACTGTAATGAAGACTTAAAGGCTTCATAAAAGAAACATCAAGTGGCTGAAGTTTGTGAGAGCAATGTGGCGGTAGACATAGTAATAAAACGCCACTCTTCCTCGCGTAGTCCATAACCTCAAGGTTCTTCGTATGTGTTGAGTGGCCATCTAATATGAGAAGAACCGGGAAGTCTTTTGATGCCTTAGAAAATTCAACAAATTTTTTAAACCATACAAGAAATAACTCAGCAGTCATCCATCCAGTGCTGTGTACCTCAGCCCAACTTCCTGGTGGCAATCCTAACTCAAATTCTTTCTGCTTCTTCTTTCGAGGAAAGATGAGCATCGGGGGCATATAAACTCTGCTTGCCGACATACAAATAAGGCTGGTCACAGTTTCGCCCCTTTCTGAGGATGTTAACGATCCGACTTGACGTTTCCCCTTGCAAGCAATGATCTTTGATTGATTTTTAGGGTTCACTGAAACCCCAGTTTCATCGCAATTAAATATTTGAGAAGCCGTTAGTTTATGCTTGTCGAGTAAACTCGTTAGCAACAAGAAAAAGCTATCTACAGCTACTTTATTAAAGCCCATGGCTCTTGCACCAGATGTTGCTTCCGGTTTGCAAACAGATAATGTAGGGTATCTTTTAAGGAATCCATTCACACAATCTTGGCCTGCGACTCCATTTTTAAATCTATGGCCAATCCCATTTCTTATAGCCAACTGATAAGCTAAGCTACGCAAGTCTTTCATTGTTAGACCGAATAACCTAGCTTCCATAGTTTTTAAGTAATTAACGAGCTCAAGTTCCTGTTCTTCCGTAAATATGGTTTTAAATTTTCCAGCCGTTTTATCGACCTTGTAGTCAGGGGTTTCTCTTCTTTTTTTAACATATCTTTCCAAAGTAGACTGGGGAACATCAAATTGGTTCGAAGCCTTCAAATACCCAAATTGACCAGAAATAACCGCCTCGACAGCATTGTTCATTGCCTCAGTAGACCATGATTGCCTATTTGTTTTTTTCTTATAGTCTCGAACCATCTGAAATCGAAAGAAAAAAATTAGGGACGCACTAAAAAACGATCTCTTACTTTAAAATATTACGGGGCAGAATGGGGTACTTCCCCCATTCCGCCCCACCCCGTTCCGCCCCGAGACATGATTTCTGTTAGGAGAGTAAGATCACTCAGAGAAAGATACATAAACACACATTTAACTACACTAAACTAAAGACAATTAAACGCACTTGAAGCATATACTAACTATAGTTATACTTTAAATAAGTATGTATAACTTACCTTTGTTACAAAATCTTCAGAAGTTACAATCCAGGAGCAATAAATAACACAACAAAAACTTCACGCACCAACGCTGAAGAAAACTAGACTAACATGGTTGCCGTATTTGCACAGTAACAGGTTGGTATAGTTCTACCTAATGCCGCTCGCTGGCAGCACCTCCTTGACACAAAAAAATGCCAAACTTCATTCTGCCCCGGTACCCCGTTCTGCCCCCGGTTCCCCTATATATATATATATCTCCTCCCAAACTGTCAATTGTAAAGGTTTTTTTTTTCCCCAAATGTTTTAGAAATTACTCAACTTATTTATTATTATAATAACAATACCTGTAATGTTAGTGCAGTCTTTTCGTAAGAATTCCAAAGCATGTGGGTGATCATGTTCTACTGACTGTGATACATCTATCACATAAAGCTTTCCATTGTGATACCTGAAAAGTTAGATTTTTTAAATTAAAATTTTAATTTATCCAAGAGAGGATTTTAAGGGCCAACATGCACACTCTATTGAGTAACATTAAGAAGTTGAGGGGTGACTTGTGGTCAGCATGTCGGGTCCCCCAGCAGTTATAGCTGGTTTTCTCATAATAATATATAAAATAGAAATAATATATAAAATTGAAATGGACAGTTAAATGATAAATGAGGAAATTTTTAAAAAGTGGCTAAATTCAAATACCTAGGAACAATTATAAACAGAAATGAGGTACATAAAGAAATTAAACATAGGCCAGGCCCTTTTGTGGAAATGCATGTTATTATGCATTACAGGGACTCTTTTTGTCCCAATTTCTCTCAAAAAAATTAAACTGAAAATATATAAAACTAGATATAATAACAACAGTTAAGTCTTGTAGACCGTGATGGGCAGGGTATGTGGCACAGGGAATGAAAGATGTGTGTGGAAGCTTCTTGTAGGAAAACCAGAGAGAAAACACCCAGTTGGTAGACCAAGAATGAGGTGTGAGAATAACATTAACTATGATTTGAGGAAGTAGATTATACAGGGAATGGTTGGAAAACATTAGCTCAGGATAGGGATGTATGGAGAGCTTATGTCTGTGTGGCCATGAACCTAGTGCCAGTGAGTTAGTTATTATTCTCCCAGTTATATTATATGGATGTGAAACATGGACACTTCCTTTAAATGAGGATAAAATAATATTACTGAGAATAAAGATTTTAGGAAAATTTTTGGACCAAAGAGAGATGAACAGACAGGTGAATGGAGGAGACTACATGATGTTTATGGGAAACCAGATGTAATATGAGCAGTTAAATCTCTTGGACTGAGATGGGCAGGACATGTCGCATGAATGGGAAATGAAAGAGGGTTTGGAAACTCCTTGTAGGAAACCAGAGGGAAACCGGCCAGCAGGTAGGCCAAGAATGAAGTGGAAGAATAACATTAACCATGATTTGAGGAAGATAAATTATACAGGGGACAATAGGAAATCATTAGCTCAGGATAGGGATGCATGGAGAGCTAATGTAAATACAGCCATGAACCTACGGGTTCAGTAATGCCAGTTAGTTAATTAATTAGTATTTTGAAAAATTCTATTTGTTCTTAAGATGCATTTTTATGTTAGTGCTCCATATTAATTCAAGAGTAAATTAACATATATATGTCACTTATTTTAGGAATTCACACTATGAGGTATATTAATTTAAGTAAAGTTTTATTACTCACATATTTTTCTTCTTATTTTAATTTAAACTAGTTTTGGAACTTTATGTTTCAGTTCCATCATCAGTATCCTGTGACCATTGTTCTGTCGTCTTGAAGAGCTGTCTTTCACTCCCTCTGTTGGCAGACTGGAAAACCTCAAAATCAGGTCATTCTCCACAGGAGAATGACCTGATTTTGAGGTTTTTCAGTCTGCTAACTGAGGGAGCAAAAGACGGCTCTTCAAGACGATAGAACAATAGTCGCAGGGATACAGCTTCTTTCGATGTTTTTATTATTCATTTCATACACTCAATGATGGGTAAATAATATTTGAAGAGAAAAATTATATGTTCAGGCTGTGGTTTAAACCCAGGACCTTTTGCATTCTAAGCAAATGTTTTACCAAATGAGCTACCTGAGAAACTCCAATCTAAATGCAAATTTTTCTCTTATATACGATATTAATTCCCGTTCACCAAATGCTATGAAGCCATTGTTTCTATCTTGCAAATGGTGGCTTCATTATTAATAAGACATTTAATTGGGAATTTTACATAATATTATAAAGCCAGTACGGCTATTTTTGTAATCTCACCAATCCCAAGCTTGAAAGACAATTGATTTACAATGGACACCATATAATTAGCTTGTACCAGGACACACATATTAGAAAGTACCGTAAATAAGCACTTCACTGGTTGAGCAGAAGATAAGGCCCTATGTCCTTTACACAGTCAGTTTAAAAAAAAAAACCTTACTTTTTATTATTATTATCATCATCATCATCAAAGTTATTATCATTATTATTGTTAAATTTCAACAAATATTTTGTTTCTTTTAATTTAATTCAGATCTCTAAACTGTTCCTTACAATAAAAAAAAATTCTTTCTCTTTATTTTCCACACAGCCCCTTAATAGAGGAAAGTTTAAAAAATAAAAAAGAACTAATGGCAGTTACTTACAATGTGTTGAATTCACTGAGATCAGCATGCACCAGTTTACACTCGTTATAGAGGCGCCACATGTAAACAATGCAATCACGATACAGCTGACAAGCTCTTGATTCTGAGAGATCCACGTCCTATACAATAGAAAATATATTTTCACTCAAATTAAAGAGATTTAACAAGAAATATACACCTCAATTCATTTTCTCGACATGTTTTGGAGTTTATTGTTCCATTCTTACTGAAGGCACACTTTAGAAAATAGTAAAATATCCATTAGCTGCTTACAGTGGATCAAAAATCTTAGAACTGAAGAGATGGTAAAACTTCTAAAATAACTGGAAAAACCAACAGAAATCACAGTATAGAAAAATCTACAACCAGAAGATTAGAAACAAATTAATCAATTTTGTAATTCCTAGAAAATACTAATACAGGGTGGAACTGATATAAGTGCACTAATTCAAGGAGGTGTTAAATTACAATAAAACAAACATATCTCTCTTTCATTTTGTGATTAACTCCAAGGTTAACTGAATAACATATAATTGAATCAAAAGACAGTCTAATTAAACAAATAGATAAAAAAAAAAAAGGAACTCACAGTTTGGGAAAAAATCCACATTCAGGAAAACAAGAAAGAAAAACTTATTAACTTCGAAATTCCTGCAGAATATGACCTGATCCAGAGATTTATCGGTCCACCAACAGGGGGAAGAAGAAGTGGTTCTTCTGATCGACATAACATCAGTCGGCAAGAGTGTACTGAGAATGGCGTCGCCAAGACCTTGAAATCACGATCCACTTAGAAGACTGATTACAAGGAGAGGTATGAAACCATATTTTTCTCATCAAATATGATTTATCCTTCATTAAGATGAATGAAATGAATAATAAAAACATTGAGAGGTATAAAACATTTTAATTTATCTTAAATTAAACCTCATAGTGATTTATTCCTATAAAAGTTCAATTATTATAACATGATAAATTTATTCAACCTGTATCATCTTTTTTACCTGAATGGAAGCAAGAAGTAATACTTCAGATAAAATTTTATAATCTCTACAATTCTGGAATTGAGACGAGTTTCATTTTATACTTAAAATGAAATAATCTATGTTGTGAATAGGAAGAATTTATTTTAAATGTATGGCAAAGAATATACAATCAGAATTAACTCAAGACTTGGAATAAATCTAAATGATTACTGCAACAAACAAATTTTTTATGAAGCATTCCTGAGAATAGAATCCAGCTCTACTGCAATTTACCTTAATTCATCCCGATCAAAACCTAAACCCAACCAGAAATCCTTGTGGGACAAAAATCTATCACCATCATCAATATGGTTGTTTGGTTGGTTAGCAATGCAGAGCTTAAATTAAATTATTTTTAGTCTGTTTATCTTACCTCAACATTAATGTTGATTTGTTCTTGAACATGTTTCAATTAGTTTCTAATAATCCTCAGCATCTTGGCCAGACTCTTCCATTATTCACAACATAAAACAACTTCTGTTTTTCTTTTCTTTCTTGTAACTTAAGTAGTTGTAATTAATGTTTTATTTTGGAAGTAATATTTTGAGGTGTCCACCGCTGTGGTCTCGAGGTAGTGTACTGCCTTGTCATGCAGCGGGTCTGGGTTCAATCTCCACTCGGGACAAGTTTCCTGGGTGAGGTTTTTTCAGGGTTTTTCCTCACCTGTGAGACAAATGTCAGGATACTTTAAGGCTGAAACAGTCCCCGAATATCATCTGGCCAGCATTATCATCAATATCATATTCACCTCATTAGATTAAGTTCAGGTTTAAGGCCTCTCCTGGCGCATCATTACTCATCGTCGTCACCCATCATATCACTGGGGCAGCATAACCCTGCCTTCCAGGCAGCCCAACCTCAGAAGTGAGTTACAATACGCTAATGCCAGGAGAGAATACCTATGTTATAATGGGACTAAAACCTTTTCAATAATTAGCGGAAAAATTAAATTGAGTATTATCTGACAGGAGAAATGATTAAAAATAGAGATAAATTGATTTAAATAATGGAATAAAACTAAATTAATGATAAAAGTATGCGGAAGCGACCATTAAATTATGAAAGAACAGGAAAACAATTTAGGTTCTTTCGTAAGATAAGAAGTTTTAAAAACAGATCTTTGAAAGGCAAGTTATGTAGAGATAACAAACAATTCTATGAAACATACAAATGTTATTAACCAAGACATGGGGGGTTCTATGGACATTTCCGGGTGTTGCAAAACACAGACGAAATAAACTCTAATCTGGGGAAATATTTTGCAGCAAATCAAGGGTGAACATCTAATAATTAAATTAATGTTTTTATTACCTCACCTCATATCCTTTTTCTTCTATACTGCAGTTTCGGAGCTTATCTCCATCGTCAGTAGCCTCTGGTCGACCGGTGTTATGTCGTTTCTTGGCGGTTTCCTTCTTACTTCTGTCGGTGGACAATGAACCTCTGGATTAGGTCAAAATTTGCGGGAGTTTCAAAATTCATGAGTTTTTCTTTTTTGTTTTTTGGATGTGGATTTTTTCCCAGACTGTGAGTTCCTTAGTTTATCTGTTTGTTTGATTAGGCTAGCTTCTGTATCTATTAAATGTTTTTCAGACCAAGCATGGGCTGCTACTGCTGACTTGTCCACTTCACCCTTTTTACATTTCTAAGGTGTTCCTTCAATCTAGTTTTTAAATTTCTTTTTGTTTTTCCTATATAGATTTTGTCGCAATCTTGACATTTGATCTGATATATTCCTGATTTATATTCTTGTCCAATTTATATAAATCAGGAATATATCAGATCAAATGTCAAGATTGCGACAAAATCTATATAGGAAAAACAAAAAGAAATTTAAAAACTAGATTGAAGGAATACCTTAGAAATGTAAAAAAAAGGGTGAAGTGGACAAGTCAGCAGTAGCAGCCCATGCTTGGTCTGAAAAACATTTAATAGATACAGAAGCTAGCCTAATCAAACAAACAGATAAACTAAAGGAACTCACAGTCTGGGAAAAAATCCACATCCAAAAAAACAAAAAAGAAAAACTCATGAATTTTGAAACTCCCGCAAATTTTGACCTAATCCAGAGGTTCATTGGTCCACCGACAGAAGTAAGAAGGAAACCGCCAAGAAACGACATAACACCGGTCGACCAGAGGCTACTGACGATGGAGATAAGCTCCGAAACTGCAGTATAGAAGAAAAAGGATATGAGGTGAGGTAATAAAAACATTAATTTAATTATTAATTAAACCTCATAGTGTTCTTTCCCTGTGAAAGTTAAATAAATAGGTGAACATCTACTTGCACATGCTTCTGGCTGTTGTATTTTGTAAGTAAGATTGGTTATATATTTTCAATAACTTCAGGAATATTTTAAATAGATCTTAAATAAACTTTGATCATATTTTAATAACATATCAATAAACTTCAATAATTATCAATTGAAAAGATTTTAACTTTGAAATCAAGTTTGGATTCATATTTGGAATTCAGAAATTACTCTTACATTTAAGTTTAACAGAAAAGTTCACAATTTTTAAAACTTAATATTTTTAGCTTTAAGTGTTTATAATACTGATTTAAGAGTTATATTTTGTCTCTTGCGTTTTTTCTTGATTTGTCATACTAAATATTGTCTCAAGTACACTTCTATATATGCTTTATATGATTTACATATGTTTTAAGGGTTTAATGCATCTTGTAAGGTTGTAGGTTAAGTCAGAGTTTATAAGGTTGTTTAGTAATCTTTCAGGTAGCATAAGTAAATAAATGGTTATTCAATTTTAGATTAGATTTAGATTTATTTAGCCTGGTGGAGTTAAGGCCATGTGGCCTTTTCTTCCACTCACCAGGACAAAACATATATTACATCAGAATATAACAATCTTAATTAACTCTAATATTAAACACTAAGTAAAAATTTGATCAAACGATAATATCTAATATACATATTACGATCTATAATACAACCAATTAATATTAGTTAAAATTAAGACTAAAACTAATAATAAAATATATACAAGCAAGACATATTAAATTGACCCTGTCTAGTGTATATAAAAAAAACAGGAAAATAATGAGATATAGAAAACTAATTTTACGATTATACAATATTTAAAACAAAACAAATAAAAATATTTGTTATTCTTAATATTATTTACATAAATAATTAAATATATTAATATTGCTAAAAGAATACTATCAGTGAGGTGTATAAGTTAGTTTGTTATTAAATAATTCTTTAGTTTGTTTTTGAAGGATGTTATAGTTTGACAGTCTCTGACATAGGGTGGAAGGGAATTCCATGTTTTGGTAAGTGACACCGTAAAAGATAATGAATAATATACAGTGTGATGAGGCGGGATATAAAGGACAATGTGCTGATGGGATCGAGTGTCAAGATTATGCGTGTCGGATTGTCTGATGAAGCGGCGTGATAAATAATTAGGCGATGATGTGTGAAGTATTTTATAGAGAAGGGATAGGGAATGGACAGTTCTACGATCTCTTAGACGAAACCACGATAATTGTTCCAGGGACGGTGTAACATGGTCAAATTTGCGAATACCACAAATAAAACGTGCGCAACAAATAAAACGTATAGAGAGCTCTTTAGTGTAAAATTAGTTTCTTCTTTCTTGTATATAGGACAAACACATTCCTTCTTCGAATCAGATACTATTCTTGGCATGATAACGGTAACCTTCAAATGTCATCAAGGTAACAGAATTCCATATTCCTAAGTCATTTCGTTTACCAAAAGTCCTGACTTCCAAGCCACTAAGAACTTTCAAAATTCACATATATATATACATACCTCGACACGCTACCTATTAGATGCATTCCTCATAAGCATTTAACACTACCTATTATTTAGCAACACCTTTTCGGATTAAGAACCTGAAATGTTGAATGACAAACAGGTGGCATAGAAAAAAAATTGAGATTCTTTTAATTAAATTATTTTTAGTCCATTTATCTTACCTCAATATTAATGTTGATTTATTCTTGAACATGGTTTAATTATATATAATAAATTTGGGAATTGTTAACATTATGAGGTTTAATTCATAAGAATTAAATTAATCGTGATTTCTTACCTCATACTTCTATATTTTTTTAAACACAGCACTGCAGTATCAGCGACCATCGTCACCATCGGGAAAAGAAAAAATTGACAGTCATGCAAACAGCTGAGGATGGTGACGATGGTGCTGTGCTGTGTTTAAAAAAACATAGATGTATGAGGTAAGAAGAAATCATGATTCATTTAATTCTTACGTTTTAATTAGTTTCTAATCATCCTCAGCATCTGGCCAAGAACAAATCATCATTAATATTGAGGTAAGATAAATACGAACTGAAAATAATTTAGTTAAAAGAACCTCAAAATATTACTTCCTAAAATAAAACATTAATGCAGAACTTGTTAGAGAGCTTCCATTTGCCATCTTGAATCACAGTAGCATGAAATCAAGTGTAACGTACTCCCAAGGGCACTACACTGTAGAAGGCGTCTTCTGTCCATCACAAAATTTGATTCGTTGCAGAGCACACAATTTGGGGAGTTGTATATATTCAGTCAGTGTAGATAGGCGGTCAAGCAATCAAGCCTTGTGTACAGTCTGAAGAGGGCAACAGCTCTTAATAAATAAAGTGAATCTGGTAGATCTTAACTCATAAATATTTGTGTTTCATTTGACATGTTTTGGGATGCTGTCCATATCATCATCAGCTTGTCCAGACTTGATTTTTATGTTGTAGGCCCTGGATATCAACTCCCACTCTATCTTTTGGTTGACCAAGGAACTTTTAAATCAATTTTTTTTTCGAGTCTTGATAAAATGGACCTCATAATATTACTTCCTAAAATAAATAATTGTAAATAAATCTTTTTCCCTGGGAAAGATTTCATTTACAAGTTCTTCAGTCAATCAAAAGATGGAGCAGGAGTCGACATTCAGGGCCTACAATATAAAAAACAACAGTCTGGATAAGCTGATGATGATATGGACAGCATATAGAAACATGTCAAATGAAACACAAATATTTATGAGTTCAGATCTACCAGATTCACCTCACTTATTAAGAAGAACCTCATGATGTAATTTATTAGGCTACAACTTTTATTTGTAGGGCATCAGGAATTAGCCATTTATTTTCCAGTATACACAGTAATATAATGTACGGTTAAAAACTATAATATAGTTACTTATTTTAGGAATTCTCACTATGAGGTATATTCATTAAGGTAGAATATGTTTATCACTCACCTCATATTGTTAATATAATATAGTTACCTTGTATAGTTACCAGTATACAGTTCCACTGTTTAGCTGTAATTTTACTGTGAATTTATTCTTATATATTCTGATTTACTGTTTTTTCTGTGACTAGTTTTGCTGAATGGAATGATAATTTGTTATGGTTGGTCTGTAGGATTGTTTGTGCCTTTTGGCTATGAAGTCTGCCTTTTCATAGCCATATATATTGCAATGTAAGGGAATCCACTGGACGGTTATTTTCTTCTGAAGGGTCTGTAGATATATGATGGGTGATGAATTTCAGAAACATGACTACTTCTGGGAGTTGTTAAGAGCTATTGCTTGTATAGCAGACTTAGAATCACTTAGGATAACAGTTTTGTAGAAAAAAGTAAAATGGTGGCACAGTTATTTTAAAGCAGCATTGAAAGCCTCCAGTTCTCCATTAAAATGTGTTGAATTTGTGCCAAGAGATAAGATGAAGAGAACAACTTGTAATAAATTCCTGCACTTGTTGTAGAGTTGATTTTCCTGAGAGACCCATCGGTGTAAATTTGTATCCATTCTCTTTCTAGGTCAATCTACATTTTGTAAAACACATATTGTATAAATCAATTCTGTCTGAATAAGAATTCAAATTCAAGACCTCTAACTTTACATATTTGTGCTAATCAGGTAAACTCCGACCTGACACAAATATTTCTCTCTTATCCCGTGTCCCAGTAGCAGTAAAACTTCATTCACAATGTGATTGGATTGCTTGTAAATCAAGAAGACAATATGATGGGATTTCTTCATTAATTTAAGCTATAAGCTCTTATTATGATTTATGAATGAGTGAGTGGAGAAAATGTTTTTTATATCTCATGTCATAAAATTGCATGTTTTCAAGATACCGGTTTCAAAAGTCAATTTTAGTTTCATCTTCAGTCAAACTTCATATGTAGAGCTAACTACCTAACTCATTGGCACTACCGAACCCGTAGGTTCATGCCCGCGTGGACACAAGCTCTCCATACATCCCTATCCTGAGCCAATGTTTTCCAATCATACCCTGTATAATCTACTTCCTCAAATCATAGTTAATGTTATTCTCCCACCCCATTCTTGGTCTACCAACAGGGCGTTTTCCCTCTGGTTTTCCTACAAGTAGCTTCCATGCAAGTATTTCATTCCCCATTCGTGCCACATGTCCTGCCCATCGCAGTCTACGAGACTTAACTGTTCTCATTATGTCTCGTTTCCTATAAAGACCATGTAATTTATTGTTATGTAGTCTCCTCCATTCACCTGTCTGTTTATCTCTCTTTGGTCCAAACATTTTCCTAAGAACTTTATTCTCAAATACCCATAATATCCTTTCTTCCCTTAAAGTAAGAGTCCATGTTTCGCATCCATGTAATATAACTGGTAGAATAATAGTTTTATATATTTTCAGTTTAACGTTTTTTGAAAGGAGTTGGGACATCAAGAGTCTCTGTAATGCATAATAACATGCATTTCCAGAATTGAGCCTATATTTAATTTCCTTGTGCATCTCATTCCTATTTGTGATTATTGTTCCTAGGTATTTGAATTAAGCCACTTCCTCAAAATTTCCCTAATTTGTATTACCTTTCCACTTAAATTATATAATGTACTTCTATGTGTGACCATACATTTAGTTTTACTGATATTTACTTCCAGTCCCAATTTCTTAGTGTTAGTCAGTAGTGTGTGCATGTTGGCCTTTAGCATCTTCTCGATATCGCCCAATAGTACTACACAATCAGCATAAACTAACAGCTTATTAACACCATTGAGTTGTAGGCCTTCTTCATCCTCTAAGATTTAATGGCATGCTCTAGTACAAAATTAAATAGTAGAGGAGATAGTGAGTCCCCTTGCTTCAACCCATTGTGGATTTCAAAACTATCCGAAAACTGTTTGCCTACACACACCCTACTCTTTGTGCCATTTAGACACATTCTTATAAGTCTAACTAACTTTTTAGGAATTCCAAACTCCAGCAGGATACTATATAACTTCTCCCTCTTAATTGAACCGTATGCCTTTTAGAAGTCTAGATATAGTTGATGTACAGTACCATTATATTCCCATTTCTTTTCTAAAATCTGTCTTAAGCTAAAAATCTGATCTGTTGTAGACCTATCAAATGTAGAGCTATGAATTTTAAAATATTTTCAACGAGAATAATTTCTTATCCAAGTTCATAAAATCGACACCAGATGGCAGTTTGGAAGATTGTGTTAACAACAAAATTAGGACCGTTGGAGTTTGACTGAAGATCATCATCATCAATGGCAGGCATGGATTAAGCCAATTGGCCTGTTCTGCTTCAGGAAAGAAATTGATTCCTCCATCTCTTCTTAGGTCTTCCTGGGTCTCTTCGCCCTGTGGGTCTGTAGTTCAATAGCTGCAGAGGTAGTCTATTGTTTGGCATTCTCAGAAGGTGTTCATGCCAATTATTTGATATTTTTGAATGATTTCAGTTATTGCTGGTGTGTTGAGAGCTTTGCGGATATCTTCATTACGCATGTGATCATAAAGCGTATAACCCGCTAAAGGTCTTAATAACTTCATTTCTGCAGCTACTATCCTATTTAATTTACCTGTAGTAAGAGTCCAGGTTTCAGAACCATAAAGTAGAGTTGGAAGAGCCATTGTTTTATAAAATTTTAGAAATGTATCTGGACGTACTTTTCGGAAGAAAAGAAGATGAAAGTAAAATTGGCTTTTGAAACTGGTATAATGAAAACATGCAACGTTATGAGGTGCGATATAAAAAAAATACCTCATACAGTTACTTCCCACTTTAAAGTTGATTAAAATCTTATTGTGATATTAATGAGTAAATTAATATACTCATTAGCCTAATGATTTTAATCAATTCTGAAGAGAAAAATTTCTGCCTGAACTGTGATTTTAACTCGAGCCTCCAGCTTTACATACTAACCACTTACTCAGGCAACCCCCAACCTGATATGAATTTTCATTATTTTTCTGTATTTTCTTGGAAGCCTTATGAAGATCAGAGGTTAAAATTTAAAAAAATAATTTTTGCACGATATAAATGGTTTTTGGTACTTATAAATATTATTGTCATGAATCTTAACAATGCATTACAAATAGTAATTCTTAATATCACTGTTACTTTGCTTCTGAGATTCTTACTGGTTGTCAAGTTGCTATTTTGCTTATGGTTCTCATAACACGAATACACACAATTCAACTTTCAATCTCTAACATTAAACATGGACTCTTACTTTAAGGGAGGAGAAAAGATCACAAGTATTTGAGAATAAAGTTCTTAGGAAAATGTTTGGACCAAAGAGAGATGAACAGACAGGTAAACGGAGAAGACTACATAACAGTGAACTATATGGTCTTTATAGGAAATCAGATATAATAGGAACAGTTAAGCCTCACAGACTGCAATGGACAGGACATGTGGCATGAATGGGGTTGAATGTGGACCATGGAAACTTCCTTTTTGGAAACCAGAGAGAAAATGCCCAGTTGGCAGACCTAGGATGAGGTGGGAGAATAACATTAACCATAATTTGAGGGAAGTAGATTATATAAAGGATGATTGTAAAACATTAACTCAGTATAGGGATGTATGGAAAGCTTATGTCCATGTGGCCATGAAACTACTGGTTTGAGAGTGCCAATGAGTTATTTAGTTAGTTAACATTAAAGATAAAAACATGGATTTCAGTTAAAATATAAATTATCCTAGTATAATCAAATTTATATCAATATTTGTAGTGCAAAAAAAAAAGAATAGTTTGCAATATTATTGCATTAAGTGTTTTTACCAGAACTCAGAATTTGAAAGACTTGACTAAGTGCCGTTTTTTCAAACTCTTCCTTGTTTCTGTAAAACTTGTTTACTAAACTCGTATAGCCTATATACTATGTTAAAATCACAGTAAATGGTATGGTATGTTCCTAATTTTGTTGGCCATTTTATAGGACTGTAAAGGAATCCACAATGGGTTGAAGCAAGGAGATGCACTATCTCTTCTACTATTTAATTTTGCACTAGAGCATGCCATCAAATCTTTAGAGGATGAGGAAGGCCTACAACTCAATGGTATTAATAAGCTGTTGGTTTATGCTGATGATGTAGTACTATTGGGCGATAGCGAAGAGATACTAAAGGCCAACATGCACACACTATTGAGTAACACTAAGAAATTGGGACTGGAAGTAAATATCAATAAAACTAAATGTATGGTCACACATAGAAATACATTATATGATAGAAATGGACAGCTAGTGACAAATGAGGGAAATTTTGAGGAAGTGGCTGAATTCAAATACTTAGGAACAATAATCACAAATAGGAATGAGATACACAAAGAAATTAAACATAGGCTAAATTCTGGAAATGCGTGCTATTATGTATTACAGAGACTCTTGACGTCCCCAACTCCTTTAAAAAAACATTAAAATGAAAATATATAAAACTATTATTCTACAGTTATATTATACGGAAGCAAAACATGGACTCTTACTTTAAGGGAGCAAGGGAGATTGCGAGTATTTGAGAATAAGGTTCTTAGGAAAATTTTTGGACCAAAGAGAGATAAACAGACCAGCAAATGGAGAAAACTACATAACAGTGAACAAACATGTCTTTATAGGAAGCCAGATATAATAAGTACAGTTAAATCTCGTAGACTGCGATGGGCAGGACATGTGCCAGAAACAGGGATCAAAGACGTGCATGGAAGCTTCTTGTAGGAAAACCAGAGGGAAAACGCCCAGTTGGTATACCAAGAATGAGGTGGGAGAATAACATTAACTATGATTTGAGAGAAGTAGATTATACAGGAAATTACTATAAAAAACATTAGCTCAGCATAGGGATGTATGGAGGGCTTATGTCTGCGTGGTCATGAACCTATGGGTTCGATACTGTCAGTGAGTTAATTAGTAAAGTACCTAAATTAAATGAAACATAGTATGAAATAAAATAAGCATAAAAAGTATTTGATGTTTTTATTATTCATTTCATTAATCTCAATGATGGATAAATCATATTTAAAGAGAAAAATTATACGCTCAGACTGGGTCCTGAACCCAGGTCATTTGGCTTCCTAGATGCTCTACCGACTGAGCTATCTGGGCAAGTACCAATCTAAATGCAAATTAAAAAAGAAATTGCATTTAGATTGGAACTCACCCACATAGCTCAGTTGGTAGAGCATTGATCCAGAAAGCCAAGGTTCTGGGTTTGTGTCCCAGTCTGAGCATATAATTTTTCTCTTCAAATATGATTTATCCATCATTGAGATGTATGAAATGAATAATAAAAACACCAAAAGAAGCCATACTGGCTTTATAATGTAATGTAAAATTCCCAAATAAATGTCTTCTTAATAAAGAAGCAAAGATAGAAGCAAAAGTTTAATAGCATTTGGTGTGCGGGAATTGACAATGCATGTAAGAGATTGAAATTCGTCCAGATAGCTCAGTCGGTAGAGTATTGGTCTAGAAAGCCAAAGGTCCTGGGTTCGAGTCACAGTCTGAGCGTATAATTTTTCTTTTCAAATATAAAAAGTATTACCTTGAGTTTTGGAGACGGCCAGCCATCCTCGCCAATAAATTCCATGAGTAAGACATGACCTCTTAATAGAATGGGTTCAGGAACTGGTAACCCAACAGAATACATTCTAACAAGATTTCTCATTTCTTTTTCAGCCCATGTACGAACCATCTTGCGAGGATTATGACGACTGTAGCCATGACGAAACCTACAACACCAACACATTTGTAATACATCGTGAACATACAATCTACGAAATTCATTGGAGAACATTTTTGACAACTCACCTCATAAATTTCATGTTTTTCATGATACTGCAGTTTCAAACAATATCACTTTCATCTTCAGCCATAACTCCGACTGATGAAATTCTTCGGCCATCAACTCTTCTATTGTCACCATCTTTAGCGCTGGCATCTATGGTTAAATTTATGAACTTTGATATCAAATTTTGTTTGTTAGGAATACCAAATTCATTGATCTATATTTATTTTTCTGAATGTATATCTTCTCCCAAACTGTCAATTCTAAAGGTTTATCCACTTTTTTAAAGTTTAGGCCATCCTATGAAATGCTGGAGGGAAAATTTCTATAGGATCGTAACAGGCCTTGGCCTAATATTTGAAAGGGAGAAGAAGAAGAAGGGAGAAGATACACATTCAGAAAAATAAATATAGATCAGTGAATTTTGATATTCCTAACGAACAAAATTTGATTTCGAAGTACATAATTTAACCGTAGACGGCAGTGCTGAAGATGGTGACAATAGAAGAATTTCATCAGTCAGAGTTATGGCTGATGATAGACATGGTATCGTCTGAAACTGCTGTATCGTAAATTGAAATTTGTGAGGTGAGTTGTCAAAAAGTGTTCTCTGATGAATTTCAATGATTATATGCATTTCGATCAGTACTTGCTCAGGTAGCTTAGATGGTAGAGCACTTGGTCTAGAGAACCAAGGGTTCAAGTCCCGGTCTGAGCGTATAATTTTTCTCTTCAAATATGATACCTCATAATGTTTACTTCCCAACATTAATTTAATATAAAATCTATGATTCATTATTATGTCCTTTTTTTCATAATTGGAACACAAGGCCTTAATGAAGCTCTTTCATTTGGTTCTTCATCTTGCCAAAGTCTTTGCCTGTTTCCAACTTTTACCCATCATACCTAACTCACTTTCAACTGTCCTCCTACAAGAATCCTTGGTCTACCAACCTTTCTTGCATCATGCAGAAGATTTTCGGATCTTAATAATCTCAAGCCTAAATTAGAGCCTTAATTTTTCTCTTAAAATATTAATTTGTCCTTTGTAAATGACAAATTCAAAATTAAAACATTGAATACCTTAGTTAATATTTAAGTTTAGGAAGTGATATTTTGAGGTTATTTTAATTATATTATTTTTAGTCTGATCATCTTACCTCAATATTAATGTTGATTTGTTCTTGGACATGTTTCAAAACAATTCTGTTTTATCGTCAGCTTGTCCAGTCTGGTTTGATTTATGTTGCACACCCTGGATGTCGATGTCAGCTCCATCCTGTGGTTAGCCAAAGAACCTCCAAACAAGGTCACGCTCCGTCGGTATTTCAAAATTCATAACTCTGTTTTTGTTCTTCTGAATATAGATTTTTCCCCAAATAGTCAGCTCTTTTGTATTTTCTAACTGTTTTAATAATTTAGTGTCTGAATTTATATTATTTTTTCAGACCAAACATGAGCAGCAACTGCAGATTTTTCTATTTCCCCATTTTTAATATTTCTAAAATTAAATATTAATTATAACTTCTTAAGTTACAAGGAAGAAACAAAACCAGAAATTGTGTTTGTGTTATAAATTAAGAAAAACAAGATGGTGTCCTCCAAACTCAACTTTAATAACTATTTTTTGGAAACTAAATATGAAATCAAAAAGTTTTTAAAATTAAGAGAGAAGAAATTTAAAAGATTAGCGGACATTAAATTCATCAACCAATGTTTAAAATTAGAAATGGTTCCCATGTTCATCAGAAAAACCATCAGGGATAACAATAACAAACAACAAAAAATGTTGGAAAACATATTTCAAATCGATTAAATTGGTATTTAGAAACCAATAATTTACTTTCACCCAATCAAGCTGGATTTAGAGAATACAATACAATCAACAATTGTACACCTAAGTCAAGCTATTAAAGACAGTTTCAACAGAAAAGAAGACACTCTGGCAATGTTCGTTGATTTCCAAGGAGCATATGACTCTATTTGGAGATATAAATTATTAGAAAAAATGCAGACTTTAGGCATTCAAGGGAATATGTACTCTGGATCAGCAATTTTCTCATCCAACGATTCATCGCTACAAAGTATAATAATCACCTCTCTAAATACCAACAAACACATCGAGGTTTACCACAGGGTGCTGTACTCAGTACCATTCTCTTCTATATCTACATTAATGATCTACCTAAGCATATAGAAAAGCTCGAAACAAAAACCCTACTTTTTGCTGATGATGATGTAATATGGGTCTCCAAACCGAAAAACCAAAGTCAACAATAATAACCATAGCCCAACAATCACTAATACAGTTAGAGAATTGGACATCCCAGAACTTAATGAAGATAAATATACAGAAAACAAATTATCAACTATTTACATTAAGAAAGAAACCACTACCCATCACTCTGAAATTGGAGGATGAATTATTAACTCAAACACATGAAGCAAAATATTTAGGAATAACTCTGGACACAAAATTAACATGGAAGAAACACATGGAGAATATATGTACAAAGATAGAAACAAGGTTACCATTATTAAAACGATTAGCAGGGAAAAAGTGGGGTTGCAACACACAAACCCTAAACACCTTCTACCAAATGTACATAAAACCTGTACTTCAATATTGTGAAGAAATCCTAGTAACTACTAAAGTGGAAAAACTTAATAAATTGCAGAACCAAATCCTCCGTCTGATAACAGGAGCCGTTTAAAACAACACCAATCACTGCCATGCAAATCTTAACAAATAACCCAAACATAGCATCTGAAATTGAGAAAACAGCAGTCACACAGTATGAAAAATTTTTAAGGCTACCCCATAATAACTGGACCCAAAGAAAACCACAAGTATGTTTAAAATCTCAGCAAAGTTTCCTAAGCATTGTACAAGAAATCAAACAGAAATTGCAACTTCCACATTCAAAAGAAATATGCAGATGAGAAACAACCCTCTAGAATTTTTGGAAATCGAATATAACCTTCATTTAACAGAAGACATCAAGAAATCTGAAACTCCTCCATATATTTTAAAACAAATGTCACTGGAAATAATAAATCTAAGATACCCAGCTCCTGAATGGATACATATTTTTACAGATGGCTCCAGCCTACCAAATGACGGTGGCAACTGGTGCTGGTGCAGTCCACTTTTTTCCTTTTATCGTGAACCTAAACACAAATTCAACAAACTTTGATGGCGAAATTCTAGCAATTTTCTTAAGTTTACAAAATCTTTTATATCACATCCAAATATTTACAAAAGTTGTAATTCTATGTGACTCCAAAGCAACCATTCTTGCTATAACCACGAGACACAACACCCAAAAGCATCAAAATTATCGAATGTCACAAAATGATAAAACAGTTATCCCATCTACATAAAAAAGTTGTACTTCAATGGATTCCGGCCCATTGTGGAGTGACAGGCAATGAAATAGCCGATTTTCTAGCCAAGAAGGGTAGCAAAATTGTTTCAAACCCAACTTCTGCTCCAGTTTCCTTTCACTCTATCAAAAAGAATTATCTCAAATAAATACATCAATAAACTTAGAGAAGAATACACCACCAAAACATCTGGAAAGGAATGGGAAAATCTACAAGCTTATGACTTACTACATTACAAAGAAAATCCGCAGTAGCAACATTCAGACTGCTAACGGGACATGACTGCTTGAATAAACACCTACACAGAATTGGCATAACAGATTCCACCTAAATGCCCTTTTTGCAATTTAAATGAAGATATGGAAAGAAACCATCTCCTCCGTTGTCCAGCTTTTGTAGAAGAGACCAGCCTTTCTGCTAAATATTGGAGTGCAAGAGAGCGAATGATTTCATTATCAAGTGCTCGACATTAGATACCCACCAACCATATTACTTAAATTAGAAAAGAATAAACACTATGAGATAATCAGTAATATGGAAATGGAAATATATTTGTTACATATCAAACTGTCTAAAATATTAATAAACATCATGTGGGAGAACCTAGAAAATAATTTTTTCACTTTTTTGAACCTAACCATGAAAAAGAAAATTGAGAAACAAAAGAAAAAGATAAATAATTTGTTAAATAAATCAAGGGAAAGGGAAAGGAAGAATATACCAAATAAAATCAAACATCTGAAAAAATCCAGTAATGAAGAAAAATCAGAATCCACCAGAAATTATGTTAAAAATTTTTCAATATGCAACCTTTAACCTAGAAGAGACAAAATTGTTAGAAAAGGGTCTAAAAATAGCAATAGATTATTCCAATAGAATAGAAGAATACATAGTGGACATCGAAAATTCAATAGAAGGGTTAGTTACAGAAGAAAAAATATCATCAGAAAAAAAAAAATGTGAAGAAATTTTGAATAAAATAAAGAACACAAATAAAAACCCAGTTTGTAAGAAAAATTTAAAAACACTCAAAGAGATAAAAAAAATGTTGTATATACAGAATCAGATAAGGGTAACCAAATCATAATTCTGGACATAGAAGATTATCAAAATAGAATGAAAGACCTTTTGAAAGAAGAAGAGTATGAAAAAATTAAGAATGATCCCCTACCCAAATCCATAAAAAAAGTAAAAACTGTCTTAAAAATGTCAAAATTCTATCCGAGAAAGAAAAATTTCAATTAAAAGTGAGCAACCCAAAAAACCCTAATATTCATGGACTTCCAAAAATTCACAAACCTGGAAACAAAATGAAGCCAATAATTAACAATATTGGATCACCAACCTACAACATTTCAAAATGGCTGAATAATGAATTTAAAAGAATTAATAATTTTGAAAGTCTGCAGATTGAAAATTCATTGGAATTAGTTAAGAAATTAGAAAAGGTGGAAACCGGAAAAAAAAAAAAAATACAGAAAATTTTATTAAATCAACAGGGTTCAATCCAATTGGACATAAATTAGCAGCCTTTAATAGTTTAACTCATAGATTGGTAAACTTACCCTTAAACGAAGAATATTTCTAACAGGAGAAAAAAACACATAATCAAAGTAGCAAGAGAAAACAGGTTTGATGAAAAAATGGTACATAAAAGGGTAGAAAAGTATAAAAAACAAAAAATGATAAACAGAAGTACTCTTGAAAAAGAAGAACCACCTATGAAAAATATAAGAAATTCACGTATCACCCTTGGGTACACAATAAATTCCAAAAGATATTTGAGAAGTTTAATATTAAATTAGCACCGAAAAATAACTACAGTTTAAATAAACTAATAAAAACCAAAAAAAATGAAAAAATAAATAAAAAGTCAGGAATATATCAAACTGAATGCATGAGTTGTGAAAATATATAGGAAAAACAAAAAGAAACCTAAAAATTAGAACCAAAGAACACATAAGAAATATGGTTGGTTGGTATCTAATGTCGAACACTTGATAATAAAATCATTCGCTCTCTTGCACTCCAATATTTAGCAGGAAGGCTGGTCTCTTCTACAAAAGCTGGACAACGGAGGAGATGGTTTCTTTCCAAATCTTCATTTAAATTGCAAAAAAGGGCATTTAGGTGAATCTGTTATGCCAATTCTGGGTAGGTGTTTATTCAGGCAGTCATGTCCCGTTAGCAGTCTGAATTTTGATTTTCTTTGTAATGTAGTAATGTCATATGCTTGTAGATTTTCCCATTCCTTTCCAGATGTTTTGGTAGTGTATTCTTCTCTAAGTTTATTGATATATTTATTTGAGATAATTCTTTTGATAGAGTGAAAGGAAACTGGATTAGAAGTTGGGTTTGAAACAATTTTGCTACCCTTCTTGGCCAGAAAATCGGCTATTTCATTGCCTGTCACTCCACAATGGGCCGGAATCCATTGAAGTACAACTTTTTTATGTAGATGGGATAACTGTTTTATCATTTTGTGACATTCAATAATTTTGATGCCTTTGGGTGTTGTGTCTCGTGTTATAGCGAGAATGGCTGCTTTGGAGTCACATAGAATTATAACTTTTGTAATTTTTGGATGTGATATAAAAGAAAATTGCTAGAATTTTGCCATCAAAGTTTGTTGATTTTGTGTTTAGTTTACGATAAAGGAAAAAAAAGTGGACATACTGCATCAGCACCAGTGCCGTCATTTCTTAGGCTGCAGCCATCTGTAAAAATATGTATCCATTCAGGAGCAGGGTATCTTAGATTTATTATTTCCAGTGACATTTGTTTTAAAATATATGGGGGAGTTTCAGATTTCTTGATGTCTTCTGTTAAATGAAGGTTATATTCAATTTCCAAAAATTCTAGAGAGTTGTTTCTCATCTGCATATTTTCTTTTGAATGTGGAAGTTGCAATTTGTGTTTGATTTGTACTATGCTTAAGAAGCTTTGCTGAGATTTTAGACATACTTGTAGTTTTCTTTGGGTCCAGTTATTATGGGGTAGCCTTAAAAATTTTTCATACTGTGTGATTGCTGTTTTCTCAATTTCAAATGCTATATTTGGGTTATTTGTTAAGATTTGCATGGCAGTGATTGGTGTTGTTTTAATGGCTCCTGTTATCAGATGGAGGATTTGGTTCTGCAATTTATAAAGTTTTTCCACTTTTGTAGTTACTAGGATTTCTTCACAATAATGAAGTATAGGTTTTATGTACATTTGACATAAGAAATGTTAAAAATGGGGAAATAGAAAAATCTGCAGTTGCTGCTCATGTTGGTTGAAAAACATAATATAAATTCAGACACTAAATTATTAAAACAGTTAGAAAATACAAAAGAGCTGACTATTTGGGAAAAAATCTATATTCAGAAGAACAAAAACAGAGTTATGAATTTTGAAATACCGACAGAGCATGACCTTGTTTGGAGGTTCTTTGGCCAACCACAGGATGGAGCTGACATCGACATCCAGGGTGTGCAACATAAATCAAACCAGTCTGCACAAGCTGACGATAAAACAGAATTGTTTTGAAACATGTCCAAGAACAAATCAACATTAATATTGAGGTAAGATGGATCAGACTAAAAATAATATTAAATTAATATTTAGAAGCTAAGCTGTTATTATGATTGAAATAAGTATATTAAAGTACACAACTAAATGATTGGCTTATTTAAATCATAGTAACAGCTTTAGCTTCTAAATATTAATTTAATAAATAATGTTTTAGCTATGTGGTGTCCCTTCATGTCTTCTTAATGTAAAGCCATTCATTGTGTATTTGTGAATGATGATTCATTGCATTTGAATGTGGGACCAAGACAGTAAGGTAAAAGAAGGATTTATGCTTGGATGAGAAGGAAGCCTGAATTAGCTCAATGGTTAAGAGCATCAGCACGGAAAGCTGAAGGTTTGGGGTTCGATTCCTGGTTCAGGCATAAATTTTTCTCTTTACCATTTAATTATAAAAATAATCTCAAAATATCACTTCCTAAAATCTCTATTTATCTTTGGGTTTTTACAGCTGCCGTCTTCCCGTGCCAAACCTCCAAAGCCTACGGTCTTGGGCATCTTCGATGCTTAGCTCTCTAGCTTGCATTACTGTCTTCATGTTTTCCTTCCATGTTAACTTTGTTCTCTCTCTTTTCTTTCTGTTCGGATGCCATTCATATAGTTGCTTCGGCCATCGCTCATCTTCCATTCTTAAAACAAATATTGAAGAACCTCATAGTGTTATTTCCTATCTTTAATTCCTTCTCCTCAATTCTTTCAATTATGCTTTCTTCTGCTTCCATTATGTTTCTAATTTCCTTATTTGTGACATGTTCTAATTTTGACTTTCTGGCACTTCTGCGTAAATAATCCATTTCTATAGCTATAAGTCTATTCTTGTAGTGCTTATTGATTGTCCATACCTCACTTCCATACATTGCAACAGATTCCACCAATGTTTTACCAATATATTTTTTTGTTTATTTCCTCACCTCATACTTCATAATACATAGCAGACCCAGGGTTTCTTCACATCATTTGTGACATTCTCAATGCTGTGTCACGTTCACAACTGACGTCCAATGGCCTTCTATCCTGCAGACTGACCTCCGCACCATCTGGTGGCCGACCGAAGAATTTCCAAATCAGTCCTCTCTCCTTATAACCGGGTATTTCAAAATTCATAGTTGTATTTTCATTCTTGCATATGTAAATTTTTTCCCAAATTGTGAGTTCCTTCGGTTTTTCCAATTGTTTAAGTAATTTTGTTTTGGTTTCTATTCTATGTTTTTCTGACCAGGCATGTGCAGCTATTGCAGATTTTCGGTTTCTTTCTCCATTTTTAACATTTCTGAGGTGTTCTTTAATCCTGTATTTAGATTCCTTTTTGTTTTTCCTATGTATATCTTTTCACAATCTTTACAATTAATTTGATAAATTCCCGATGTTTTTGCAGTCTTCAATCTTTTCATTTTTGTTGGTTTTTATTAAATTACCTAAGCTGTAATCATTTTTCGGTGCTAATTTAATGTTGAATTTGTTGAAAATTTTTTGAAACTTGTCAAATACTTAAAGGATGGTATGTGAACTTCTTGAATTTTTTGCCTATATTTTTATCTGTCTGAAGAGTACTTTCATTAATGATTTTTTGTTCTTTGAATTTATTCATTTTCTTGTGTATCATCTTCTCTTGAAAACCATTACCCTTTGCAATTTTTATGATGTGTTCTTTCTCTTTATTGTAATTTTCTTTGCTCATGGGGACATTCACAAGTCTGTTTGTTAAACTATTAAATACTGCCTGTTTGTGTGAAAAATGGTTAAATCCAGTAGCTTTTATATAATTGTCGATGTGAGTTTCTTTTCTGTAGATTCCAAATTCTATTTTCTTTTTTTCTTCATTCCTAATCAATTTCAGGTCTAAAAATGGTATTTCATGATTATTTTCTATTTCCATTGTAAATTTGATTGTTTTATTTTGAATATTTAACAGTTTAATGGCATCTTCTAATTGTTTTTGTTTTACTATTGCTATGATATCATCTACATATCTTCTCCACAATTTAAACATCAAAGGATGTGCTTTGGACTGATATGGAAATTCTTCGGTCAGCCACCAGATGGCGCAGAGGTCAGTCTGCAGGATAGAAGGCCGTTGGACGTCAGTTGTGAACGTGACACAGCATTGAGAATGTCACAAATGATGTGAAGAAACCCTGGGTCTGCTATGAATTATGAGGTGAGTGAAATAATAAAAAATAAACAATGTTAAAAAACCTCAATGTTATTTCCTATCTACATTTTTTTTTTGTTTAACTTTTATAAGAATTAATCACTATGAGGTTTAATTTATAGTGAAATTAAATGTTTCTTACATCTCCCCATATAAATTTTCTAAATTGATCGCGATATCAAGACTACAACTTTCTCATCCTCAGAACTTTGTTGGCGACTGGTGTTAACATTTAATTTCACCATATTTTTTTGTGTCTTTCCAAATATGCTTATCCCACCATATGGAATTTAATGATGATATTTTGCTACTCAATTCAATTCTATGTTTTATGTTCTCTTTGCCTATACCTTCAATATTATCCATAATTATTCCCAAATATTTAGTTTGTTTCACTTGCTTTATTTGGATTCCTTCTTCCAATATTAAATTTTCTCTTTCATTGCTATTTATTGCCAGATATTCTGTTTTTTGTAAATTTACTATGAGACCCATGATTCATATGTGTTTTTCAACCTTTTTTATTATGAATTCCATATCAAATTTGTCTTGTGCTAAAACCAGTTGATTATCGGCAAATTGTAATGTCAGCAAAAATCTGTTGCCTATTGGGATCCCCATACCTTTGCAGCTTTGTTTCCATTTCATTAATATAAATTCTAACATGAATATTAAATAAAATGGTGATAGACTGCACCCTTGTTTCAATCCATTTGTGGTTTTTATAGGATTAGACATTATATTTCCAATTTTAACATTAGCGGAGTTATCTTTATAGATTTGTTTAATAATTTCTATTAGGTTTCTATCAATATTGTATTTCTCCAATACTTCCCATAATTTGTTCCTTCCTAAAATTAGAACTTGCAGGCATGCTGCTACCTGAGCTAGCTCAGTGAACTTTCTTCTTCTTCATCTTCTTTAGGCTTATTTACTAGCCTGTTCCAGCTCCAAATTGACTATTTGGGAAAAAATTTACATTCAGAAGAACAGAAACAGAGTTATGAATTTCGATATACCGATGGAGCGTGACCTTGTTTGGAGGTTCTTTGGCCAACCACAGGATGGAGCTGACATCGACATCCAGGTTATGCAACATAAATAAAACCAGTCTGGAAAAGCTGACGATAAAACAGAATTGTTTTGAAACATGTTGAAGAACAAATCAACATTAATATTGAGGTAAGATAATCAGACTAAAAATAATAAAATCCAAATTGTTGCTCTTTCCATCTTTTCTTTGGTCTTCCCAAACTTCTTCTTCTTCCTCATGGTGAATAGCTGTATGCTGCTTTTGGTATTCTATTCTCAGTCATCCTTTCCAAGTGTTTTGTTCTGTATTTCACTATTGTTGTGTTTAATTCCTCCACTTTTAGTTGTTGTCTTATTTCTGTGTTATGTTTTTTGTCTGTTCTTTGATATCCTGCTATTGGTCTGAGGAATTTCATTTCAGCAGCTTGTATTCAGGTAGATTGTTGTGTTGTCACTGTCCATGTTTCGGATCCATAAGAATAATAGGCACTGTCATTGTCTTGTATAATTTCATTATAGAATCTTCCCTGGCTTTATTTTTCAAAGTTAGTGAACATTCATTATGAAAAGTTAGTAAATTAGAAGACAAGCCCTGATATGTGCCATAGCCAAGTGGTTTAAGGCATGATGCCTTGGTGCAGAGATAGGGGACTTGCACTGGGTTAAGAGTCCCCATGGAGGAAAAAATTTTCTTATGGAATTTCAGTCGGTATGGAACCGGTGTTCACTCAGCATCGTTAAGATTTTGGGTAGATACAATATGTAGCAGCTCCAGGTTGAGAAAACTAGCTATAGCGGATAGGAGACCTGACATGCTGACCACATGTCACCTTTTTTCTGGCAGATGATCATATACCTCTGTGATTAACCCACATGGATGTAAGATCAGCACCCGATTGGTAGGCCAAGGCTCTTCTAGGCCCATCACGTCATGAAGTTTAGTTTTAGTTTTAATTAGGAAGATAAAATACTAACCTGAATTCTCCAGATACATATTTATCTCTGTCCTTGAAAACAAGTATAGAAGTTTTATATATTTTTATTGCCATGTCTCTGTCCGTCTTCCCTGTTGCATAGTAGACATTTGCCTCCTTGCCTGTTGAGATGCAACCATTGATTTCTGAGATGGTACCTCGATTCAAGAGCTTGAACAGGATCATGCGAGTCCTAGGATCCATTACCTGTTCAGCTGTTGCTCTATCATGCTTGTCTCTTATTCGAATTCTACAAAAAAAATAAATGTATTTACTTGTTTTAAATTCTACAGAATAAAGAAAAAAGTTTAATCAAATTAAATAAGATGATAACTTTTAACAAAATGAATATCAATCACAACTCATAATGTTGGCTGAGGATGGGAGGGATTACTCTTGAAAACTGCAGTTCCCATGCTTGAAGAACATGAAGTATGAGTTGAGATACAACTCATTTTATTAAATGATTAACCTCATATTTCCCATAATTAATTTATGAATAAGATGAAATCTATTCCAGTGTTCCTCAACTGTGGTCTGCAATAAATAATAGGGTATATGAGGATGTCAATTCAAAACTTCATATTGTGTCAATAAAATCAATATTGAGTCATGCAATCTTCTCTCTTCTTCTTCCTTCCAAGTATTAGGCCAAGGCCTGTTACGATCCTATAGAAAATTTTCCCTCCAGTGTTATTTTGGGAAATTCTCGTATAAGACTTGAAAGCATAATAATAGTCCCTTTGATTGGTTGCTGGCCAAAGGAAGGCAAGACCAGTGATGGGGCTGCCATCTTATAGCCTCTGGTCAGGCTTTTCTGGAGAAGAAAAGAAAAAAAGGAAAGAAGAATTACCTCATACATCTATGTTCTTCAACACAGAACCGCGGTTTTGGGAGCCATCACTCCCCTCATCAGCTGTTGTCACAAATTCATATTGTGTTCTTAAAATAATCATAAATTTTACCTTAGATTGTACCACAGTATTACCTCTAACATGTCATAGAAATATTAAAAATTGTGAAGTAGAAAAGTCAGCAGTAGCTGCTCAAGCATGATCTGAAAAATATCTAATTGAATCAAAAGCTAGTCTAATTAAACAAATAAGAAAACAAAAAAAAAACTCACAGTTTGGGAAAAAATTCACATTAAAAAAAACAAAAATGAAAACTCATGAACTTCAAGTCCACCGCTGTGGTCTCGAGGTAGCATGCTGCCTTGTCACGCAGCGGGCCCGGGTTCGATCCCCGGTCGGGGCAGTTTTATTGGGTGAGGTTTTTATCGGGTTTTTTCTCACCTGTAAGACAAATGTCAGGAAAACTTTAAGGCCCAAACGGTCCCCGAAATCATATGGCCATCATCCTTACCATTATCATTATCATCATCATCCTTCACCGGTGTGGAAAGCAACGGGAAGCTACCACACCTACACAATTCCCTAGTAAAGCTGCAAGCATAGCATGAAAATGCTATGATTGCAGTGAAGGACCTGCCTTCGGGCAGAATTACTATGGATGGATGGATGAACTTCAAAATTCTCGGAGATTCTGATTTGATCCAGAGGTTCATCGGGAGGAAGAAGCAGTTCTGATCGACATAACATAAGTCAACAAGAAATTACTGAAGATGAAGCCACCTAAGCTTTAAAACAGGTATAAGGTGAGTATAATACATTTAATTTAAATCTTAAATTAAACCTCAGTGATTTTTGCTTATAAAAGTTGAGCTGATTTGGCGTTTACTTGATGAAAATTCATGCTGTATTTAATAAATAAAACCATCAAAGTATTATATTATTTTCATAAACATTTATATAATTTAACATTTGTAACAACTGTTTCAATACACTGTATTTATGACATTCGTCTGATGATGATTGAATGTATTGAAACAGCTGTTACAAATGTTAAATAAAATAAATATTATGAAAATCATATAAAACTCTGATGGTTTCATTTATTAAATATAAATTCAGAGGTAAAAGTCTCGCAGTTGGGCACTTCTTTCCAAAAAATACAAATTGAAAATTTAAAATGTTTCTTATTACATTAGTCTTACCTTTCATTCTCTGATTTGCGATTGCTCTCAATCAATTGGTTGACCGCATGATTAGGAAGAGATGGTCCTTCATACTTTTCCACATTTATCTTATTAACAAACTTTTTAAACTGTTTCTCTTGAGGCTGATAACTGTTGTGTGTTGAGACACTGTATTCTCTTGTACCTAAAACAAACCAATAACATAAGATTAATATTAAATAAAACTACCATAATCAGAAATAGAAAAAAACAATAGCAAATAGAGAGTAATTGTCATGCTAAACTCAATATTATGGAGTATAAAATCCATTAAAAAACAAATTTATTTATAAGGTTATTCCATCCATAGTAATTCTGCCCAAGGGCAGGTCTTTCACTGCAATCATAGCATTTTCATGCTATGCTTTACAGCTTTACTAGGGAATTATAGGTGTGGTAGCTTCCCATTGCTTTCCACACCAGTGAAGGATGATGATAATGACAAGGATGATGATGATGACCAGATAATTTTCGGGTACCGTTGGACATTTGTCTTACAGGTGAGGAAAAATCCTGAAAAAGACCTCACCCAGGAGCCTGTCCTGACCAGGAATCGAACCCAGGCCCACTGCGTGACAAGGCAGCACACTACCTCGGGACCACAGCGGTGGACATATGGTTATTGCAGAGAATAATCTGTTATATGGACCAGAGACATGGACAATTAAAAGGTGCCAAGCTAACATGTTATTAGCAACAGAGATGGATTACGGGAAATGATCATTGCGGAAGTCCAGATTAGAAAAAATATATATGTTGAAATTAGGTAAAATTATGAAAGTTGAGACTACAACAATACCTGATGCACACACCAACTAGCGATATATTAGATGATGAATGGAATAATATTAAAAAGTGCATTGAAAAGGCAGCCCAGGAAGCAATAGGGAAAAAAAGAAAAATTAGAAGCAGAAAAGGAGTAAGAATTTGGAATGAAGAAATATTACTGGCAATTAAGAAAAACAAAATTCATATAAACAGTGGCTTCAACAAAAAAAAACAGAAGAAACAAGACAACAATATGTGGAAAAAAAGGAATATAGCAAAACAAATTATTAGGACAGCTCATCAACATTCTTGGAATGATTTTATAAGTGAAATAGAAAATGATATTCTTGGCAGACAAAATTTTGCATATAAAGTTATAAAACTTTTAAATAAATCAGAAAAGGATACTGCAAAGATAGATGTTATTAACAAAGAAAGATGAATAGAACACTATAAAAATTTATGGTGTAAAGAAGAAAAAGAAGAAGACGAAGAAAAACAAGAATTGTATCCAGATAATGAAACTGGAGAAATTCAAACTGATATGATTACATTTGATGAACTTCAAGAATCCTTAAAAGAAACCAAAAACAGAAAAGCAGCTGGTCCTGATCAGATAAATATGGAACTTCTAAAATATGGTGGAACATTTCTACATTGGAGAATATTGCATTTAAATAATCAATTGAGTTGGTGTTTACTTGGTGAAAATCCATATTTATTAATTAAATAAAAATAAAACTATGTTTTATTTTTATTTAATTAATAAATATTGCATTTGTTTAATGAATGTTGGAGAAACTGCAGAATACCAGAAAGTTGGTATATAGCTGAAGTCATATCATTATTTAAGAAAGGAGATAGAAGAGAATGTAAGAACTATAGAGGAATTAGCCTACTTAATTCAATTTATAAAATCTATGCAAGGGTTATAAATAAAAGACTTAAAATAATCGCAGAAGCAATACTTGAAGAACAAAATGGCTTTAGAACGGGGCGATCAACAACAGATAATTTCTTACTTATTTTAGGAATTCTCACTATGAGGTATATTCATTAAGGTAGAATTTTTTATCACTCACCTCATATTCTACCTTAACAGATAATTTATTCATATTACAGCAATATTTGAAAAAAGAAGAAGAACATAACCTACAAACGCATGTTGCTTTTATTGATTTTGAGAAGGCATTTGATCGTGTTGATAGAGATAAGTTATGGAAAATTATGGAAATACATGGCTACCCCGCAAAATTAATTTATGTGATAAATAGTTTGTATGTAAAGTCTCAAATTATAATAAATATAGGCACATCAAAGACCGAAACTATTTTAATAAACAGACAAGGGTGTAGTTTATCAACTACTCTTTTTAATCTATGTATAAATGGCATCATTCAAAATTGGAAAAGTATTGTTAATATAGGTATAAGAATGGACCGTTTTAAAATATTAAACATTTTAATGTATGCTGACGATGTGGTTATTATTCAAGAAAATGAAAATAATTTGCAGTACTCTTTACATCAATTAAACCAGTTATGCCAACAATATAATTTCAAAATATCAAAAGAAAAAAAATGGCATTTTGGGGAAACGATCATATAAGATCAAAAATCGTAATAGACAACAAAGCTCTGGAACAAGTAACACATTTTAATCATTTGGGTTGTAATTTTACTATAAACACAAAAACTGAAAGAGACATACATATGAAACTGTCGAAATTTCAAATGATATGTGGAACTATACATAAAGCATTAAAGAATAAAACAAGAAGAGATACTAGATTAAAGTTTTATAAAACATTGGCAGTTCCTGCATTACTTTATGGGAGCGAAACTTGGGTAATGACCAAAAATTTGCAAAGTAGAATACAAAGCGCAGAAATGAACCTCCTTAGAAGACCAAAAGGCTGCACAAGATTGGATCGGATAAGGAATAAAGATATAAGAACAGTTAGGATAAATATATATCCATTGGATGAGAAAATCAGAGAATATAGAGAGAAATAGTTTACACACATGGAAAGAATGAATGTATCAATATTACCAAGAGCAGCATTCAACTACAGGCCAAGAGGTTCAAGGGATGTAGGAAGGTCAGTGAAAAGATGGACAGAACAACTGTGAGGCGGAACAGGCAATCTGCCTAGCCCGTGAAGTGAAGAATAAGATAAAAGTTGAAAGAAATGTGTTACAGAAAACCGAAGAATGATGATTAAGATAGTAGGGGCATCTCAAGGGATGCCATCTGATAGAATCCCTAAGATCTTGGAATGGAGAATAGATGAAAAAAGAAGAGGGGTAAGACCTGGAAAGGGTTGGATGGATGGAGTGAGAAAAAGTATGAGTGAACTGAGAAAAAGTATGAGTGAACTGGTTCTTACAGGTGAGGATGTTCAAAACCACTATAAATGGAGTAAGCAAATTTCTTGAGGGTGACAGAAAACTGTATTGTGGATAAAAAAAACTACAAGTTAATATTATCACAACATTGAACCTCATTTACACCTTACTTCATAGTATATTTTCTCAACTGGACATCTTTTGGAGAACATCAAAAAAATTTGCATTTAGATTGGAAGCCTAGGTAGTTCAGTTGGTAGAGCATTGGCATAAAAAGCCAAAGGTCCTGGGTTCAAACCCTGGTCTAGGCATATATTTTTCTCTTCAAATATAATTTGTCCTTCAGTGAGAAGTATTAAATCAATAAAAAACACGTCAATTGATACATATTTTACATTGTAAATATGGCGATATTAGGTTACTTTGAGCTCAACTTATAACTTCATTTTAACACATTTGCCACTTTTTTTTTTGGGAAAAAATCAACATACATATTTCACTCAGGTAATTATTCACTTATATTTAATTAATGTTGGGAACAAGTATTTTTCCATTGTTTTTATTTGAATTTATGTAGGTGGTATAGTGGCATAGAATCCCAGCACAATTCAGACAAACCTTGTTTAACATTCCATTCCAGATCATCTTCAGAGTAGTCGTCGCAGGCATCACTTGAAAAATCACTTCCACATTCTTCATCAATAGTCATGTTAACAAAGTCATTTACCAAATTGCTTTTCAATACAGGTTTGCCTCTGACTGGTGGAGATAAACTATACAAAATTAAAAATAAATGGTCAACCAATTAAACCAACATGACAATAATTTAATATCTGCAAGCAAATTAATTACAAATTTAGGATAATGTCACCCATTTCATCTGCTCCTGTATTGATATAACAGGCCTCTCAATCAGCACTCTAGTAAATAGACATTCAATAATAGGGATGTCGACTTCGTATACAAGGTCAAAAAATAAGGGGTTCATTTCTTACCTTCCCTCGACTTGGCATTATGCCACACATTACAGTGTACAAGATGCAAGAAAGTGATTGACAGCATGTGAGCAATCGTGAATATTAAGGGGCTCGCCTTACTGATGACCAATCACATCCATGTTCATCATATGATTTCGGGGATCCACAGTTCCGTATCAACTCATTTCCTGTGTTGTGCCTGCAGTGCACTGTGTGAAACGGAGACTTGCATGTTAATCATAACAAGTTATTTGTGTCAAAACATATGTGTGGTTAACATACCACCAACAATGAAAAAGAAAATGATTTTGGTGTAGCAGCATTGGAGACCAACAGTGAGTGATAGGGCATTTGACAATGCTGTAGTCTCTGCGCCAGCGAAGACCAAAAATGTCAATCACTTTCTTGCATCTCACGGACTTTGGTACAGAATTTGGAAAAACTTTAGTTTGATTTCCACCATAAATTTTTCTAAATTTTCCTAAAGTCCTGAAGAATAACAGTGTGCATGCACAAACATTTATAGGTTGAACCACATATCTGTGAAATCTTACAAAAAGTTTATAGAACTGTCGCTAGTTGGAAGCTGTGAAATTTATATTACCAACCTTCTCAATAAAATCCCAAACATTTATTAGAAATGGATGTACACTAACTTCCCTCTTCCTAACCTAACAAAATAAATTGCATGAGCATTATTTAATAAACTGTAAATAATCTTGTGTACATTAACTTGTCCCATCAGAACCTAACAAATTTCTTGAAATATGGTTTGGAATTAATTGCAAATGTTGGTAATGCCAATTTCACTGCCATCTAGCAGAAGTTACATTAAGCATCTGTGCATGCGCACTGTGGTTCTGTAGAACTATGAATTTTAAAACCAAAATTATCTTTAAATTTGAATGTCCACTTTTTGCACCAAACTCCTTTGAAGAAATGATTGCGTATGTAGATAAATATTTAAGTATTGTAAAAAAAAAGTTATAAGTATTGTAAAACGTTTAAAATAGTATGAAATGTTAGTAAAGACAGAAGATATACGTAAGAGCTACAAAATTACAAGAATACAGTATAGAAAATCAAATGGAAATTAATCGGAAAAAGTTGATCATTTACTCCATGAATTCTACTAAGTTCTACAGAATCACAGTGTGCACGCTCGAGTTGCTCTAATGCTTAATGTAACTTCTGTTAGATGTCTCTGAAATTGGAGTCACCAACTGTCGGAAAAAAATCCTAAATGTTTATAAAAAATGAATGTAAACTAACTTCCCATTTCCTAACCTAACAAAACAAGTTACAAGCATATTATTTAGTAAGCATACTATTTAATAAACTATAAACTAATCTTACATACACTAACTTGTCCCGTCGAAATCTAACAAAATGAAGTTAATTCTTGAAATGAGGCACTTAGAATAGCAAGGGCATATCAACAAAAATCACTTTTTTTTTAATATTGTAATACAAACTCTGAACCTTCTGCTTTCATCCCTGTAAGAACTGTTGATATGCCTTGGAAGAGAATGAAATGTCCATTGCAATAACACGTGGTATTAGACCTGATGCATCGCAGCGTAATAACAGATATGAGTTTGAGTATAGCAAAGGTGTATGTGGGTGGCCTAGCTGCCCGCACACTTATCTCATCCAGAGTATTTATATTACCCTTATATTCCTCAAGATTGTTTAGGTCTGGATAATATATTAAGTGCTTATTGTTGTCTTATTATTTCTACGAGGGTGATGTGCAGATGAATAGGTTTTTCATTCAGTTCTTTCGCTGTACACAATACGTATTACACACATTCTCAGTGTCTTGTAGGTAGTCATGATGTAGTGACTAAGGTTTTAGTGTAATAATTTAGTGTTCAAAACCGAATTATTAGTGTAAATAATTATCTTATTTCTTCACAAAATAATGAGTGACATAGGCAGTGAGTTAAGTTCTGAACACATCAGTCGTTCTAGGAAGCATTCTGTTGAAAAAGGTAAATGGAAAATAAATGTGTCTAAGAAGAAGAGAAATATGGGACAAGAATATTTAAGTGTGAAAACAAAAAAGGTTGTCAAAGCAAAAGAGGTGGGGGCACCTTGTTGTGGTTGTTTTGAGAAAGTTGGTAGGGATAAGATAGATGAAATATTTAAGGAATTTTGGAAAATAGGGGACTATGAACTACAGAACAGTTATTTGAATACAATGATGAAAAGTGTAGATGTGAAGAAATCACACGTAAAAGATAGGTCTTCTCACAGATTCCGCACAGTAGAATACAGTGTAAGTCATGGATGTGTTAATTACAAAGTTAGTGTTGTTGCTTTCCGGAACATTCATGGACTAAGTGAAAAAAGACTGTGTATAATCTGCGATAAGGTTAGAGGAAGTGGGACCATCGACAGAGATCAACGTGGTCAAGAGAAAACAAGAAAAACACCTGATTCGGACAGAACAAATGTAATGGAACACATCAATAGCTTCCCTGCATTGTCAAGTCATTATAGTAGAGCTAAGAGCCCACACAGAAAATACTTGCCTACAGACTTAAATGTTTCTAAAATGTATAAACTTCACTGTGACTGGCTCATTGAACATTACAGTGACGCTCTCTCCCTGTCCCTGAATCATTTTACCGGCACATTTTCAGTTCTCAATTTAATCTTGGTTTTGCTTCACCCATGTCTGATACTTGCAATTTTTGTGATAGGACAAAACAGGAATTACAAACTCTTAGTGAAGATACAGACATGGAACAAATTAGTAAGTTGAAAGCTGAAATGTTGCATGAACACAGAGCTAAGATGGCACAGACATTGCTAAAAGAGATGACAGAAAATTAAGATCCAACAGTTGCTGCCATTTCTGTAGACATGAAGCAGGCACTTCCCACTACTAAAATACATACGGGTATACAGTACTATAAACAGAAATTATGGACATTTAAAATAATATTGGGAAGTAAACATTATGAGGTTATATCATTAATAGTGAGTGGAGAACATATTTTTATCGACTCACCTCATATGATTTCAAATTTCTTTGATACCCTCTTCAGACAAGATATTGTCTGAAACCGTCGGTATCAAAGAAATTTGAAATCATATGAGGTGAGTCGATAAAAATATGTTCTCCACTCACTATTAAAGAAATTATGGACTTATAATTTTGGAATTCACAATCTTCATCATCATCATCAACAAGAATTAAGCTCAATGGCCTGTTCCGATCTCATTATAGGTCGAATTGGTCCTTCCATCTCTTCAATGGTCTTCCCAACATTCTTCTCCTTTTTGGTTTATAATTATACATTCTTCTTGGTATGCACCGTTCATTCATTCGTAATATGTGCTGTAGATAAGCATTTTGATAATATTTTATTCTTTCACAGAGATTAAATATATTAAGTTCTGTTCTTACATCTTCGTTTTTCTTTTTATCGGTCCTTTGGTATCCTGCTATTGCTCTCAACATCTTCATTCCAGCAGCCTCTATTTGTTTACTATCTACCTTTGTTAATGTCCAGGTTTCGCATCCATAGATAAGAGATGGAACTGCCAATATTTTGTAAAACTTCAAAATAGTTTCTTTCCTAGTCTTACTCAATAAAGTGTGTTTAATTGTGCCACATAGATAATTTAATCGCTATATTTTAGTCTGTTTATCTAAATTTCTGTCATTGCCTAAATGACATCCCAAATAATTAAAATTCTGAACTTGGTCTATAATTACATTGTTTATCATTATTTTTGTTCTTATTGCACATTTTCCTTTCAGAGCTAATATTTTTGTTTTAGATGATGTAGATATTCTTAAATTGTATTTTAGAGAGAATATTATTTAAAGTATAAAGGAATTGTTGTAAAGCATTTTCTGATGCTGTCATTATTATTTGATCATCTACAAAAAGCAGAGTTGTCAATACATTATTTATATTAATTTGTTCTTGCCATTCATTTATGACATGGTCCAAGTATAAATTAAATAATACTGGTGACAATGGACACCCTTGTCTTACTCCCTGGTTTATTTCTATGTTTTGTTTACTAATTTTATCTCCGCAGTCTATTTTAAAATTTGTTTCTATATATAAACTCTGAATGGCTCTTATAATGAAGTAATTCGTTTCATTTCTAGTATGTTCCATAATTTATTTCTATTTACACTATCAAATGCTTTAGTATAATCAACAAAAGCTATATATATGGGTAAATTAAATTCTTTTCTTTTTTCTATCAATTGGGCCATTGTAAAAACGCAATCAATAGTTGACCTACCCTTTCTAAATCCATTTTGTTCCTCACGTAATATTGTTTCAGCTATTTTATTTATTCTATATGATAAAATTTTTGCATATATCTTATAAGCTGAATTTAATAAACTTATTCCTCTATAATTGTACATTCTCTTCCGTTTCCTTTTTTAAATATCGGAACAGTTATTGCTTCCTTCCATTCATGAGGAACAGAACCCGTTTTCCAGCAAAGGTTTATAAATTCAAGAAACTTAACAATAAATGTAATCGATGCACATTTGAATAATTCTATGTTTAGATTATCTGCTCCAGGCGATTTCTTGTTTTTAAAATTTTGCATTGTTAACATTAGCTCTTCAAACCTAATACTATCCACATTTGGGTCATTTTCTCTTAAGGCTATTGTTTGTTCTTCTAAGTTTGTCCACAACGATGTATAATGTTGTTCCCATTGTGTAAGAGATATAGGATTCACAATCTTAAAACCGGAAATGCCTCTACATTCATTTGGAATGAGAGCACTGGAAAATGAGGGTCTCGTGAAATTTCAAGTTCATAGATAATAAAATAGCACCAGAAGTGAAGACGTTGCATATTTTTAGTGATAACTGCAGTGGACAGAATAAAAATTTAAACATAGTTTTGTCTTGCCTCAAATATATTCATGCAGACAGTTCTATGAAAACTGAACACCCATTCATGGTGCCAGGACACTCATACTTACCCTGTGACCATGATTTTGGTAATATAGAGAAACATATTCATAGAAGTGAAGTGTTTACTGCTGTACAGTATGGGCAACACATTAAAATATGCAGGAGAAAGAACCCTTTCGATGTAGTGTCAATGAAGTGAGAAGATTTTAAAGACATTCAAATTCTCTAGGATCACATAACAAAGTGGCAATTTCTGGGTGCCAAGTCTTTGGAAGGCAGAGTGTTCACTTTTCCAATAATTACAAAATGGGATTTGGAATCAAACCTGCCTACAATACAGAAGAATCTTATAATATAAATCTGCAAAAAAGGACATGGAAAAATGTACGATTAGAATCATTTTAATCTTTCATCAATCACCTTATCCAAAAAATACCCAAAACCACTAGCTATTTCCTCTGAAAAGCTGGCAGATATTCGAGCACTTCTTTCCTACATTCTAGTAACTCACCATGGGTACTTCAACAGCATATTTTCTGCACAAGAAACTATGAATTGCTTATCCCAGGAAGAAGAGGATGAAGTGGATGAGGATCTGTTAAATTATTAACCCAGCTTCAGCAACAGTATTTTCACAATTACCTGGCCTACATGAGTCGGAATGATTATTAATTATTTGTTTCTTTAATCAATGTGTTCAACTTTCATTTAGAATTTACTAAGCATGTTACTCCATTTTGTAATACGTAATATCAATGAACAACTACAGTAAAATCCCTAGTTTGTTTTTACTTTAGTGTTACATTGTAATAAAAATTATGAATATTAAAATAGCATAGCTTAAGAGTATTTTGGAAACCAGGGTTACAAAATTCACCATTAACATAAAAGTTTGTAATTTATTATGTGAATAATACAGATTGCCTTTTCTGAAGCAGCCTAATAAGTTTAACTTGCAATAGATATAATTTTTACTGGGAAATCGATAAATATTATTACTTTCATATCGGTCCGAATTTTAAACCACTACAAAACACAATATTTAACTTCTTCGCATTGACGGATATGCAATGGCATGTGATATAGAGAAAAAAGTTGGAGAGCCATCTAGCGTAAGTCACATTAAGCATTTGCGCGTCTGTAGATCTCCATTCACAATATTCGCGTAATTATATAAATTAAAAATCGTAAGGAATGTTTATAGAAACGTTCCAAATGTTTAAAATGGTAAAAGTATGTGGTGCAACAGTGGCATAAGAATGTTTTATGGAAAATCGTGATCGACAAATGTAGACCTCAGCCAATTAATCTAAAGTTCAGCCGTGAATTTAGTGTGAATTGACACCCAGTTAGAGGTTAGTTAAATATCGTAGAAGAATATATTGGGATATGCTACACTTAGCATCACAAGAAAATTCTTCTAAGTTCTATAGAATTGCAGTGCGCATGCACTAGTGCTCCATGTAATCCCAGAAAGATAAATGCAACCTCCAGCAGTTGGCAGTATATGTGAAATCAGTATGACCAACATTGACACAAAATTCCCAGAACTTGTCTAAGTATGTATCCACAGTAATTCTGCCCGAAGGCAGGTCCTTCACTGCAATCATAGCATTTTCATGCTATGCTTGCAGCTTTACTAGGGAGTTGTGTAGGTGTGGTAGCTTCCCGTTACTTTCCACACCGGTGAAGGATGATGATGATGATGATAATGATAAGGATGATGATGATGATAATGATAAGGATGATGATGATGGCCATATGATTTCGGGAACCATTTGGGCCTTAAAGTTTTCCTGACATTTGTCTTACAGGTGAGGAAAAACCCGATAAAACCTCACCCAGAAAAACTGCCCCGACGGGGATTGAACCCGGGCCCGCTGCGTGACAAGGCAGCACGCTACCTCGAGACCACAGCATAATTAACACGAAATGAACTAGTGGAAATATGATTTTACGTGGTAACCGTCCGATATTTTGAATTTTTCATAGAATAACAGATATGAAGAGGAAATTTATTTTACGTATCAAATCACATTTAAAAAGCAAGGAACCTAAAAGCTAACCAAACCTAAATCAATTACTGTAACACAAATCAATTACTCTAACGTAGGTGAAATCCAGGGAACATGGAATCACATTTAAAAAGCAAGGAACCTAAAAGCTAACCAAACCTAAACCAATTACTGTAACACAAATCAATTACTCTAACGTAGGTGAAATCCAGGGAACGTGGAAGTGGTGTTGGCAACATCTGGAGTATTTTGGGTTGTTGATGGTGGCAACGTTGGAACAACATACGAAGAGGAGGGAAAATAGCAGAAAATAGAGAGGAAGAATGTAGGACGATCATGTTTTACGTAAATATATAAATATAAAAAAAAGATTGTTGCAACATTGGAAGATATTTAAAACGTGTTTAAAAGTGTTTAGTGCATCAGTGACATAAGAAATTAAAATTAAATTTTTTTGCGACGTTTAGTATACAACACCCATATTGAAACAATCGTTAGAAAAATGCAAAATTTATTGTAAATGGTGGAAAATAAACTCTGTTTGCGCATGCGCGAGATGTCGGCCTGGGACTTAGAAAAATTTATCACTGCGCGTAATGGAAACTTCAGCCTACGTTAACTTAGCTTGTTTGTTTTGTTGTAAAATACATAACACATACGCATTTTATGTGATAATTTTCAGCATTAAGCACCAATTATCCTTGTTTGAAGACGAATGTGATACCATTGTTTCACAACTCATCGACATTAGATCTATGCAATAACTAAAATATATATACAAAGTTTATTTAAAAAATTAAGTCCATTATAACCTCTTTAAATATGATTCATAGCATTTCCATATTACCTCTATTAATTTATAAATAAAATGTCCATAAACTTTACCTATTATCGTCTGCTTCGTCAAACTGGCCTTCTTCAATGTTTGCCATAATATGGGTGACTGTTATAAGGGTTAGAAGTTTCGAATAATAACGCAATAATGTGCAAGTACGAAAATAGTAATTCAAAATACTCCACGTGAGTTGTTACACTATTCACCAATTCACGTTCTCTATCATACAGAGAACCGAGATTCACCCAGGAATTATTATTATAATCCCTGGATTCACCATGCCATTAACTAGGTGGGAAGGGTACTTGCTATTCATGCAATTGAGCCACCGTGACCATAGAGAACGAATAGAGTGGCCTCTCTGTGTTAAATTTTGGAAGCAATTTCATATCGCTGCGCCATCTGAAGATGACCACGGAACTACTTCAGCAGGCTACGGAGGATCAATCGCAAGAAAAGTACCTATCCTTACACATTCATTTAAAAATAAAATTGAAAGCTAAACACAAGCAATGCTACTTTGTGAACAATTTTAGCATGTTTTATTCTTACTTTCTTCAGAAGAAAATTACAAGAACTTTGCCAACTTTTCAGATGTCTTTAACTATAAATTTATATTCAATTTCTTTTTTAATTCATCAATTAGTAAGTTGACTAAAATGATTTACACAATTTCGTAAGTATTTATTAAAAACCATTTTAGATGATCATAGTGAATATCGGACATCACTATTTATTAGAAAGTAATAGGAAATGTTAGAGCTATACAACAAAAATTTGGCAACATTTTTGTAATAATTTTCTGAAATAAAAATAAAAAATGCAAAATTGTTTACCAAGTAACATTTCTTGTGTTATTTCTATTAAGAAATATCAAACAGGATCTGGATAATGGATATGCTAAGGTAGCACCATTTGAGAGAACCTGGTCTAATGAGTCTAACATGCTATTTGTTTTTATGTGTTTTAAGAACCGAAACCATAAAGTAATTTAAGCACAAGTTTTTAAATGTTCTTAACCCTTATAAGACTTGGGGGACAAATTTGTCCATACAATGTAAAGCCCCAAAAGGCTTAGTGGACATATTTGTCCATGATATAATTTTTTTTAAATATTAAAAAATCCAAAAAATAAATTTCAGGGATGTTATCAGTCATTCAAACTTATTGTGTTATAGCTCAGGTATCCACAGAAAAAAAAAGCAGAAAGGTGGCACCTTTTTCACCCCTAATTTTATTTTTGAAGTGTAATGCAGTAACATGGTAAATTCCTCACTACACATTATTAAAAAAATATATATTTAATAAAGCTACTTACGTTATTTTGGTGGATTCATAATGCAGGATGTCTTCATCGATAATTTAGAACTGCCCTTTAATATGGTAAGCCCTTGAAAACCCCGATATACACAACCCTACACTGCATTTTTAACACTTTGTAAACGGTACCACTTTTTATCTCGGTCGTAACACACTGTATAATTAAATCTGATTGTATAAATTGTAGGCCAATGTTGTTTATCCTTTTCTTCTAAACAAGAAACCTTAGAAGATATGTCAAGGTCATTCTACACGTCGTTAGGGGTGGGTGTGTGGGCAAATCTGAAACTTCGATGTGTCACTCTTGCATGCACCGCATGATGTGAATAAAATGTAACTGTTCAGATTAGTCAAGACAGTAAGGTGAAAAAAATCATGAGTCCAATTTCATTATATTATTTTTTTGGTCTGGACATCTTACCTCAATATTAATGTTGATTTGTCTTGGACATGTTTCAAAACAATTCTGTTTTATCTTCAGCTTTCCCAGACTGGTTTTATTTATGTTGCATTATGTTGCACCACCTGGATGTCGATGTCAGCTCCATCCTGTGGTTGGCCAAAGAACCTCCATACAAGATCACCCTCCATTGGAATATCAAAATTCATAACTCTGTTTCTGTTCTTCTGAATATAAATTTTTTCCCAAATAGTCAGCTCTTTTGTATTTTCTAACTGTTTTAATAATTTAGTGTCTGAATTTATATTATGTTTTTCAGACCAAACATGAGCAGCAACTGCAGATTTTTCAATTTCTCCATTTTTAATATTTCTTATGTGTTCTTTGGTTCTAATTTTTAGGTTTCTTTTTGTTTTCCCTATATATATCTTTTCACAACCCAATGCATTCAATTTGATATATTCCTGACTTTTTATTTTTATCAGTTTTTTCATTTTTGTATTTTTTCATTACACAATATTTAATTGTGTTTATTAATTTACTTATTTCTATCATAGTAATAGATTTAGCTTCCCAATATTAATTTAATAAATAATGCTATAGCTGTGTGGAGTCCCTTCATGTCTTCTTCAGGTAGAAGCCATTCATTGTGTATTTGTGAATGATGATTCATTGCAATTGAATGTGGGGCCAGTAGAGTAAAGGTAAAGGAAGGATTCTTGCTTGGATGGGAATGAAGCCTGGATTAGCTCGGTGGTCTGAGCATTAGCACGGAAAGCTAAAGGTTCGGGGTTCGATTCCCGGTTCAGGCAAAAATTTTTCTCTTTACCATTGATTTACAATAATTTAATTGTGTTTATTAATTTACTTATTTCTATCATAGTAATAGCTTTAGCTTCCCAATATTAATTTAATAAATAATGCTATAGCTGTGTGGAGTCCCTTCATGTCTTCTTCAGGTAGAAGCCATTCATTGTGTATTTGTGAATGATGATTCATTGCAATTGAATGTGGGGCCAGTAGAGTAAAGGTAAAGGAAGGATTCTTGCTTGGATGGGAATGAAGCCTGGATTAGCTCGGTGGTCTGAGCATTAGCACGGAAAGCTAAAGGTTCGGGGTTCGATTCCCGGTTCAGGCAAAAATTTTTCTCTTTACCATTGATTTACTATGCATCATTTCTCTATTCTGAACTACTTACATGTGAATGCGTGCATATCAACTCTATTTAGTAACTAGACTTGTCTTGATTAGTTTGTTTGCTTTTAAAAATGAAATAACATGATTCATTTATTGTCTTGTATTAAAATTAATATTTAAAAAAATTATACATTTTATAGTTACTGCAGGATGTACATTATTCAAGATGAACAGAATTTTCTCAATGAAACTTAAGTCACATACATAGTTAAAGATTCAATATTTCAACAATAAACCTAATTATTTTATATGTAATTTTGTAAGAAGACTATTTGCACATTTATTTACTAGCTTCCTATTACCCCAAGCCCTATAATGGGATCACCTACCTTTACATGTTGATTAGAGAATCTAATAGTTCATTAGAGAAGAAATTATATGTATATTCTCCAAGGTACATCAAGCTGAGAATGCCCTTGGCCTACTAGCTAGCTGCTGGCCCAACATCCACCTGCGAGAAGAATCCAAACTGTTTGGCATTTTAGGCTTACACACCTATTTAAGCCTAACACAAATGCCTACCTTCATTACTACCAGGAAATTGCTGAATAGTTGAATGTTAGGGCAAATTATTATTGTTAAAATTGAACTCAATTGACGGAACAGTTTTGTTCTCTAAGTAATTCCAACACTTCATATTAAGATTTTTTGCACATGTTAAATAAATGTTATAAAAGGCATAGAAAGTTCTCAATGAGGTAGAAATAAGGATGAATTCAAATTTACATGACATAATATTAACATAATTTTAAAATTTGTAATTTAAAATATTTCTTATAATAGTTCAATTAAGAATTTGTTTTTAATAAAACACAACCACTTTTCTGTATAGTCTATAATGTACTGGTATTTTCTTGCAATACACTTGTAGATATTCTTGAAGCGCAACTTCTTTACACCTACTGTAGATCCTGAAAAAAAAATTAAAAAATAAATATATACATGTATATGTATATATATATATATATGTACACACACACACACACACACACACATATATACAGTGAGTTTCACTCGATCTGCGGTCGATAGTGGGAAAATTGACAGCAAGCATTGAGTCATCAACTCATGCTGCCCATGCAGTGTCTACACTAGTGGTCACAAGTCGAGTGAAACTCACTGTATATATAATATTAGTCAATGTCCTTCACAATGAAGGTATCCCCAACTCTTAAATATATATATTGACAATCTAGGATCATACTACTCTAAGTAAGTAAGTGTTTTATTTAGAATTCTATACCAAATTCCAGATGTCTTCGGAATAAAGCAATAAGCCAGCCCTCCCCTTCATTTAAAATGCTGACGTGTCATTGGTTGCGTTGCACGTGTCTGGTGGGAAATCCCACGTCAGCATTATTCACAATATTACAATACAAGTCAGAGACTCTTTCATCCCAACTCCTTTCAAAAAACGTAAAAATGAAAATATATAAAACTATTTTCTATAGGATTATAACAGGCCTTGGCCTAATACTTGGAAGGAAGAAGAAGATTATTCTATCAGTTATATTATATGGATGCGAAACATATACTCTTACTTTAAGGGAGGAAAGGAGATTACAACTATTTGAGAATAAAGTTCTTAGGACAATTTTTTGGACCAAAGAGAGATGAATAGCCAGTTGAATGGAGAACACTACATAACAGTGAACTATATAGTCTTTATAGGAAGCCAGATATAATAAGAACAGTTAAGTATCGTAGGCTGCAATGGGCAGGACACGTGGCATGAATGGAGAATGAAAGAGGTGCATGGAAACTTCTTGTAGGAAAACCAGAGGAAAACCGCCCAGTTGATAGACCAAGAATGAGGTGGGAGAATAACATTAATTATGATTTGAGGGAAGTAGATTATACAGGGAATGATTGGAAAATAGTAGTTCAGGATAGGGATGTATGGAGAGCTTATGTCCTCACTTGATTGTGTCAGTGAGTTAGTTAGTTATTACAACAAAGTTCTTGTTTTTTTCCTCAGTATCACTTACGTGCTCAAGTATTGATGAAGCGTTATGTTCAGTAAAATTAAATAAGTGTTGAGCCTCCCTCCATGGTATCTTTACCTTGTCGTGATGGAGTGGCTTGCATGCTTAAATGATCCTGAGAGCTATGCCAGCAGTAGCATTGCTGCTGATAGGGTTACCCATGCCGGACTGGTCGAAGGTGATAAGCCAGACGAAAAAAGTACCTTGGTCAAAAGAGTGACGATCTTTCATCGTAAAAATACAACCGTCAAGAAATGCGGACATGGGTTCAACTGGGGTAAAATTTTCCGGACGTCAAATAGTCCCCCATTCGGTTCTCCGAGCGGGGACTACTTCAGGGAATACATGCCAAAGGCTCAAACACAGGGACTGTTCCTAGGAACATGGAATGTTAGGACTTTATACAATAGCGAGGCACTAGAGATATTAACGCAGGAATTAGATAAATCGCCCTTGGATATAGTCACTTTACAGGAAGTTAGGTGGCCAGGAGAAGGTAGTCAGGAATCAGGAAGCTTTGCATTATACTATGGGGGTGCAGAAAGACCTGCATTTGGAACGGGTTTTTTAGTCAGAAGGAGGATCCTATCCGCTATCCAAGATATTAAGTTTGTTAGTGATAGGATATCATACATAATTCTAAAGGGTAAACGACATGATTTTATAATTATAAATGTAAATGCCCCCACAGAAGATAAAGATGACAGGATCAAGGATGAGTTCTATGAAGAATTAGAATGCTTATTTGATAGCCTTTCAAGATATCATATGAAAATTGTCTTAGGAGATTTTAATGCAAAAGTGGGGTGGGAAGATATATTCAAACCAACAATAGGCAAATTCAGTCTTCATGAAGATAGTAACGACAACGGGTTTAGATTAGTCACATTTGGCACATCGAAGAATCCCATTGTTAAGAGCACAACATTTCAGCATAAGGATATTCATAAATACACCTGGACGTCCCCAGATGGAGAAACTCGGAACCAAATAGATCATGTATTAGTGGACAAACGCTGGCACAGTAGCATCATCGATGTTAGATCAGTTAGAGGGACAGACTGCAATTCGGATCATCATCTGGTCAGAGTGAAAATCAGACAACGGCTATCGCTTATGAGAAGAACAAAAGCTAAAGATGATTCTGAAAAACTTGATTTAAAAAATTTGAAAAATGATTAAATGCGGCAAGAATACCAAATCAAAATTGCTAATAGATTTGAAGTACTGGAATCTTCAGATGACAATGTGGCAAACGAAGAGAAGAAGAAACTGATATAAATAAAGAATGGGAGGCTATAAGAGATACTATTAAGTTGTCAGCATCAGAAAGCATTGATTGTTTAAAAAAGAGGCAAAACAAGAAATGGTTACACGAGCCAAATGAGGTAAATTTAGAGCAATTGGGTAGTATTAGACGGAAAACCACCAAGTTACTAAAGAGTAAAAAGAGGGAATATTTGAGAGAGAAGATTAATGATCTTAAAATTAATGCAAATATAGGAACATTAGAGAATTATATCAGGGAATTAGTATAGAGAAGAAAGGGTTTCAGGCTAGAACAAACATAATTCGGAATGAAAATGGGGATATGATTGCAGATTCCAGGAGTATATTAAATAGATGGAAAAGTTACTTTAATCAGCTATTAAATGTACATACAGAACAGGACATTGAGGAGGATAATTTACAGACAGCAGAAATGCTAGTCGCAGAACCAAGTGCATTAGAGGTTGAAATGGCGATTGAAAAATTGAAGATGTATAAAGCATCAGGTTCAGATGAGATCCCAGCAGAACTGATAAAATCAGGGGGAGAAAAATTGATGGACAAGATATGCTGGTTGCTTAGTATGATTTGGGAAAAAGAAGCTCTTCCAGATGAATGGAAGGAATCAAGTATCGTACCAATTTATAAGAAAGGAGATAAAACTGATTGCAACAACTACAGAGGCATCTCATTACTTTCAACCTCGTACAAAATACTTACAAATATATTAGTAAGCAGACTTACTCCCTATATTGATGAGATTCTAGGAGATCATCAATGTGCATTTAGAAGAAACAGGTCTACAACAGATCAGATTTTCAGTATAAGACAGATTTTAGAAAAGAAATGGGAATATAATGGTACTGTACATCAACTACGTATATGTAGACTTCAAAAAAGCATATGATTCAATTAAGAGGGAGAAGTTATATAGTATCCTGCTGGAGTTTGGAATTCCTTAAAAGTTAGTTAGACTTATACGAATGTGTCTAAATGGCACAAAGAGTAGGGTGCGTGTAGGCAAACAGTTTTTGGACACTTTTGAAATCCAGAATGGGTTGAAGCAAGGAGATGCACTATCTCCTCTGCTATTTAATTTTGTACTGGAGCATGCCATTAAGTCTTTAGAGAATGAGGAAGGCTTACAGCTCAATGGTATTAATAAGCTGTTAGTTTATGCTGATGATGTAGTATTATTGGCCGATAGCGAGGAGATACTAAAGGACAACAGGCACTATTGAGTAACACTAAGAAATTAGGACTGGAAGTAAATATCAATAAAACTAAATATATGGTCACACGTAGAAATTCATTATATAATGGAAATGGACAGCTAATGACAAATGAGGGAAATTTTGAGGAAGTGGCTGAATTCAAATACCTAGGAACAATAATCACAAATAGGAATGAGATAAAGTAAAGTCATCCCACTACAGGCCTCAGGAGGCCCTTGGGGTAGTAGGAGGTTAAGGCTCCCACTTTTTCTTGACAATCGGCACTTGATGTCAGCCGGGTTGTCAGCCCTGCGTGACGGCCGCCTTTACCCCAGAACAAGTGTCTGGTACTCATTTCAGTTAGAGGCTGAGTCGACCCCTGCACAAAGAAATTAAACATAGGCTCAATTCTGGAAATGTGTGCTATTATGCATTGCAGAGACTCTTGATGTCCCACTCCTTTCAAAAAACATTAAATTGAAAATATATAAAACTATTATTGTACCAGTTATATTATATGGGTGCGAAACATGGACTCTTACTTTAAGGGAGGAAAGGAGATTACAAGTATTTGAGAATAAAGTACTTAGGAGGATTTTTGGATCAAAGAGAGATGAACAGACAGGTGAATGGAGAAGACTACATAACATTGAACTACATGGTCTTTGTAGGAAGCCAGATATAATAAGAACAGTTAAGTCTCGTAGACTGCGGTGGGCAGGACATATTATATGTATGGGGAATGAAAGACTTGTATGGAAGCTTCTTGTAGGAAAGCCAGAGGGAAAACGCCCAGTTGGTTGACCAAGAATGAGGTGGGAGAATAACATTAACTATGATTTGAGGGACGTAGATTATACAGGGAATGATTGGAAAGCATTGGCTCAGGATAGGGATGTATGGAAAGCCTATGGGTTCGATAGTGCCAGTGAGTAAGTAAGTAAGTTGAGCCTACAGTAGTGAATGTGATATATTTAGCAGGCATGTGCAAGTGGAAGTGCAGCATCCCTTTCTGAAAAGATGCCCAATAATTCTATGCCAGGTCCTTCCAGAATGTCTCCTGTGAAGAAACATAAACAGGGGAAAGGATTTCGTTTTTCGGAAAAAAACAGACAATTATAAACATTTCTAAAACGTTATTGAAAGAGAAACCCTCCACACGGCGATTAAAGAATACTATTATTATTGGTATTTATTATTAATATTAGTATTATTTATTATTATTATTGGTATTCATTATTAATATTATATTATTATTAGTATTAGGCCTACTATTATCATTATTGGTATTAATTATTATTTAGTAACATATTATTATTATTATTTTGTGGAAAGCAATGGGAAGCTACGACACCTATAATTCCCTAGTAAAGCTGCAAAGCATAGCATGAAAATGCTATGATTGCAGTGAAAGCCTGCCCTCGGGCAGAATTACTATGGGTGATGGATTATTGTTATTATTATTATTGGTATTCATTATTAGTATTATTTATTATTGCTATATTATTATTATTATCATCATCATCATTATTAATTTAATTATTATTGTCAATATTGCATTTCATTGTTGTTAAAAAAATGTTCAGAAGCCGTAAGGTTTATCCGCTTGTGAAGCATGCTTTTTTTGACATTACTGCCACTGTTTACATCAGCTCTGTAGACATCTGGAACCGACTATAGTTATGTCAATGTCCCATATCTATGGGCATTGAAAAAAAAAAAAAACAAGAATTTCATACTCCAATTTTCCAAAGGTGTTACTAATCAAAGTATTGAATTCCTGATATATTATCAAATTCACAACAAGAATTATAAAAAGATGGACTTCACACAATATGATCCTGAACCATTGTGTATGTATTATGTACATGTATACACTTGCATATTTTTAAGTTTTTTTTGTAATATTTCACAAGCAGTCAAAACTTAAATTGAAAATTGAAATTACAATACCTGAAAATCCTTGACTTAAAAGAATGGAATACTAATACCATAAATAAACTAATAATAATGATTACACTAAGTCTTTATTATCACCATTCTGTAACTATCCTTTTAAGTTTAAGACTTCAATATTGGAATGTTTCTCCTATGGTTGACAATGAGCATTCTAATATGCTGTGTATGTTGGCAGCTCATATGATTCGAAATTATATCCACTTTTATCTGTTGGCACATGTGTATGGATCTACTTAGACTTGGAATTTTTTTTGGCACAACTTTAGATTACCTTAATATTTGAGTTTATATTCTTTAACATTCTTACCTCATATGTTTATTTTTTTGGATGAACATTTCAAAGCTATTGCTCCATCTTCAGCTTGTTCACAAACTGGTTTTTCTTTTCTTCAAGTTGTCGGCCCTGGATCTGTGTTCGAAAGAACTTGGTAATGAGGTTCCTTTCTCCAAGAATTTCAAAATTCATAATTTTCTCCTTGTTCTTCTGTATATAGATTTTTTCCCATATTGTGAGTTCATTGGTATTTTCTAACTGTTTTAATAATTTTGTATTTATATCTATTTTGTGTTTCTCTGTCCAAACATGACCTGCTACTGCAGATTTTTCCACTTCTCCCTTTTTTACATTTCTTATGTGTTCTTTAGTTCTAATGTTTAAATTTCTCTTTGTTTTCCCTATGTGCACTTTATCACAATCTGCACAAATGTTCAAATTTTGGGGTAGATATGTTGATGTTATTGCTATAGTTAAAGAAAAACACATAGAAGATGCTTTAAAACTTCTAATTTGCAGAAGAAAACAATAAAATTCACACTTGAAATAGAGATGAACAAGCAATTACCATTTTTAGATCTAAAATTACACAGAAATAAAAAAAAAGAAATAGAATTCAGCATTTATAGGAAAGAAACACACAGATAACTACATCAAATCAACAGGTTTCAACCATAATTCACACAAAATGGCAGTCTTCAACAGCCTAGTACATAGATTGGTAAATATACCTACGAACGATGAAAAGTTTGAAATAGAAAAAGAACACATAATTGAGGTAGCAAAAGAAAATGGTTTTGAGGAAAAAATTATACACAAAAAAATTCTTCTTCTTCCTTCCAAGTATTAGGCCAAGGCCTGTTACGATCCTATAGAAAATTTTCCCTCCAGCGTTTCATAGGACGGCCCAGTGATCTTCGTCCTCTTGGTATATAATTATAAACAGCTTTGGGGATCCGATTTGAACTCATTCTTTCAAGATGGTGTTTCCAATTTAGTTGATACTGTTTAATATATTCCAAAATTGGCGTAGTCTTCAATTCTTTTAAGATATCGGTGTTCCTTTTCCGATCCCATCTGGTGTAACCCGCTGTTCTGCGCATGAATCTCATTTCACAAGCCGTTATTCTGCTTTCATGTTGTTTTCTTAGTGTCCATGCTTCACTACCATAGGTCAACACTGGTCTAGCCAAAGTGTTATATAAACGTAATCTGGTGTTTTTTTGTACAAGGGATGGTTTCATAACTTGATTAATAATTCCTAAACTTTCATTATAACTAGTAACTTTTTCAGGGATATCCTTTTCATCCCAGATAGAGAGATAATATCCAAGATATTTAAATTGATTAGATCTCTCTAAAATTTTATTCTGGACCCTCAGGGGTCCTCATCTAGGGGATATGTGGATGGCGACCACAAGGTGCCCAAGCTGAGCAAAACATTTCTTCCACTTATTTGTGTTTTGCACTCTTTTAACTTTACTATCTAACCTCTCTTGGTTAACTCTTGTTTTTTTCGACCCCAATGCTATTAGGGCATCCGAGGGCTAGGGAGTCTTTCCTTTCTTCCATTTCTTCTTTCCTTTATTTTCTTTTCTTCTCCAGAAAAGCCTGACCAGAGGCTATAAGATGGCAGCCCCATCACTGGTCTTGCCTTCCTTTGGCCGGCAACCAATCGAAGGGACTATTATTATGCTTTCAAGTCTTATACGAGAATTTCCCGGAAGGATCAAACTAATGACGACCAAAGCATGAAAAAGGACAACTCTTGGAAGAAAAAAAAATTTTGCTTTTTAGCACATGGAACGTACAAGAGATTAACTATAAAGATGATCAATTAGATGATATATTGTGCAAAAAGGGGATTTCATTAGCTGTAATATCAGAAACAAAAAAGAAATTACAAGGCACAAAAAAATTGATAAGTACAAAAAACAGAAATTGAGAAATGAAAGCACTCTTCAGATAGAAAAGCCAAAGGAAAGGAGATACAAGAAATTTACATATCACCCGTGGGCACACAATAAATTCCAAAACATTTTTGTGAAATTCAACATCAAATTAGCACCAAAGAATGAACATAGTTTAAAAAAACTTATGAAAACCAACAAAAATTAAAATTTTATATATTAAATTTGGGAATTTTTAACATTATGAGGTTCAATTCATAAGAATTCAATAAATCATGATTATTTCTTACCTCATACTTCTATATTCCTTTAAATACAGCACTGCAGTATCGGCAACTCCTTGTCACCATCGTCAGCTGTTTTCACGATTGTCAATTTTTACTTTTGTTGATAATTATCCAAACTGCCATCTGATGTTCTTTTTAAGGAATTATTTTCTAAACTGCCATCTGGTGTTCTTTTTAATGAATCATTTTCTAAACTGCCATCTGTTGTATTTTTGAAGAACTTTGTAATCAAGCTCGGTTCGTCTGGAATTTCGAAGTTCATGGTTCTAGTATGGTTTTTTTGAATATATATTTTTTCCCAAACTGTTAAATCTAAAGGTTTAGATAGATGTTTCAAAAGTTTTGCTTCTTTTTCAATCCTATGATGCTCTAATAAACTATGTGCTGCTATAGCTGATTTTTCAATTTCTCCATTCTTTATGTTTCTGAAGTGTTCTTTTTTACGAGTTTCCAAATTCCTTTTTCTTATATATATCCTGTTGCAAACTTTACAATCAATTTGATAAATTCCAGATATTTTTTGTCTAGAGTGTTAAATTTAATATTAGTTAACAGAAGATTACCCAGGCTGAATTTGTTAATTGGAGCCAATGTTATATTAAATTTTCTGAAAATTTTTTGAAACTTATTATGAACTTCAGGATGGTAAGTAAATTTCTTGAATTTTACATCTTTCTCGGAATCAACCGAGCTGGATGTCGATGATATTTTTGCAATAATAAATTCCAAATATATTGAAGATGCTCTTAAATTATTGAACCTTCAGGATGAATCAGTAAAGTTTACTGGTGAATTAGAAAAAGAAAATAAAATTCCATTTTTGGATTTATGTTTAATCAGGAATGATCAAACACTGAAAATTGAATTTGATATATATAGGACAGGAACTCATACAGATAATTACATTTAATCATCAGGCTTCAATCACAGTGCTCATAAGCATGCAATATTCAATAGCTTAATTTATAGATTGACAAATGTACCATTAAATGAAGAAAATTTCAACAAAGAGTATAAACATATCTTAAACACTGCTAGATTAAATGGTTTTGATAAAGAATTAATTATACATAAGTTGAAGAAATTCAAACACAAAAAAATACTTAATGAATATACTACTCTACAAAATTGCAAAGAAAAGAAAAAATACAAGAAAATTACTTATCATCATCAAATGCATAGAAAATTTCAAAAAATTATTGACAAATACAACATTTCTTTGGCACCAATAAATAAATTTAGTCTGGGTAATCTTCTAAGTATCAATAAAAAAGTCAATGTCCCAGACAGTAAAAAATCTGGAATTTATCAAATAAGTTGTGAAGATTGCAATAAAGTTTATATAGGAAAAACAAAAAGGAATTTAGAAATTCGGACAAAAGAACATTTCAGAAATATTAAAAATTGTGAAATTGAAAAATCTGCAATTGCTGCAAATAGTTTATTAGAACATCATAAAATTGGAAGAGAAGCTAAACTTTTAAAACAAGTACAGAAGCCTTTGGAATTGACAGTTTGGAAGAAAATATACATTCAGCAAAATAAAGATAGATCAATGAATTTTGATATCCCTAATGAAATTACTTTGACTCCGAAGTTCATAAATTCAACCATAGATGGCAGCAATATAACAGTTGACGGCCGAAGAATTTTGCATAAGTCAGAGTTATGGCTGAGGATGAACACGACTGTGTTTGAAACCGTGGTATCATGGAAGCATGAATCTTATGAGGTGAGTTGTTTAAACAAAATATTCTCCGATGAATTTTAATTAATTCTTCTGCCTGTACTTACTTACTCACTGGCACTATCGAACCCGTAGGTTCATGGCCGCGCAGACATAAGCTCTCCATACATCCCTATCCTGAGCTAATGCTTTCCAATCATTCCCTGTATAATCTACTTCCCTCAAATCATAGTTAATGTTATTCTCCCACCTCATTCTTGATCTACCAACTGGGCGTTTTCCCTTTGGCTTTCCTACAAGAAGCTTCCATGCAGGTCTTTCATTCCCCATATGTGCATTCCCCTGCCCATCGCAGTCTATGAGACTTAACTGTTCTTATTATATCTGGCTTCCTATAAAGACCATGTAGTTCATTGTTATGTAGTCTTCTCCATTCACCTGTCTGTTCATCTCTCTTTGGTCCAAAAATTTTCCTAAGTACTTTATTCTCAAATACTTGTAATCTCCTTTCCTCCCTTAAAGTAAGAGTCCATGTTTCGCACCCATATAATATAACTGGTAGAATAATAGTTTTATATATTTTCAGTTTAATATTATTTGAAAGGAGTTGGGACATCAAGAGTCTCTGTAATGCATAATAGCACGCATTTCCAGAATTGAGCCTATGTTTAATTTCTTTGTGCATCTCATCCCTATTTGTGATTATTGTTCCTAGGTATTTGAATTCAGCCACTTCCTCAAAATTTCCCTCATTTGTCATTAGCTGTCCATTTCCATTATATAATGAATTTCTACGTGTGACCATATATTTAGTTTTATTGATATTTACTTCCAGTCCTAATTTCTTAGTGTTACTCAACAGTGTGTGCATGTTGTCCTTTAGTATCTCCTCGCTATCGGCCAATAATACATCATCAGCATAAACTAACAGCTTATTAATACAATTGAGTTGTAAGCCTTCCTCATTCTCTGAAGACTTAATGGCATGCTCTACTACAAAATTAAATAGTAGAGGAGATAGTGCATCTCATTGCTTCAACCCATTCTGGATTTCAAAAGTGTCCGAAAACTGTTTGCCTACACGCACCCTATTCTTTGTGCCATTTAGACACATTCGTATAAGTCTAACTAACTTTTTAGGAATTCCAAACTCCAGCAGGATACTATATAAATTCTCCCTCTTAATTGAATCATATGCTTTTTTGAAGTGTACATATAGTTGATGTACAGTACCATTATATTCCCATTTCTTTTCTAAAATCTGTCTTATACTAAAAATCTGATCTGTTGTAGACCTGTTTCTTCTAAATGCACATTGATGATCTCCTAGAATCTCATCAATATAGGGAGAAGTCTGCGTTTACTAACATTTCATAATATTTTAAACATTTGCAACAATACTTACAACATTCTTTTACAATTATTAAATATTTATCTATGTATGCAATGATTTCTTCGAAGTTATACAGATTTATTGTGCATATGCATAAATGCTTAAATGAACTTCCACTAAATGGTGGAGATATCTGTGAAATTGGAATAAAACCAATATTCAAAAACATACTTTAAAAAATGGATGTTCACTCATTTCATTTTGTTAGGTTCCAATGCTAAAAAGTTAGTGAACACTTAATTAAATAATATGCATATAAATTGTTTAGTTAGGTAGGAAGGGAAATTTATTGCAAAGGTTGGTCATATCGATTTCACATCTACATGGTTCCGTCTAGCAATACAAATCTATAAACTTTTTATAAATGTTTGCACATATGCACTATTATTCTGCAGGACTTAAAAATTATTGGGAAAGGTAAACTGAAAGAATTAAATTAATCGTGATTATTTCATACCTCATACTTCTTTAAATACAGCACTGCAGTGTCGGCAATTTCTTATCACCATCATCAGCTGTTTTCACGATTCAATCAAAATTGTGAAAACAGCTGATGATGGTGATAAGAAATTGCCTATACTGCAGTGCTGTATTTAAAGAAGTATAGAAGTATGAGGTATGAAATAATCGCGATTAATTTAATTCTTATGAATTTGAACCTCATAATGTTAAAAATTCCCAAATTTAATATATAAAAGGTAAACTGAAGTTTTTTTTTCATTTTTTTGTCACATAAGGGATGATCCATATCAAATCGGACAGCAAAAAATCTTGCAATTTATTTTTTTAATTTTATGTATCCCTAAATATAGTGAATACATTTATGAACGTATTAATATTGAAATTTAATTTTGTCATTTATAGGTTCGTAGTTATGATGATCTAAAATTATTGTAAATATGATAAACTAAAACGTTTACTAACTAATATTTCTGAAACAGTAAACAGAAAAAAATTGTTTCAAATGTATTTATATAGGTGATATCATGTAGTTTAAGGGTGTTATTTTTATAATTAGGATATTTTTATTTTCGGGTGTCAATTTTATATTTTATGGCGGTTTACTGCAGTACATATAAAAAAATGAAAACGAAAAAATAAAGGATACTATTCACGTAATAAAGATTAATTTCCAGCAATTACCTTTTTGGAGAGTTGAATAGTTTAGACAATATAAATGTTTTTTTATTCTATTTTTGTAAAAAAAACTGGCAGATCCACAGCGCAGCTGATTCATTTCACGACCAAGGTCGCACGTGTAGTTAATTGAAAGAGCTGACCCCGCATCATCAGTGACTTTTTCAACTGCCATTAAATCGAATAGATTATTATATGTTCTGCTTAATAGAACAGTACCGTAAATTTATAAAAGTGGCGATATTTTAATTCTTACGCAGTAGATGTTTATTTATCAAATTTTATTGCTGAAGCAAGAAGTAAAGAGCTCTGTTACTTACGTTAACTGTGAATTATTAAACTAATTAATTAATTATTTATAACTCGGAACAGGCAACTCTTGCCTAAACCAGGAAGTGAAGAAGATTATTTATAACTAACTCACTCACTGGCTCTGTGGAATCTGTAGGTTCATGGCAGCGCGGACATAAGCTCTCCATACATCCCATCCCAAGCTAACGGTTTCCAATTATCCCCTGTATAATCTACTTCCCTCAAATCATGTATAATGTTATTCTCCCAACTCATTCTTAGTCTTCCAACTGGGCGTTTTCCCTCTGGTTTTCCTACCAGAAGTTTCCAAGCACCTCTTTCATCCCCCATATGTGCCACATTTCCTGCCCATCGCAGTCTACGAGACTTAACTGTTCTTATTATATCTGGCTTCCTATACATATCATGTAGCTCACTAGTATTATGTAGTTTTCTCCATTCACCTGTCTGTTCATCTCTTTTTGATCCAAAAATTTTCCTAAGAACTTTATTCTCAAATACTCGTAATCTTCTGTCCTTTTTTAAAACAAATTATTTATTTTGTTACAAATTTTTCATTACAGTTTAAATGTAATATTATATAATAAAAACTCTTGCATCATTAATTAAATAAACTGGTATACATTTTTATTATGTTATAATTACTAATTTCAGTCTTAAAATAACTTTTTATTCAGTGTACTGTATTGTACCCTGAAAACTTTGACATAATAGTATTGTTATAAGATATCAATTCCAAATAAAACCGAATGTTTTAATATTTGTACCACTTCCTACCAAACGATAATAATGCAGGGTCAGCAAGTCTTCCCTAAACATCTGCTTTTACATCAACAATTCTCAAGTTCAGGATACATACTAGGCAGTTGATTTACATCAGTGTGTGTGTTTAGTGCATATCATCATTTTAAGTGTCACAGTCAAATTTAAAATAATATCTTATTGTTCTTAATTAACAAGTTTGCTGATCTACAAAGACTAAATGGTGAGTTAGAAGTTAAATATAATTTAACAATATTATGTGTTAATATATAATTTTACAATTTCTTAAATGTTTCTGGAATGAGAGAATAATTGTAGAGGTATACATTTTGTGTTATAAAAGGAGAATAATGGGAAATTTAGACATTAAATTAAACACTATAACAATAATTTAGCTTATAAGCTAATATTACGTGCATTTTAATATCATCTTAGATATGTCATGAGTAGGGATGCAAGATCAGTAAGTGATACCAAGCCAATAAAATATATTTATACCTCTTAAATATTACTTGTATCAGAATGAAAATTGTTATAAATTATTATCGATAGCTTAACATTACTTGCAATATTCAACATCAGACATTGGTGTAGGGTACAAGTACAAAATATTACAACACATTACAAAACTACTCTAGAAAATAATATTTTTTTAATAGGCCTACCAGCTTGAATTCGTAGGTGCTTAGTAATTTAAATTAAACTATACATTAGCCAAAATCAGCACAAAATTAACCGCCTACTGAAGATATCAATAAAGGTTATTTTTAACTTTTATAGGAATTAATCACTATGAGGTTTAATTTATGGTGAAATTAAATGTTTCTTACCTCTCCTCATATAAATTTTCTAAGTTGATCGCGATTTCGAGACTATAACTGTCTCATCATCAGAACTTTGTTGGCGACTGGTGTTATGTCGATCTGAAGGAACTCTTCTTCTTCCCTCTGTTGGTGGACCGATGAACCTCTGGATCAGGTCAAAATTTGCGGGAATTTCGAAGTTCATAAGTTTTCTTTTGTTTTTCTGAATGTGGATCATTTCCCAAACCATGAGTTCCTTTTGTTTGTCTATTTGTTTAATTAGACTGGCTTTTGATTTAATTAAATGTTTTTCAGACCAAGCATGAGCAGCTACTGCTGACTTTTCCACTTCTCCATTTTTGATGTTTCTAAGATGTTCTTTCACCCTTGTTTACAAATTTCTTTTTGTTTTTCCAATATAAATTTTGTCACAATTCCTGCATTTCATTTGATAAATTCCTGATTTGTTTTCATTTTCAATTCTTTCATTTTAATTGGTTTTAATTATCTTATTAAGGCTGTATTCATTCTTTGGTGCTAATCTTATATTATACTTTTTGAAATTTATAGTGTTTCAATGGATGGTAAGTGAATTTCTTGAATTTTATTTTTTCTGTTTCTTTTATAAGTGTGCTTTCATTTATTAATTTTTGTCTTTTAAATTTATTCATTTTCTTGTGTACCATATTTTCTTCATAACCGTTATCTATTGCAACATTAATTATGTGTTCTTTTTCATAGTTTTCTTTGCTCATAGGTTGTATGTACCAATATATATGGTCAAACTATTGAATACTGCATCTTGTGACAGCAAAAAATGGTGAGTTGAATCCTGAAGCTGTAATTCTAGGTGTTAATATGTGGGAATTTCTTTCTATTAAATTCCAAATTCTATCTTGTTTTCTTCATTTCTTCTTGAAGTGAGATCTAAAAATGGATTTGTCTTTCATTTTCAGTTTCCATGGTAAATTTTATAGTTCTACTATGAATGTTCAACAGCTTTAAAGCATCCTCTATTTGCTTGTGATTGGCAATAGCAATTACGTCGTCAATGTATCTACTCCAAAATTTGAAAATCAAAGGATGTCCACTTGTTATTTTCTGCTCAAAACTTCCCATAAATAAATTGGCCAAAAAGGGTGATAGAGGATTTCCCATAGAAAGCCCAGAATTTTGTTTGAAAAATTTTCCATTATATGTAAAAAACATTTGTTCAATGCACAATTAGTTAGAATTATAAATTCTTTTTCTAATTTGTTTTTATTTAACCATTTTTCCAAAATTTCAAGAGTGGCTTCTCTAGGGATGCTGGGAAACAATGAAACTACGTCAAACGACACTAATCTGTCTGTTGGTTCTATTTGTGTGTTCTTTAATTTTCCTACTAGTTGAAACGAGTTATCTATTGATAGGTTATCAAATTCTTCCATTTTCTTGTATTCATTGCATAACCATTTTGATATTAGGTATGTAGGTGACCTTATACTGTTAATAATGGGCCTCATAGTATAAGGTAGTAGCATTAGATCCACTCCGAATACCTTAAATTTACTTACCTAAAATTTCATACATGTGTAGACTTCCCAATCGCTGTCATACAAAAATACACACATAGGATTTGATCTTTACAGCCTCGTTTATTCTGTGAAAAAAATAATGATGAATAAGTATACATATTACAGGCTAAGAAATAAAAGTTAATGAGGTAGGCCTATAAACAAGTTTTTTTAAACGGGTATTCTAATGTCATGATGCAAATAAAATATACGGCATGCCAATTTACATAATTCACAGTTAGGTCTATTATTTGAAAACACGATTTTCAGAAGTAAAACATTTTTGAGAAAAAAGATACCATATGTAATCATTCACCTACCTTCCATTAGCTGTATTTTCCAGCGTCACTTTATCCTTCGGATTGTAGATAATTAATTCATTTAACAATTAACTTAGATGTATTAATATATTATTATATTCAACCTCAAACATAGAGAACGACAACCTACATAGTTAAAATTTTGCCTGATTCAAATTTGGATGGCCCGGGTTATCACTGGCTCTATCGATACACTATTAACTAGAAATAATTGTTCTTGAACTATTAACATGGATTATTAGTACTGTGTGTTATTAATCTGTAGCCATTCAAATTAATAGTTTAAGAATCAATGGCTGCTCATGAGTTTTAAGCCTGGTTAAATTAAACTAATGTCTGTACTGCACCGAAGCCAAGCAATCAAACCTATCATGCCTTTGTGCAGTTATACTGGTGCTCATCTAGCAATATGAGGAATCCAGTAGCTATGATAGGTAGTGACTCCAGTTTCAAAAAATCTCTTATTAATGGTTGGGAGAGACAACATCTGACCACATATCCCCTATCCTGGCCAGATGATCGTCCACCTCTATAATGACATGTGTGGATGTGAGACCAGAGATAGCTGGAAGGCCAAGGGCCTTCTAAGCCTGTTGTTCCATGGAATCTCTATACAGTACAATATGTCTCTATAGGTGCTTTTCAATATACTGTTAATTAGCCCATAAGCCATCCCAGAGCATAAAATTTGAGGATAAAAATAAGTGCACCCAGATTGAGAAGAAAAATCACCATATAAACTTATTTTAAATTAATGTACAATAGCTCTTTAGTTTTAACACAATACAAGAAGCCAGAATTAAATTTAATACTCAACTTGGAATTTCCAACTACTATATGCCTTTATATGGAGTTGTCAATTCATGATTATACTGCTTGGCTGGCCCCAATCAACACCAGAAATCTGTGATAGTGGAAGAAAGCATAGAGAAGAACTGTAGATTTATTAAGGTAGAATATGTTTATCACTCACCTCATATTGTTCTTCTTATTTGATTATAAACTAGTTTCGGAACATAGTTTCTGTTCCATCCTCAGTATCATCACGACCGTTGTTCTGTCGTCTTGAAGAGTTGTCCTTCTCTCCTTCCATTGGCTGACTGAAAAACCTCGAAACCAGGTCATTCTCACCGGGAATTTCAAAGTTCATTAATTTCTTCTTTCCGCTCTTTTGAATGTAGATCTTTTCCCAAACAGTAAGTTCTTTTGGTTTTTCTATTTGTTTTAATAATTTTGCTTCTTTCTCGATAACATGTTTTTCAGACCATGCATGGGCAACCACTGCAGATTTTTCTACTTCCCCTTTCTTGACATTCCTGAGATGTTCTTTAACTCTAGTTTTCAAATTTCTTTTAGTTTTTCCTATGTAGAATTTCTCACATTCTTCACATTTAATTTGATAAATCCCTGATTTGTTTTCTTCTTTAATTTTCTCATTCTTATTAGGTCTAATCAGTCTACTGATGCTGTAGTCATTTTTGGGTGCTAACCTTATGTTGAAATCTTTAAAAATTTTTGAAACTTGTGGTGTTTTAATGGATGATATGTGAATTTTCTAAATTTTACATTATCTTCTTTAACTTTTAGAAGAGTGCTTTGATTAATAAATTTTTGTCTTTTGAACTTGTTTATTTTTTTGAGTATCATTTTTATAGCAAAACCATTTTTCGTGGCTACATTGATTATGTGTTCTTTTTCTTTTTCATAATTTTCTTTGTTCATTGGTATGTTCACTAATCTATGTGTCAAACTATTGAAAACTGCTTCTTTGTGAGCTATGTGATTGAAACCTAAAGCTTTTATGTAGTTATCTATATGTGTCTTCTTTCTGTAAATTCCAAATTCTATCTTATTTTCTTCATTCCTTTTTAAGTTGAGATCTCAACAAAAATTTATTAATCAAAGCACTCTTCTAAAAGTTAAAGAAGATAATGTAAAATTTAGAAAATTCACATATCATCCATTAAAACACCACAAGTTTCAAAAATTTTTTAAAGATTTCAACATAAGGTTAGCACCCAAAAATGACTACAGCATCAGTAGACTGATTAGACCTAATAAGAATGAGAAAATTAAAGAAGAAAACAATTCAGGGATTTATCAAATTAAATGTGAAGAATGTGAGAAATTCTACATAGGAAAAACTAAAAGAAATTTGAAAACTAGAGTTAAAGAACATCTCAGGAATGTCAAGAAAGGGGAAGTAGAAAAATCTGCAGTGGTTGCCCATGCATGGTCTGAAAAACATGTTATCGAGAAAGAAGCAAAATTATTAAAACAAATAGAAAAACCAAAAGAACTTACTGTTTGGGAAAAGATCTACATTCAAAAGAGCGGAAAGAAGAAATTAATGAACTTTGAAATTCCCGGTGAGAATGACCTGGTTTCGAGGTTTTTCAGTCAGCCAATGGAAGGAGAGAAGGACAACTCTTCAAGACGACAGAACAACGGTCGTGATGATACTGAGGATGGAACAGAAACTATGTTCCGAAACTAGTTTATAATCAAATAAGAAGAACAATATGAGGTGAGTGATAAACATATTCTACCTTAATGAATATACCTCATAGTGAGAATTCCTAAAATAAGTAAGAACTGTAGATTTTTAGTCCAATCCCTTAGTAATAATTATGTACAGGGCTGTCTCTTTCCAGGCCCAGTCAATTTATTCTCTCGCAGAATTGCTTCAATATATGGTATATATATTTTTTTTGTACTAAAAGGCACGAAGAAAGATTATTTTAATGTTAAAAGGTACTGTATACTGGAGTAATACCAAACAGGCTGACTGCCTGATGTTATGAGCCATGCACTCTCCAACATTCTACTGTTCAGTATTATCCCAGTTTATGCTATATTTCAGTTGGGGCTCATGCCTTTGAAATTAGGTGAAGAGCTAGTAAGAGAATTGTTTGTACGCATGCTTATATTAATTATTATCAAACTCATCTATTTTGTGTATGAAATTGATCCTTCGGTCCTTTAAGGCTGCAAACTTCTCAGTGATATCTTCATGGAATTGGGTGTCTTCGTTATAACTTGCATAGAGAAGTTCTTTTCTTAATTGTAATATTCCTTCTCCAAAGATGAAGACGTCCCTCTTCTGAAATTGAATTTTTCTCAGGTATGTTTTTTTTGCTTGGCATGGTGAAGGGGCTCAGTACCTAATGAACCAAATGATAGGTCGGAGAAGTCTGGCTTTTGCCGCCTGGTAAGAGGTAAGGGAAGCGAACTAGTTCCAACGCAGGAATTTCTAACGACTTCAGAGGCAGAAGAAGAACAATATGTTCTCAACGGCAAAGAAGGCGGAAGAGAAAACCAGCAAAAAGGGAAGAGCAGTCTCTTTAACCATGTAAAGGTACCTGCTCTAGAGGAAGAAAACCTCAATCACAAATCACCTGGTCCTCCTGGAAGGGGGTTTTGCGACGGCTTGGTAACACACCCAAGTAAAAAATAGATTACTCATATTTCTCAGAGGATTAGCTGGATGGATAACCATACAACGACCATTGCAAAGAATCAGGAAAAGAACAGAGGACTTTCAGAATATTTACATGTGGCAACTTGGAATGTTAGAGGATTGACCAACAAAGAAGAGGAACTTCAAAGAGAATTATTACGAGCACAAGTAGATGTGGCTATAATCCCAGAAACAAAAAAGAAACTGCAAGGGTCTAAGGATTTACAACATACATATTAATATATTGTGGAGTAGCACAAAATAGAAGAGCACAATCAGGAATTGGAATCTTCTTCTTCTTTCCAAGTATTAGGCCAAGGCCTGTTACGATCCTATAGAAAATTTTCCCTCCAGCGTTTCATAGGACGGCCCAGTGATCTTCGTCCTCTTGGTATATAATTATAAACAGCTTTGGGAATCCGATTTGAACTCATTCTTTCAAGATGGTGTTTCCAATTTAGTTGGTACTGTTTAATATATTCCAAAATTGGCGTAGTCTTCAATTCTTTTAAGATATTGGTGCTCCTTTTCCGATCCCATCTGGTGTAACCCGCTGTTCTGCGCATGAATCTCATTTCACAAGCCATTATTCTGCTTTCATGTTGTCTTTTTAGTGTCCATGCTTCACTACCATAGGTCAACACTGGTCTAGAAGTGTTATATTAACGTAATCTGGTGTTTTTTTGTACAAGGGATGGTTTCATAACTTGATTAATAATTCCTAAACTTTTATTATAACTAGTAATTTTTTCAGGGATATCCTTTTCATCCCAGATAGAGAGATAATATCCAAGATATTTAAATTGATTAGATCTCTCTAAAATTTTATTCTGGAGACAGATTTTACTTTGTATGGGGTCCTTCCCATGAAATGCCATAATTTTAGTTTTGTTAATTGATATTTCCATATTAAATTTGGCACCTATTTTTTGTAAATTATAAATTGATCGTTGCAAATCATTTTCGGAAAGTGCCAGAAAAGCTAAATCGTCTGCAAAAAGAATAGCATTGAGTTTGAGGTTCCTATTGATGGGTATATATCCTCGTATTTTCCTCCATTCGTTTATTAATTTATTCATATAAGGAATTGGAATAATGATTAAAAACAAATTCAGAATGAGAATAGATAGCTATACCCTTGTGAATGACAGAATAATTATGGTAAGAATAAAATGTGATAGAGAATTTATGACTATAGTAGGAATATATGCACCGGAAGAGGTAGAAAAGAGAAGAAACCGAAATATTTTATAAAGATCTCCAAAAACATCTAGATACTATAAATAAAAATGATGGATTAATTATAGGAGGAGACAAATACCAGTATTGAATGTAATAGGGAACAACGGAGAAGACAAAGTGAATGAAAATGGAAAAACTTTAAGAAATTTCGCTATGTACAATGAACTAAAATTAACCAACTCATTTTTTCGACATAAAAGAATTCATAAATACACTAGAGTTAGCAGCGAACAGAAAAGCATAATAGATTATATCCTCGTAAATAAGAAATTAGCACCACAAGTAATGGATACATGAGTGCACAGAAGTTATGATATTTACTCTGACCACTTTCTATTTAAAAGTAAAATAAAACTGTTAAAACAATGGATTAATGTTAAAAACAAAAACAAAAAATAAAAGAAACATTTAAAGTACATCTACTCCAAGAGGATAGTATAAGGAAATTATACTGGAAATTGTTGTATTGGCTTAGGCTTTCACGGCTGGAGTTGCTATGATGATCTTGAAGAAGATTTCCAGGCTGTGGGCCATCGGGGAACTTCAAGCCTTGAGACCATGGCCTACAGCCTGGAAATCTTCAAGATCATATACTGGAAACGTTTAGATATGTATGTTGATCAGAGAGCAATAAGTACTTTAAAAACATAGTTGATCAGAGAGCAATAAGTACAGATGTTAGTTTAGAGTGGGAGACTTTAAAAACATAGTTGATCAGAGAGCAATAAGTACAGATGTTAGTTTAGAGTGGGATGACTTTAAAAACATAGTTGATCAGAGAGCAATAAGTACAGATGTTAGTTTAGAGTGGGATGACTTTAAAAACATAGTTTGATCAGAGAGCAATAAGTACAGATGTTAGTTTAGAGTGGGAGACTTTAAAAACATAGTTGATCAGAGAGCAATAAGTACAGATGTTAGTTTAGAGTGGGATGACTTTAAAAACATAGTTGATCAAGAGCAATAAGTACAGATGTTAGTTTAGAGTGGGATGACTTTAAAACATAGTTTGATCAGAGAGCAATAAGTACAGATGTTAGTTTAGAGTGGGAGACTTTAAAAACATAGTTGATCAGAGAGCAATAAGTACAGATGTTAGTTTAGAGTGGGATGACTTTTAAAAACATAGTTGATCAGAGAGCAATAAGTACAGATGTTAGTTTAGAGTGGGATGACTTTAAAAACATAGTTGATCAGAGAGCAATAAGTACAGATGTTAGTTTAGAGTGGGATGACTTTAAAAACATAGTTGATCAGAGAGCAATAAGTACAGATGTTAGTTTAGAGTGGGATGACTTTAAAAACATAGTTTGATCAGAGAGCAATAAGTACAGATGTTAGTTTAGAGTGGGAGACTTTAAAAACATAGTTGATCAGAGAGCAATAAGTACAGATGTTAGTTTAGAGTGGGAGACTTTAAAAACATAGTTGATCAGAGAGCAATAAGTACAGATGTTAGTTTAGAGTGGGATGACTTTAAAAACATAGTTTGATCAGAGAGCAATAAGTACAGATGTTAGTTTAGAGTGGGAGACTTTAAAAACATAGTTGATCAGAGAGCAATAAGTACAGATGTTAGTTTAGAGTGGGATGACTTTAAAAACATAGTTTGATCAGAGAGCAATAAGTACAGATGTTAGTTTAGAGTGGGAGACTTTAAAAACATAGTTGATCAGAGAGCAATAAGTACAGATGTTAGTTTAGAGTGGGATGACTTTAAAAACATAGTTGATCAGAGAGCAATAAGTACAGATGTTAGTTAGAGTGGGATGACTTTAAAACATAGTTGATCAGAGAGCAATAAGTACAGATGTTAGTTTAGAGTGGGATGACTTTAAAAACATAGTTGATCAGAGAGCAATAAGTACAGATGTTAGTTTAGAGTGGGATGACTTTAAAAACATAGTTTGATCAGAGAGCAATAAGTACAGATGTTAGTTTAGAGTGGGAGACTTTAAAAACATAGTTGATCAGAGAGCAATAAGTACAGATGTTAGTTTAGAGTGGGATGACTTTAAAAACATAGTTGATCAGAGAGCAATAAGTACAGATGTTAGTTTAGAGTGGGATGACTTTAAAAACATAGTTGATCAGAGAGCAATAAGTACAGATGTTAGTTTAGAGTGGGATGACTTTAAAAACATAGTTGATCAGAGAGCAATAAGTACAGATGTTAGTTTAGAGTGGGATGACTTTAAAACATAGTTGATCAGAGAGCAATAAGTACAGATGTTAGTTTAGAGTGGGATGACTTTAAAAACATAGTTGATCAGAGAGCAATAAGTACAGATGTTAGTTTAGAGTGGGATGACTTTAAAAACATAGTTGATCAGAGAGCAATAAGTACAGATGTTAGTTTAGAGTGGGAGACTTTAAAAACATAGTTGATCAGAGAGCAATAAGTACAGATGTTAGTTTAGAGTGGGATGACTTTAAAAACATAGTTGATCAGAGAGCAATAAGTACAGATGTTAGTTTAGAGTGGGAGACTTTAAAAACATAGTTGATCAGAGAGCAATAAGTACAGATGTTAGTTTAGAGTGGGAGACTTTAAAAACATAGTTGATCAGAGAGCAATAAGTACAGATGTTAGTTTAGAGTGGGAGACTTTAAAAACATAATAATAAAAGCAGCCATGGAAACATTAGGCACAAGAAAGAAAATTAAGGGAAGAAAAGGCCTAAGGATCTGGAATGAAGACATAGCAAAACTTATTGAAGAAAAACATTTCTCAAATTTTTAAACAGTGGAACAGATGAAGATATAAAAGAAAATGTGCACTGGTAAAGAGAGAAACAAGAAAATTACATAGAGAAAGCTGGAATAGGTACGTTAGTGAAATAGAACACAATATCCATGGAATGCAAATGAAAGCTTGGAAAATAATGAAATATCTAAATAAATCTGAAAAAGACACAGCAGATTTAAATAATATATCAGAATTAAGTTATGTAGATAGGAAATAGGAGAACGCCGTTGGACGTCAGTTGTGAACGTGACACAGCATTGAGAATGTCACAAAAGATGTGAAGAAACCCTGAGTCTGCTATGAATTATGAAGTATGAGGTGAGTGAAATAATAAAAAATAAACAATATATCAGAAGATGAATGGACGAGATATTTTAAAGCATTATGGTATGATCAGACCCCAAAGAACTTAATCAAGAACATTGTAATGTCACAAATATAGACCCCATTACAATTGAAGAATTTAATATTTTGGAGACTTTTAAAAATAGAAAAACTCAAGGAATAGATTAAATTAATGTCAAATTAATTAAATATGCATCAGAATTAAAACAAGAATATGTGATATATTTAATATAAGCCGGTACACTTTATAAGTTCCTCAAGAATGGAATATAGCAGTAGTAAAATCAATATTTAAGAAAGGAAATAGGAAAGATTTAAATAATTACAGGGGTACATTCTATTGAATACAGCCTATAAACTTTTTGCAAAAATAATGAGAAGATTAAGCAAATTAACAGAAGTATTGCTGAATGAGAATCAAAATAGATTTAGAAAAGGGCGATCATGTGCGGATTGTGTTTTTATAATGAAACAATTAATTTAAAAAAGAAGAGAATTTAATTTGGAAATGCATTTGCTGTTTGTGCACTATATTAAAGCATTAAAGTATTAAGAGGAAAACTCTGGACAATAATGACGGGCAAAGGATACCCAAAACATTTGATAAATATGATTAAAACAATGTACAAAGATACAACAATTGCTAAAGACAATAATTCACTAATTTGAAAATAGAAAAAATAAATTTAGGAGTAAGACAGAGCTGTCCTCTCTCGCCAACTTTATTTAATATATATTTAGATGCAGCTGTCACAAAATGGCAAACACAGCTAAGTAAACATTTTAAACTAGGAACTACCATTGTAGAAACAATTATGTTTGCAGACGATCAGGTCATATATGCAGAATAAGAAAATCAATTACAAAAAGCCACACAACTGCTCAAAAACCATGGAGAAATATAATCTCAAGATTTCAACGAAAGAAACAAAAATAATGGCCTTTCGGGGAAAGTATGCAGTTCGATTGAAAATGGTTTTGAACAATGAAATTATCGAACAAGTACAGAGTTTTAAATATTTAGGATGTCACATATCTTACAATTGAGAAAATGATATACTTGAAAATAATTTATAAATTTCAAAGTATGTGTGGGACTATTAAAAGAACACTACAAACAAAAACAACAAAAGAAACCATGCTAAAGTTTAGTAAGGTAATGACATCCCATTGTGATATATGGATCAGAGAATTGGGCCATGAATATATCAGACAAAAGATTACTAGAAACATCAGAGATGAAGTTCCTCAGATACATTGCAGGATATACTCTAAGATACCATGTTCCTAGTGAAACAATTAGCCATGAACTCAACATTTTTAATACAAATAAAAAAAAATACAAAGCTATAAACAAAAACGTCATGAACATATTTTAAGAATGGACTCTTCTAGGCTAACAAAACATGCACTGTTGTACCAACCTCAAGGCTATAGAGATGTGGGACGTCCTAGAAGACGATGGGAAGATGAATTCTGAGAGCGGAACAGGCCAAGGGCTTACCATGAAGGTGATGATGATGATTTCTCTATCTGATATTTTAGGTATATCAATACTTTCTACACTAACTGTACATAAAAAGTTTGTCTCGCTGGAACGTTACAAAAACTATATTCAAAATTATCACGTGAAATATAAAATCAAATATAAAAAACAAAATCATTAAAATACGTTAAGTTACATCTATATAAGAAGAATGAGCATGCAGAAAGAAATTTAACATAGGCTCAACTCTAGAAACGCATGCTATTATTCATTACAGAGATTCTTGTCATCCCAACTTCGCTCGAAAAACGTGAAATTAAAAATATGTAAAACTGTTATTTCTCCAATTATATTGAAAGGGAATATGGTCTCTTACTTTAACAGCGAAGAAGAGATTAAGAATATTTGAGAACAAAGTTCTTCGGAATTTTCTCTAGACTGAAGAAAGAAGAATATAAAGAAAAGTGAATGTGAGCTATATGATCTTTATAGGAAACCAGATGTAATAAAAACACCTAAGCCTCATAGACATCAATGGGCAGGACAAATGGCGTGAATGGGAAATGAAAGGGCATGGAAACTTAAAGGGGGCAAAAATCGGATAGGAGAATAATATTAAGCATGATTTGAGGGAAGTGAACTATACAGGGGATAATTGGAAAACATTAGCTTAAGATAACGATATATGGAAAGCTTAAGTCCACGCGGACAAGAATTTCCAGGTTTTCGAGTGTGCCATTCAATCAGTTATTATAAAAATTAATGATTAAATTATCACATATCTGTGATCCCATTGTGACATATGGATCAGAGAATTGGGCCATGAATAGATCAGACAGAAGATTACTAGAAACATCAGAGATGAAGTTTCTCAGATACGTTGCAGGATATACTCTAAGAGACCACATTCCTAGTGAAACAATTAGGCATGAACTCAACATTTTTAATCTAAATGAAAAAAATATAAAACTATAAACAAAAATGGCATAAACATATTTTAACAGTGGACTCTTCTAGGCTAACAAAACAACCACTGTTGTACCAACCTCAAGGCTATAGAAATGTGGGACGTTCTAGAAGATGATGGGAAGATGAATTCTGAGAGCGGAACAGGCCGACGGCCTACCATGAAGATGATGAGGTATGTTTTTATATGCTTCAGACAAGAAAAGCTTCTTTCCACAGATGCAGTTGTAGATGGAGAAGAGAATAACCATGGAAATTCCTTATGCTATGACCATTTGAAACTAAGATTGTAGTGTTTAGCTTCATTTGTACACATATTTGTAGAGATTTAGTAGGACGCCCACAATTAAAACTTCCTTTTTATCTTCATCTATTCAACGTGAAAAGATGTTTCCAGTACAACACAGAACACATCATAAAGAGGAATCATATTTAAACCATGACAATAATAGCTGAATAGTGCAATATGAAAGAATTTCATACACAAAGCCTTGAAGCAGATGACTAATTCCCTGTGGCTACTTCACTTGGAGGATTTTGTAATGCTAGACCTCAACGGATGATGTCTCAGTTGTCATTGTGACAGCAAGCTAAGCTCCACCCTGGGATTGAGGAACTGGAAAGCCCAGAATCCTTCACTTGAGCGTTGGACATAGTTCAGAATGACAGCATGCAGCGCATGTGCTCTGTATCACAATGATGAGTCGCATCTCTTACAATAATATAGAAATATGTTTCTATTAAAACCAAGATTTGTGATAAGGAAAATAAAGCTTAAAAATAATTACGACCTTTACCTGAAATCCAAAATTAAAAACTGCCTAATGACTAGACTAATTTTGACATTCTTTGTGTGTTTAAGTGGGCTCTTGGATATTTTAGATTCACAATTGGATTCTCTAAAACCATTAGATGTAAGAGTTTACCTGAAATGAAAATTTAAATATTGCTCTAACAGTCACAATTTTTTGTTTCACAACGAAAGTCAGTATATCCTATTAAAATAAACCGAGGTAGGTATTAACCAAAAATGAGTGAAATCCGACAATTAGAAATGGAGGTTTACCTGAAATCCAAAAATAAAAACTGACAAGCAACTGCCATGTTTGGTTTGTCTCAGCGTATACCATATGATTTAATTAATCTTTAATATTTCATTTATTTAGGTGTAACAATGCACACCGGGTATTAGGAAGCTAGGAAAAAAAAATTAATTGGGTCAACAATCCTAGAAGCCACCAGCAACCATAACAAATTGATTAAATTGTAATTAATTTTTATCTATAAGCTATTTACAGAATTGACAGTTGACAAACTATTTCCATAATTTAGTTCATGAATGTGAACTGTTAAGCAGTATATTAACAACTGAGCTACACAATCACTTTGGTTTGCAAACATCAAATCAAACCTAACTAAAGAGAAACATTTGTGATTGATATGGGATTTGAACTACTTAAGCATATTTTTTGGATCACATCCTACAACTTAATCTTGTGAATGCAATTTCATTACTCAAGATGAATTAGAAATTAAAGAGAGTAATTTGTGCTTGGACCAAGCTCAATAGTAGATCAGCATGTAAAACTGGAGATCTTGCATTAAAATCCCAGCTCACGCGCCAATTTTTCTCACTAGTTAATTTTTGGGGTGAAAGATAAACAGACAGGTGAAGGAGAAAACTATTTAACAGCAATGGAAGAGGGTGAAAAAATTAAATTGCCTCACTTGCATGGCTTCCAAGTTCCTCTAATAATTATGTACAACATATACTGTGCTATTAACACAAACTTGTTCTTGTAAATCTCATTGATTGACTGGTTAAGAATTTGAGCAAAAAAAAAAAGTATTAAGATTTGAATAATTAATATAAATAAATACATTTAATACAGGAGAAGAATTTTTAGACTTTAACATTACCTTTTTTATTTTAAAATACAATATTTAACTTTACCTTTTGCTTCTATCAAATATATATTTGTATTTAGACTTGTTTCCCTTTGACGGCCTAATAGAATACGATTAATGTGTACTTAGAATAAATAAGTTTAGAAATATCAGGTTTTTTATAGTTAACGAAGAAAATCAATGATTTAATATAACATATAAAAAAGTAAAGTGATCCCACAACAGGCCCGGAGGCCCTTGGGGTAGTAGGAGTTAAGGCTCCCACTTTTTCTAGACAATCGGCACTTTATGTCAGCCGGGTTGTCAGCCCTGCGTGACGCCGTCTTTACCCCCAGAACGAGCATCTGGTACTCATTTACGTTAGAGGCTGAGTCGACCCCAGGGCCATAGTGCCACCAGAGGGTTTGGGTCAGTTTAAAAATCCTGACCCCAACGGGACTTGAACCCTCGACCCTCCGGCTTTGTAGCTCAGTGCCTTAACCACTACGCTTTAAATTTGCGCTATCCATATCAATTTCATTTGAACATTCCCTACTTATTTCATTGTTAGTCGCTCTTATATTTGGACGGTGTTATGCATCAATTGGCTATGTGTCATTTTCTAAGTTTTGAAAAAATACATTAATAGCAAGAGCTATTTAATTATTTCTGATTTGATAATCACTTATATGAAAATATACTCAGTTATCCATCAAAAATCTAAAAGTGGTAACATTTGGCATTTAGCTGCATGATGCAAAATTTAATTTGCATTTATGAAGGTCTAGTTTCATAGCCACTTGTTGCAAAACAATGATAGGCCTATTTGCATTTACATATTTCTTTAATAATAAGGCTATATTTAAAGATTTTGCGCTACAAGTGTGCGTGCACTTGCTTCATGAGCCAGTGCAAGAGATGGCATCAAAATTGCACTTAGCTGGTTGATGCATAACAATGTCCATTTAAAAAAATGTTAATTGCCAGGTTTTTACACTGACTTAAAATTGTTTAAAATAGGTTGTTAGAATCACATTTAACAAAACATTTTACTACAGTAAACTACAACATTTTTACACAATCTCTACACAGCTCCTTCATTCATGTGAAAACATCTCAGAAGACACGTCTACCTTGAAACATTAACGAGCTGAGAGATACAAGGAGAGGCGAGTTGTTCTCCTACATTTTTTAAGTAGGATTCAACTCCCACAGAAGAAGACACTTGCCACTATGTCTTCTCAGAGGTGTCTGTCTAGCTATAGTTTCTCACAGGGGGGTTTCTATGCATACTTGAATTCATAAAATCTGATTTTCCACAAGGAGTAAAAACACATGCAGGAAAATTAAATTTTCAGAATGATAACATTAAAAAAATTAGTTTATTTCAAACGTTTGGATAGACACTGTCTACTGAACTTTTTTTAGATCTAAATTTAACAAGAAATGGAGAAAACAGGATAGAATTTGGAATATGCAGAAAGAATACACATATAGATAACTATATTAAAGCTTTGGGAATCAATCATTTTGCTCACAAAGAGGCAGTGTTCAATAGTTTGACACACAGATTAGTGAATATACCTAAGAACAAAGACAATAATGAAAAATAATACATAATTAATGTTGCAACAGAAAATGGTTTTGAAGAAAATATGGTATACAAGAAAATAAAAAAATTTAAAAGACAAAAATTAATTAATGAAAGCACACATAAAACAAACAAAAAAAAAAGTAAAATTCAAGAAATTCACTAACCATCCATTAAAACACCACAAGCTTCAAAACATTTTCAAAAAGTTTAATATAAGATTGGCACCAAAGAACGAATATAGCCTAAATAGGATAATTAAAATCCAACCTCAGTGGTCCATGCCCCGAGGGGTGGCCAACGGGAAGTACAGAATAGTCTATTTGGGTGATGTATGGTGGGGACTAGTTTCCCCGTGACCGCTACGGTAGCCGAGAAGGCCCAATAGGAATCCCGAAAACCGGCAAATGAGGCTCTGGTTAGGTCCCCCAAATGTGCGGGTTGGCGAAGGGCTGACAACCCGTTCCATCAAAAATAATTGTTACGTTTCCTGCAAAGAGAGATAAAGCCAGACTGATCAATAGGCATAGACTTTGGCTAAGAAAAAGGACAATGATTTTGACAACTTGGAACATACAAGGTTGGAATACTAAGAACAATGAAGTACTTAACGAGATTACAAAGAAGGGGGTGGATATAGCAGTTCTGACAGAAAGGGATAGGAAAGGTCAAGAAATGATTGGTGAATACATGCATGTATGGAGTGGGGTGGAAAAATCGGATAGAGCTAAAGGAGGAGTATCAATTTTAATTAAGAAGAAATGGAAATCCTCAATAAAACAAATAGAAGAAAGATATATAGAAATAACAGTATATGGGAAAAAATTAGTAATAATAGGTACGTATGCCCCAACAAATGATGCATCACAAGTAATAAAGGAACAATACTTTGAAAAATTTACTGGATTGGTAGAAAAGATTTCTCAAAAGAAGGAATTAATAATTATGGGAGATTTGAATAGCAGAGTTCGAAAGGGTACAGGTGACATTGTTGGTCCATATGTAGAATATACTGAGAATGAAAATGGACAATGTTTAAAAGAAGAATGCAAAGTGAATGACCTAATTATTATGAATTTGATGTTTATACATCGGGACATTCATAGATATACGTAGGAACAACGCACTTAAGGTCTAAGATCGATAATTGATTATGTAATAGTGAGGAAACAGAGAAATATTATAGTTCAAGATGTCAGAGTGAATTGAGGACCCAAATGTGGAACGGATCATTATATGCTGTCAACTAGGATAGTATGCCCCATAAACAGGCAAAAGGTAAATAAAGATCAAAATATAGAAAAATGTAGATATAATCTACATTTACTACAAGGTGAGAGTATTAAAAATCTAAATGCCCAACGCCTCACCAAAAAATTAAAATTTGATGAAGATTGGAACTCTGTCGTTATTTATGAACATTTGAAAAAATATATACATGAAGCAGCAAGAGAAGCACTTGGTTTGGAAAATGATAAACACCATAAAAGCCATTGGGTGAATAAGGAAATACTTGATATCACAACAGAAAAGAAAAATGCATATCCAAGAAAGAAGTAAGATGAAGATTATCAAAGTTATAACATACTTAAAAGAAAGGTTAAAGCAGAAGTCAGGAAACATAAAAAATAATGCGGAATAGGGTATGTGGAGAATCGAGCATACAGTAGGCTATACAAAGTCAGCCCAAGCATGGAGGACAATTAAAAACACGTGAAATGATAATATGATAAAGACTTTTAATTTAGTACCAATGAAAACTTTTCAGGAATATTTTTAAATGCTTTTAACAGAAACTAGGAGAGAATTATTTATACACTATGCTACACTGGATAATGGAAAGAGTGACTTAATGGAACCTATAACAGAAGAGGAGGTAAGAAACGTATTGAGAACAGCAAAAAAATGGAAAAGTGGCAGGTCCAGGAGGAATAACCATGGAACTAATTAAATATGGTGGTTCAGGAATTATAAGAATTTTAACTAGACTTTTTAACCAAGTGATAGAAGGAGATCCTATTCCGGATGAGTGGAAGTTATCGTATATTAGTGCAATATACAAAAATAAAGGGAATAAAAGAGATCCAGCAAATTATAGAGGGATCGGTGTAATGGCAGCATTTAGTAGAATGTTAAGTATGATTATTAAAATTAGATTGGAGGAACTCATACAAAATAAAATATCAGAAGAACAAACAGATTTTACAGCAGGTAAATCATGCCTTTATAATATATTTGTGATTAGGCAGATTACAGAAAAGATGTTAGCTAAAGGAAAAAACGTTCATATGGCATATACAGATCTGGAAAAGGCATATGACTCTGTACCCATCGACAAGCTTTGGGTGGCAATGGAGAAGTTTGGAATACCTAAATCTCTTATACATTTTATAAAAAGAATGTATGATTGTAAAGCAAGTATTAAGGTTGGAAATAGAGTATCCTCAGAATTTGATATAACAAAAGGATTAAGACAAGGATGCGGGATGTCACCAACATTGTTCAAGATATACTTAGAAGATGTATTATTGAAATGGAATAACTCATGTAGGGGAATGGGAATCGTCATTAATGACCATTTACTGCACAATTTATTATTTGCTGATGTCCAGATTATAATAGGACAAGATAAAGAAGATAAGAATTGTAATCAAATGGTAAAGAGAAAAATTTATGCCTGAACCGGGAATCGAACCCCGAACCTTCAGCTTACCGTGCTGATGCTCCAACAATTGAGCTAATCCAGGTTTCCTGGATTAGAGCATCAGCACGGTAAGCTGAAGGTTCGGGGTTCGATTCCTGGTTCAGGCATAATACTTGGAAGGAAGAAGAAGATACTTACATATGGATTAGAAAGCTGGACAATAAATGAAAGGATGCAGAAAAGAATCTTGGTGACAGAAATGGATGGATTACGGAGAAGTATGAGAATATCCAGGCTACAACATATTCGAAATACATATATCAGACAAGAAATAGATGCACAAAAAACTGTTATCGAAAGGATAACAAAGAGAGCTTTACAGTGGTATGGACATGTACAATGTATGTCGGAAGACCAGTGGCCTAAACATGTGTTACATTGGGTGGTACCAAGCAGAAGGAAGAGGGGGAGTAGTAGAAGAACATGGTATGAGGGAATATATGATGCCATGATGAAGAGAGGTATGGAAGAAGGACAATGGGAAGATAGGAATCTCTGGAAAGCAGGAATCAAGGGTGAACTGCTGTAAAGTGGCAAGCCTGTATTAAGTAAGTAAAACCAATACAAATGAAGCAATTGAAGAAGAAAACAAATCAGGAATTTATCAGATCAAATGCAGGGATTGTGACAAAATTTACAAAAGAAAAACTAGAAAAATTTGAAAACAAGGGTGAAAGAACATCTTAGAAATGTCAAGAATGGTGAAGTGGAAAAGTCAGCAGTAGCTGCTCATGCTTGGTCCAAAAAATATCTGATTGAATAAAAAGGCAGTCTAATTAAACAAACAGAAAAACTAAAAGAACTCATGGTTTGGGAAAAAATCCACATAAAAAAGCCAAGGAAGCAAAACTTATAAACTTTGAAACTCCCGCGGATTCTGATTGGATCCATAGGTTTATCGGTCAACCAACAGAGGGAAGAAGAAGTTCTTCTGATCGATATAACATCAATCGACAAGAAAGTAATGAAGATGAAGCCGCGTAGGCTTTGAAGTTGGCAATCTGAGAGGTATGAAATATTTTAATTTAATCATAAACATTGTCTACTTTAAGAATTCCTAAAATAAGTAATTGTCTACTTTGTCTCTCCTCACACTATGCATAACATTACACAATCATTATGGGAAATCAGACATAATAAGAACAGTTAAGTCTCATAAACTGACATGGGCTAAACATGTGGCACAAATGGGGAATGAAAGAACGACATGAAAACTTCTTGTAGGAAAGGCAAAAAGAAAGCACCCAGTAGGTAAAGCAAGAATAAGGGAGAATCATTTATTTTAAAATCTATATTCAAAGAGAAAAATTATATGACCGGAGTTTGAACCCAGTAGTGCCAGTGAGTTAACTATAGGGCTAACAGCTTGTCTGAAAACATTAATTTGCAATATTAAATAACCCCCATAGGAAGACAACAGGAACCACTGGGATTCATTAGGATGCAATTTCCACAGGAGTCACTACACATGTGCTACGAGTATAACAGCACTGCTCATGCATTAGATGTGCCTGCACATAAAGTCTTTGTGTTCATACTTTATTTAACTTATATAAATGTTTTCAGATTGCCTCTAGTCCCAAGGGACGCAGGTTCAAACCTGGCCGTGGTTGATGACAGATTGTTAGGAATGGAAAAATCCAAGAGACTATTCCTCCAGGAGTGACTATAAGCTGCGGGTCCCGTGTCTTAAGGTTTTCAGGCTCATTAAAGAACTGCAAGCCTGAATAAAAAGGCCTTGTGCAAAATTTAACAAACGTTCATCCATCCAAGTAATACCTTCATTGCCTATTAGATGTCTCATTGAGGCGATGTGCTAACCACCTGTCACTTATTGACATCTATAGGCATGAGGAACAAATGGGGTATAGTCAGTCAGATATTTTAGAAAAGGATATTTGAGAAGAATGGGAATTAAAAGTGAAGGACGAAATATTCTGAAAAACATGCAGGGAATATGTGAGGGGCCAAGATTCTCCATAAACTATAGAGCCACAGAAAAAGTAAGAAAGAGGCTGTTGGAATTTTACAAAGTTTTAACACTTAAGAAGTAACATGAGTTGGACAAATATTTTAATTTAATAAATAAATGTTACACTTTATAAAAAGCAATATGTTATACATTTTGCATTGTTAATATAATAAGTAGGGTTAGACTTATAGATAAGTACATATTTTTTATTGCTATTGCTTAAAGCCTCCAAACTTAAATCTGAATGTTCTAGTTGTGACCTCTGGTGTCAAAATACTAAGTATAATAATGAAGGAGACATTCACTTCACTCACTGACTAGGACACCTTAGGTTGAGTTCTAGTCTTACCTTTATCTTAGATCAATAATTTCCATATTTTTTAATGCAGAACCTTTTGGTTTAAAAAAATTCAAGGATTCTTAAATAAACACTAGTATAGTAACATCATAAATTAAAGATGATTAAATAATTGGTTACTAAACCTTGGATTTTTAGGTTCTAAAAAATCTTATTTTAGATGCCTAAAATAAGTTCTAAAAAATATAATTTAAGCAGATTCAGGTTTTTAATAGTGAGTGGAGAAAAAAAAAAGATTCAGGGTTACTAATTTGAGTATGCATTTATCAATTAAAATATATATATTATTAACTATTATTATTTTGATTAACTGTTAAGTGATAACAATGAACATCTTAATACAAAACTTGATACAATCTACAGAATGATTCACACTAAGTTCTGGTGTGATGTAATGGAAATATTTTTTACCTTAGTTTAATTTACACATTTCCTACTTTTTGTCTCTAAATAATCAAAACACTGAATTACAAGAACATAATTTGATGCACAGTAAATCACAAGCAATTTTTCTAGATTTTCTGTTGTAAAACTACACTGCTTGTCTGTTACCACAAACTTGTATGCTGAGAATGAATGCTCAAACAGAGTTACAGGACTATATTTGAAATGTGGTATTAGACATGGGGAGTTAATACAATCAATGTTTTGCCAATCAACACATCAGCCACAACATGAATAGTTGACAGTCCTGGTTTCTTCTATAGCACTTTGTTGGGTTTGTCGCAGATTCTAGTGGGGCTTGGAGCTAAGCTGATTTTCTTTCACCTCATCTAACAAATCCAATTGTTTGTAAATAGGTTTCCCCAAAGATTCAAGTCCAGAAATAATGGGACCAAAAATGTATAACGGGGCCTTATATAGGCAATTTATTGAGAAATGGTTACATCTTATGTTTTGTTACCAGCCAGTCATTAGACAGCAACCCTCCTAGTGAAACACAGATTATGGTGGGTGTTTTCACAGACTGCCAGAGTGAGCTTTCTGACAGGCCTTCCAGGACATGTTAACTGTTTTACAGCTTCTCGCTTAAAAGTCAGATTTTATTTGAAAAGTATTTCAAGAACATACTGTTCAACATAGTGAAAAAGAATATGTAAATATTTAGTTTCTCGAAATGAAATAACTTCTATTTTGATTTAGTGGTAACTAAAGAAATTATATGAATATAGGCAAAATTTGATTCTAACATAAATTTAGGCACTATAGGACCATCATTTTTGATCATATAAATATGTGAAATGTATAAATACAACTTCAGGAACAATTAGGTTTATGCCTAAAATCCGAGGTCTATTGATTACATAAGATCTAGACAATTGGAATGGTATGCATGGATGGAGGATGAAAGAATACCAATTGAGTTTTAGAATAGGTTCCATCAGAAAGAAGACTAAGGGCTGCATGCAAATACATTAGTCTCTCTACTCAAATTACTTCCAATCACTGGTGAGCTGACTCACCATGAGCAAGTGCAAAGATCGAATTAGCTACCCACAAACTGGTCATGCATGAAAGTCGTCTTTTCGTAATATTGGCAAGAAATTACCCAGAATTCTCAGCGATAAAACAACTTCCATTATTTTCGCCTGCTCTAGAGGAATGCATTTACGCTTGCGTCCCGCAAATAATACCGTATACAACGACGTCTGCATCGTGCAATATTATGCTGATTCTCCTGTTCTTCCAGTTGAATTCTTTGATAGACTCTATCAAATTCCTCTTCTCCACGTATACCGAAAACATGATCGAAATCTTCAAGGTCCGACATCTTGGATAAAGCGGCAAGGTTTCAAACTACATCGGTTCCCTTCGGGATTCTCACGATAAGTTTCTATCTTAAGCTATGATCTTAAGTTACCTCATCAGGTAGCTTACGAATTTCAACAATTATTATCGCATGAATAGATTTCTGAGTAAGCAAAATCGTATTAGGATAAAACTTCTCAGCATAGAACACCTTTTACGGTCTAATGCGTTCAAAGATTCTACCCTAAAAGTAGACCTCAAAACATTTGATTATAGAAAGTGATGACAATGGAAGAAAATAATACTGTTTCATTTTGTCATGGAAGATTTTTATTAATTTGTAAGTCTGTTTGATAATAGTAATTTGTTGCTGTTTATGTTGGCCATTTTGAATAACTGTCATAACCAGAGTGGCCACGACCCAGAAATAGTCCAACTTTTTTTTTATATCTACGAGTAAAATAAAATAATGATAAATTACGACTCGCACCTAAATACATATAACATTTTATGAATATATGTTGCATTTAGGTAGTGTTAAAGTGGGTAAATACATTTCTGATCAACTCCCACAGTGCCGAATAACTTAATTGGATTATCCGTGTTTTTCGATTTTCCGTGCATATCTTGGTCCCAACTAACAGAGATAATTGGGAGTTAGCTGTATATAAAATTTTACTTACTGGTATCTTTTAATAAACATAAATTTGTATTAGAATAAATTATTGTAACATTTTAAACTAATACCGGTTTGATTTACATAAAAGCAAACCTATGCCTCAATTTATTATTGTTCTTTAATAAAAAATTGAAATATATTTGAAGAGAAAAATTATATGCTCACTGGCATTTGGAGATCGGGAATTAACAGTGTATAAGAGAAGAATTTGCATTTAGATTGAAGTTTCTCAGGTTGCTCAGTGGTAGAGCATTGGCCTAGAAAGCCAAAAGGTCTTGGGTTCAAACCTCAGTCTGAGCATATAATTTTTCTCTTCAAATATAATTTATCCTTCAGTGAGAAGTGTTAAATTAATAACAAAAACATCAAAAATTAAATTGTTCAATCCTTTGGCCATCTGAATGATCAGAGCACACAACTGGCATGGGAAAACATGCAGTTTATTTAACATTATGTTGTAGGGCATTCCCGAGCTTCCTATATTATAAAATAATGTTTAAATTAAAAGTATTAGTATTAACTTTAGAAGTAGTGTAAAAATTCCACTAAAATGCTTTCTAGAATAGAAGCTGCAAGGAAGTGTGTACAACGAAGATTTTCAACTTCAAACGCACAGGATTATGTAAGTAAGAGAAAAATTTGTATAAATCAGCAGCCTATATAGCTTATTGGATACAGCACTGCTACGAAAAACCAGAAATCCTGGGTTCAATTTCCAGTTTAGGTATTAATTTTTCTCAAAATATTAATTTGTCCTTTAATGTAAATGATAAATTTAAAATTAAATCATGGATTATATTAGAAGAGAAAAATTCTCGCCCAGACCGAGACTCAAAGCCGGGACCTTTGGCTTTCTGGGCCAATGCTCTACAAACTGAGCTACCGGGGCGAGTTCCAATCTAGATGCAAAATTTTCTCTTATATATGTAATTCCCAATGTCTTCTTAATTAAGAAGCCACCATTTGCAAAGATAGAAGCAAAGGCTTCATAGCATTTGGTGCATGGGAATTACGTATGCAAGAGAAAAATTTGTGTCTAGATTGGAACTCGCCCTAGTTGCTCAGTTGGTAGAGCATTGGCCCAGAAAGCCAAAGGTCCCGGGTTCAAGTCTTGATCTGGGCGAGAATTTTTCTTTTCTAATATAATTTGTCCTTCAGTGAGAAATGTTAAATTAATAATAAAAACATTAAATCATGGAATTTATTAAAAGAGTTGAGATAACAAAACAAAACATATTTACTATTTAAGTTTACTAAAATTTGTATGCCACAAAAACACATAGACATTAAGCAACTTAAAATATACACATTAAAAAATAGCTGCACTATACATAGTGAAATTAATTCTGTTCTATGTAAACTTAGTCTAATTATACATCACACAATGAAATATAAAAAACAAAGCACAATCCAATATTTTATTTCTTTAAAAAAAATATATTGGTATTCTTAAAGGCTAAATAGTGTCAGTGTTTTTAAAATGTTAGCATTCACCAACCTTATGTTCTGTCCCAGAGCAGGCAAAACAGGGAATGCAGCAAACTGGCTGAAGAATTTACAATTTATTACAAATTTTGTAACTAAATTTAAAAAGCCGCCATTACCAATTTTTTTTCTCCCTCCTCCACAAGTTTCAATTGAGAAAATTAAATTATTCAAGAACAAATCAACATTAATATTGAGGTAAGATGTCCAGACCAAAAATAATATAATTATTCAAGAACTCTGGCATTTCAAATACACAAATATACTAGTGATTCTGACTCTTAAGGTTATCAGGATATTTTATACATTGATACTTACATAATTATGTCTTTTTTTTTCTTTTCATTATAAAAATAGGGGTAAATATAGTCATTGAATCAATTTTGATATAAATAAATAAGTTGGGTCTGATGTCATCTTACCTCATATTGGTGGTTTCTTGCTGGACATGTTTCAGAGCATATTTGCTCTATTGAAGATACAGTAGTTGGCAATAGAGCAAAGATGCTCTGAAACATGTCCTACAAGAAACAACCACTATGAAGTAAGATGACAGACAACTTATTTATTAAGTAGAACCTCATAATGTTACTTCCTACTGTATTTTCATAATAGTTTTAATATATTGAAGAGGGAAGAGCTGGCCTGTTGTAGATAAAAGCTATCAAGAATAACAGCCATACATTTAAAAGTACTAAGATGTGCAGCAAAGAGGAAGTGAATAAAGGAAAGCCATGGGTAGAGTTGAAGAATTTAGCACAAAATAGGGTGTGTTGAAGTAGTTTCGTTGAGATACTATGCTATGGTTCCTGAATTTCAGCTATTCCTCATCTAATTTCCCAGTAATATCTGTTAGATAAATCTATCCAGTATCAGCTAATTTATGAATGAGCTGGAGAAAATGTTATTAATATCTCACCTCATAAAGTTGCATGTTTTCATGATGCCGGTTTCAAAAGTATAATTTTACTTCCATCTTCAGTCAAACTCCAACTGTCGAAATTTCGCCATTAACACATCTTCTGAACTGCCATCTGGTGTCAATTTTATGAACTTGGAGATCAAATTATTCTCGACAATCTCCAAGTTCATAAAATCTACATCAGATGGCAGTTCAGAAAATGGTGTTAATGACAAAATTTCAACAGTTGGAGTTTGACTTAAGAGGAAGTAAAATTACACTTTTGAAACCTGCATCGTGAAAACATGCAACTTTATACCTCAGTGTTACCTCCCACTTTGATTTTGATTTAAATCAGCTAATTTTTTACTTCACAGCAGAAAAGTAAATTCAAACAGCAGAGAATTAAAGAAATGTCCTTCAAAACATGTCCAGCTGAGAGAGAAAAATACGGTGAGGCGTGATCGATTCAATTTCTTTGATAAAATGTATCACAGTGCTACTTCCTTTCAATTTTGTGATTAAAGGTAAATTGGAGTGTTTCTGTCCAATGGTGATAAGATTTTAATACAACTGTGCCATTTTCTCTCGTTTCGCAGTAAAGATCTTGAATTTCCTTTCCTTGAAAGTAAATTGTTGCTGGGCAAGGAAATCTCTTATATCCATTTCCATAAGTTTTAGAGAAAACAAGTATAGGAATTATACACAAATTGATGAAACAAAATTTCACATCCATTTATAGATGATAAATTGTAGAATGGAGTTTAAGGTTTTGAGCAGATAATGTATCAATTCCAATAAATATTACAATGAGAAGTAACAGTATGAGGTAAATTACAATTTATAACTTGTTTACAGTTTTATAAATATAATTTTCATTAATATTTGTAGTAAGTGGCACTATTAGGTTTATTTTAATTAATAAGAGTTAGAATTTAACACCTCACCTCATAATTGTAAATTTCTCCAAGACTAGTTTTGATGCTTATGTATACTATCTTCAGCTCTAAACATTGAATTGGTGGTTGGTGATCCTATAGGTTACTTCCTGCTCCCTCTGTTCTGTTGGCTGACTGATTCAACTTCCAAATTAAATTTTTCCCCCTTGGAAATTTCAAAATTTATGATTGTCCTTTTATTTTTCTGGATGTGAATTTTCTCCTTAGAATTATCCAATTGTTTCAATAATTTTGCCTTTGCTTCAATTCTGTGTTTTTCTGACCATGCATGTTCAGATTTATCTATTTCCAAATTTTTAACATTTCTAAGGTGACCTTCCAATCTTGTGTTCAAGTTCATTTTTGTTTTTTCTATGCATTTTTTTTTTCACAATCTTTGTAATCAATTTGATAAATTCACCTACTTACCAGATATCAAAATAGCTAAGTAATACATTCAAAGAAATGAAAAATTTGAAAATCTAGCTGTTGGAAAATTCTTATCAATTAATAGAAAAATTAGAAAATATAGAAATTGAACCTTCCAAAGGATTGGTCTCATTTGATCTTACCTCATTGTTTAGAAACATTCTCTCAGATGAAACAATATACATTTTGGACAAATGGCTAGTGAAAAATAAGATAGTGAAAGCAGAGAACAATACCTAAAATTAACCATCGATCAAACTTTTTTTTTTTTTTTTTTTACTTACAGCGGTAAATTTTATAAAGATAATCAAAGCACACCCTTTGATAATTAAGTTATTTGCTCTGTACATTCTTACCTCTTATGGTTGTTTCTGTTGAACATATGTTTCAAGGCTTGTTAGCCACATCTTCAGCTATTACACCCTTTGATGTTTAAATTTTAGTATAGATATGTGGACGATATTATTTCAATAATTAATCACAAACACTTGGAAAATGCTGTAAAAGTATTGAATATCCAGAATAAAACAATTAAATTTACTTTGAAAATAATCAGCAAATACCTTTTTTGGATCTAAAATTGATCAGAAACAAAGAAAAAAGAAAAATAGAATTTGGAATTTACAGGGAAAAAAACCTACACTGATAATTATATTAAAGTAACAGATTTCAACCACATTGCAAACAAACAGGCAGCCTTTAATAGTCTAACACATGGACTTTCAAAACAGATAGAGAGAGAGAGAGAGAGAAAACAGCAAAAGAGAAAGGTTTTGAAGAAGAAATGATTCATAAGAAAATAAATAAATTCAAAAAACAAAAATTGATAAATAAAAGTACTCTTCAGACTGTTAAAGAAATTAATAAGAAATTTAGGAATTTCACGTATCACTCTTCGGCATACAATAAGTTTCAAATTTTTTTCAGTAAATTTAACATTAAATTAGCACCAAAAAATTATTATAGCCTGAATAGGTTAATTAAAACCATTGAAAATGAAAAAAAAAAAATAATAATGAATGGAATAAATCAGAAATTTATCAAATTCACTGCAAAGATTGTGAAAAAAAATATACGTGGGAAAAACAAAAAGGTACTTGAATACAAGATTGAAAGGAAACCTTAGAAATATAATGGGGAAATAAATAAATCTGCAATAGCAGAACACGCATGGTAAAAAAAAAAAAATACAGAATCAAAGCAAAGGCCAAATTAATGAAACAGTATAGAATTCTAAGGAACTCGCAGTTTGGGAGAAGATTCACATTCAGAAAAATAAAAGAAAAATCATGAATTTTGAAATTCCTGGGGAAAAGATTTAATTTGATAATTCATCAGCTGGAAGCAATCTACAGGATTGCCAACCACCAATTCAACAGTTAGATGCAGCTTAAAATGATACACAGAAATATCAAAACTAGTCTTCAAGAAATCTACAATTATGAGGTAAGGTTTTAAATACTAGGATAAATATTAGGATGTAACATTATGAGGTTTAATTTAATAATTGAGTTTGTATTTTTTAACATTCTTATCTCATATGTTTGTTTTGTTGGACGATCATTTCAAAGCTTATTGCTCCATCTTCAGCTTGTCACAAACTGGTTTTTTCTTCTTCAAGTTGTCGGCCCTGGATCTGTGTTCCAATGAACTTGGTAACGAGGCACCTTTTCCAGGAATTTCAAAGTTCATAATTTTCTCCTTGTTCTTCTGTATATATATATATATATATATATATATATATATATATATATATTCCCCCCCATATTGTGAGTTCATTGGTATTTTCTAACTGTTTTAATAATTTTTTATTTAGATCTATTTGTGTTTTTCTGTCCAAACATGAGCTGCTACTGCAGATTTTTCTATTTCTCCCTTTTTTTACATTTCTTATGTGTTCATTAGTTCTAATGTTTAAATTTCTCTTTGTTTTTTCCTATGTATACTTTATCACAATATACACATTTTATTTGATACATTCCTGATATTTTATTATCTTCAATTTTTTTGTTGGTTTTCATACGTTTTTTAAAACTATAATCATTCTTTAGTGCTAAATTGATCTTAAATTTAAAAAAAAAACATCCACCCACCCCTGCTTCTCTGAAAACGAATCGTACTGATTCCCATAGAACAAGAATAAAATTTAAAGTGACAAATCTAAATGTAGCATAAGATAAAGTTTGAAGTTGTGGTGCCTTCAGAGCATATATAAATATGCTTGTATTAATATAAAATATTGTAATAGTAATCTAATCTTAGCAGGTACAAATAAAAATAGAGCTCTAAGAAAACATAAGTTTGATTGTTCTGTACACAGGGATGAAGAAATTAAATGATTATGGGTAACCTCGTTTTTGCCACAGCAAGCCGTGGAGTTGTGGCGGCAGATTTATGGTACAGAGGACTGTTCTGGACACCGCGTATATTTCTTGGTACAGAACGTGGAGTTTTAAGGATGTTGGATGGTGTCAAGTTCTTGCGAGGTGGTTTTGCAGGAGTGTGTACACGTGGTGTTTTCAATTTGCTTGGTATATTGGGTGTACTTTTCACTGGAGTGTTACGTTCACGCAGACATCGTCCCGGTAGAACTGAACTTCTGTAAATCTCATCTTGGTCTTTTGCTTCAAGATGGTCCTGTAAAATAAATATATATTCAAAAATCGGATATAAATTTACACATCATCTTAACTTATAGACTCTGCAACACCATATATCCAAAGTCAAATATGAAAATTAATAAACATGAAAAGATAAATTAAGGTGCACTGTACAATTAAAAAATAGCACAAAATAAAAAGAGTCTATTAAAAAAAAGATACAGAAAATAGAAAAAGGTGTACCCAAAAATAAAAATGTATCAAATGAAAAGTATCTGTAAAAGAGTAAAGATCTTTTTAAAGTGGATACCAAAATAAAAAGTAGAGTTTTTTATTAAGACGTATTCCAAAATTAGATATACCATAAAAAATCAGGAAGCAAAATTGCAGAAAAAAGAGAAGATTCATTTTTTAATCCAAAATAAAATATGCAGAATAAAAAAATAATAAAGGAAGTGACACTACGTGGTTTATTTTAAATAATAAGAGTTAGAAATGCATGACTCATCTTAGGCACGACTCACCTCATATTTCACAAATATGAGGTGAGTCATGCATATCTAACTCCTATTACCTACAAAAAAAAAGCTTGAACCAGAAAATAAACATGCAAAACAATACAAGGATGACCTAAAAATCAAACATGGAGAATTAAAAGATTGATACTGGGAAGCTAGGGAGTTAATGGGACAATAAGAAATTCATGAATCAGATGCCACCAAGGACGGAAGTTAACATCAATAAAACTAAATACAGTAAAACTTGTACAAAGCGGAATCGCATGGGACACATTTTTTTTCCACATTAGACAAAATTCCGCATTATAAAAAAATATATATTAACCAATCTTAGATTATAGAGTACCATATATGTCTTTTTTACGTACCTTGGATTAATTGTAGTTCCGCTGCCTTTGAAAAGTGAAGTATAGTATGTATGAGTGATTTCGACGGTAATGCACATAAAACAGTTTGTTTCATCAGCATTAAATATGTCTCTTAGGTCCGTATTCTGAAATTAAAGTATGCAGTTTCGGTTTCCACTAACTATACTTTCGTCCACATTCTTTGATTTACCACACTACATTGTGTCGTCTTTTAAAAGCGTACAGCCAACCTGAAGATGCCTTGAAATTGTTATTCTCTAGGGATGTAACAACAGTTAGAGCTTGACTTTGGAACATCGGTCCGGAAATTCGGAGATTTTTTGATTGTGCACTTTAAAACACTCCCACACTACTTCTCTGATTTCTTCATTTATCTTACTTATTTATTTTGCTTTCATCTTTGTTTGATCATTTCCTTGCATCCATTCATTAATTATTTTTTCTTTGTATTTTAAAATCTCATAAACTTGGGTTTTTCCACATTTAAATTTAGTCATTATTTCACATACAGAGAGTTTGTTTTTCTTTATCTTCAATCACTTTCACTTTTTTGTTTAATGACAATGATACATACCATTTAGCCATGTTTATTCCGGAAATTCAGAACGCTACCTCTGAAAGATACATACACAATTGGCCTCAGATCTTAAACTAATTTATGATTTTACAGTGCACTGGTTATTTGTAAGACAGATGTCACACGCCAAATATTTGTTAAACGAACCTGTATTTCGCATAACGGATGGGCAGTGAGGCCAAAAGAAAATTTCAGATACAGTAGAAAATCTACTTCATCTGAGACAGAAATTATCCCTTGTTATTTTGCCTAACAGGAATTCAATGAAGTGGAAAGTAATTTATTTCTCTCTGTCTTTCCGCTTTATAAACATTTATTTTCATGAATTGTGTTGAAATATCCTTCCATTTCCATGTAGGACAGATTACATTTTATACAAAATAAATACATGTAATATTACTATTATTTCACCAGGACCAATAAATTTGTTCACATTGGACAGATTTCCACATTATTCACGTTCCAGATTAAACAAGTTTTACTGTATATATATTCACACATACAAAATAATATGTAATATAATGGAAATGGACAGCTAATGGCAGGGGAGGGAAATTTTGAAGAAGTGGCTGAATTCAAATACCTAGGAACGATAATTACAAACAGGAATGAAGTGCACAAAGAGATTAAACATAGGCTCAATTCTGGAAATGTGTGTTATTAAGCATTACAGAGACTCTTGTTGACCCAACAACTTTCAAAAAAATGTTTAACTTAAAAAATATAAAACTGTTAATCTCCCAGTTATATTACATGGATGTGAAACATGGGCTCCTATTTTAAGGGAGGAAAGGAGATTACAAGTATTTGAGAATAAAGTTCTTAGGAACATTTTTTTTCCTCTTCATTGAAATTTTAGCTAGTTTACAGAGATGTCTCCTGTGTGTAGTGTACAAACCTCCGAAAGTAGAGTATCTTAGTGACATAGAAACACCTTTATTAAGTTTCATTATCAGCATGTTATAGTAATGGGAGACTTTAACTCTAACTTACTTTCTTCCTCATCATCATCATCATCATCAGAACTACAGGCATTATTTCACGCATGCAATATGCATGTCTTGCCTTTACAACCAACCCATCACACATCGACGACTGATACATTAATAGACATCATAGCCACAACAAATTCACAGAAAATTATAAACTACGGACAAATATCTGCCCCGGGCATATCAGCCCATGATGTCATATATACCGAATACTCTCTCCAGTGTCCTAGGACTCGTCCTAAATTATTGACGTACCGAAATTAAAAAAATATTAACCAGCAAGCTCTAATTGCAGACATTATCGAAATGCCGTGGCATGATATTTGGACCCTATGCACAATTGATGAAAAATTGCTTAAATTTAACAATATGATATTAGAACTTTACGACAAACATGCCCCCTTGAAGACCAGACGAATTACTAAATCCCCAGCTCCCTGAATGTCCCACGAAATTCGACTACTGATGGCTGAGAGGGATGCTGTTTTCCGAAAATATAGACGGGACAAAAGTGCCGATAATTTAAGACAATACAAGACATTAAGAAACAAAACGAATCAAAACATTAGGAACGCTAAGTTGCGGTATGCTCATAGTCTCATTGATCCAAACACAAATGCAAGTGATGTGTGGAAACGTATTAGATCAATGGGTCTATGGCAGCCGACAACCAAAGGAGAGAGTATTAACATATCACTGGACGATCTAAACCAACATTTCACATCGTACGCCACACTTAACATAAACACTACAACCAAAATACAAACTATAGATGAGCTCCTATCCACACCTACTCTTTCCCGAGAAAAATTCTTCTTTTCCTATATAATGCCAATCGACGTTAAACTATCCCTGGATCGCATTAGAACTAAGACACAAGGTATAGACAATATAAGTATCGACTTTTTAAAGAAAATACTCCATGTCATACTCCCAACTGTAACCCATATATTTAATGCCTCAATCATGACCTCAACTTACCCTGAACTCTGGAAAAAAGCTATAGTCAGACCAATCCCTAAAATTAAATTACCTGTAACACCAAACGACTTTAGACCAATCAGCATCCTCCCAGTCCTATCTAAGGCCTTGGAGCCCATTGTTCATGGACAATTAACTGATTACCTTAACACATATAACGTACTCGACCCACACCAATCAGATTTTAGGACAGGCCATAGTATGGCAACCACACTTCTTAGAGTTACCGAAGATGCGCATGAAGCAATGGACAGTGGCCACATGACAATATTTACACTCTTGGACTTTAGTAAAGCTTTCGACACTGTTGACACTGACATATTAATAGCAAAATTACGCGCTCTGAATCTTTCAGACAATGCTGTTAACTGACTTGGATCCTATCTTCATGATCGCCAGCAATGTGTATCCAATGCAGAACATTCCTCATCCTGGCTATATCTGAAGGATGACGTCCAACAAGGTTCAGTGTTAGGACCACTTCTGTTCTCTATTTATATTAACGATATATCCACTAGACTTACCTATTGTCGACATCACCTATACGCTGACGATTTGCAAATTTACATTCACTCCCATCCTGATGATATACATGACACACTAGACAAATTAAATAGTGACCTAGACTCAATTTCCCAATGGTCGAGGAAACATGGACTTAATCTAAATGCCAACAAGACACAGTGCATAATTATAGGACATCGGCGAATCCAAAGCATTATAAATTATGAAAATATCCCTACCATTCTCCTAAATGACAAAAACATCCCCTACAGCTCAGTAGTAAAAAATCTGGGTATCTACATGGACTAACACCTAGACTGGAAAATCCAGGTGAATAATACCTGCAAGAAAGTGTTCTCAATTCTTCACTCCCTAAATAGTTTTAAAAACTTCCTTCCTACAAAATTAAAACAAATACTTGTACAGACTCTTATAATGCCACACTTCGACTATTGCAACATATTACTGACTAATCTGACAACTGATCCATCTGACAGACTACAGCATGCTCATAATGCGTGCATTCGATTTATATTCAATCTCCATCGTTATGGCCACGTGTCTCCTTCATTTCAGGCCTTATCATGGCTACGCTAAAATGACAGAAGAACTTTACATTCACATACCTTACTATTCCAAATTCTGCACACATATTTACCAAGTTATTTAACAACACGTTTTCAAAATTTATCGGCTCATCACAATTTAGGAACAAGATCATAAGACTCTTTTTTACTTTTGATACCACAGCACAGGACGTGTTTATACTCTGAATCTTAAACAATATCTATGACTAGAGCATGGAACTCACTTCCCAGTCATGTCAGGGACTGTCAATCGCTATCATTATTTAAATCCAAATTAACTGATATCTTAAGTTCGACACAATGAAAACATTAACTGCATAACAACTATATAGAGCATTCCATTAATAATCATATAGGAAGCTACTTACTTTATTTTATATCATTTTAATTTCATTATATTCTATGTTTTTGTTAGTATTAGCTAGTATTACACCACATCATCATTGTATTTTGTTTCGTCTGTGTTTTAATAATATCTTACAATTGTAAGATGTATGTAATTTTGTATAATTCTACTATTCGCTGGTTGAGTGGAAGAGAAGGCCTTTTGACCTTAACTCTGCCAGTTAAAATAAAGCATTATTATTATCATGAACAGACAGGTGAATGGAGATGATTACTTAACACTGAGCTACATGGTCTTTATTTATAGGAAGCCTGACATAATAAGAATAGTTAAGTCTCTTGGATGCAAAAGGGAGGACAATTGGCATGATTGGGGAATAAAAGAGGTACATGGAAGCTTCTTATAGGAAAACTAGAGGGAAAATGCCCAGTTGGTAGACCAGGAATGAGGTGGTAGAATAACATTAACCATGATTTGAGGGAAATAGATTATATTAGAGATGATTGGAAAACATTAAATAGGGATATATGGAAAGATTATGTCTGCATGGCCATGAATATATTGGTTTGATAGTGCCAGTTAGTTAGATGCCACTGAAGAAAGACAAAAATAAAAAAGTGAAAGCATAAATATTAAACAAATTATTTATTATTTTTAATACTTTTGTTACTTTATTAGAAAAAAAAAGTTAAGTACTGTGTGCAAATGAATAAAAAAAGTGGCCACAAGTAATTCATTATGCAGCATATTATATCATGAGGGATTGACTAATCAATCTTTTCAGTCTCTCAGCAGGCATGCTAGTTCAGAGCCTGATGCATAATCCTCAGCAGAATATGCTCAAAATAACTATATAGATGTGTGACATAAGACTGTTCCTGTATTAGTGGGCATATTGTGCCCCTTACACTCCCCCCTGCTATTGCATGTATATATAAATATGAAGTAGTACTACAGTTCCCCCAGTAGACGGATTATAATTATAGAAAGAAAAGTAAGCTAAATCAAGCTAATGGGCTCATACCCCATCTATATAGAGAAAGAAGCCTCTCTTTTCTAATTTCTAATAATTCAACTAAAATCTTTTTTTTTACTACATTAATTAGTGGTTTTATGCAAGTTTGTTTACAGTACAACTGGAACTTAGCTCAGAATTGGTATAGCAAGTTTTCTCTAAAGTATGTGAGATCTTAGGTGATTGACAGAATGTGGCAATCAATGGGGCCAATCTTTCTTCACATTTTTTTTTTCAATTTTGCAAAAAGAACATTAATTTCAACTTTATTATTTTTTTTGCAAGATGATACTAGTACTGTGCTTCAATTTCACTCTTTGTTTTGGAGTTTTGTATAGAATGCTTTCTAAATTGTGTAAAGTTGCAAAAAATTTGAATGAATAAATAAGCACAAATCCTAGAATTCTATTTATTTATTATCTGTATCAGTTGTTATCTGACAAATTTTATTCATATTCATTTTTACATTTTACCTTGTAAAAAATGTATCTTTTACTGAAATTCCATAAGCTAAGATTTTCTCTTCACACACAGAAATGGGGAACACATTTTGAAAGTTATTTTTTATGAATGTTGTTAAAATTTCACACTTTTTGCATAATTAGTCAATTTTGCTATAATTCGTGAAAATAATATTGATGTTTCACTAAGTACAATCCCATGATTCATCAAGATACCTTGAAATCACTTTAAAATATTTTTTTTTTGTCTTTTTATCAATTCTACCAAATGAAGTGCATCTAGCAATCATGCATACGAGGGTGCTCGCCTTACTGTTGACCAATCATAATCCATGTTGTCATGTGATTATGGGAAACTGCAGTCCTATATTGACACAGTTCCTGTTATATCTATCTTCTTCTTCTCTCTGTTGGTGGACCGATGAACCTCTGGATCAGGTCAAAATTTGGAGGAATTTCGAAGTTCATAAGTTTTCCTTTGTTTTCTGAATGTGGATCTTTTCCCAAACCGTGAGTTCCTTTTGTTTGTCTATTTGTTTAACTAGAGTAGCTTTGATTCAATTAAATGTTTTTTTGGACCAAGCATGAGCAGCTACTGCTGACTTTTCCACTTCTCCATTTTTGACGTTTCTAAGATGTTCTTTCACCCTTGTTTTCAAATTTCTTTTCGTTTTTCCAATATAAATTTTGTCACAATCCCTGCATTTGGTTTGATAGATTCCTGATTTGTTTTCATTTTCAATTCTCTCATTTTTATTGGTTTTAATTATCTTATTAAGGCTGTATTCGTTCTTTGGTGCTAATCTTATATTAAACTTTTTGAACTTTATGGTGTTTCAATGGATGGTAAGTGAATTTCATGAATTTTATTTTTCTGTTTCTTTTATAAGTGTGCTTTCATAATTAATTTTTGTCTTTTAAATTATTCATTTTCTTGTGTACCATATTTTCTTCATAACCTTTATCTATTGCAACATTAATTATGTTCATTTTCTTTTTTCATAGGTATATTACCAATCTATGTGTGAAACTATTGAAAACTGCCTCTTTGTGAGCAAAATGGTTGAATCCTGAAGCTTTAATATAGTTGTCTATATGTGTATCCTTTCTATAAATTCCAAATTCTATTTTGTTTTCTTCGTTTCTTCTTAAAGTGAGATCTAAGATGGGATTTGTCTTTCATTTTCAGTTCCATGGTAATTTTTATATATCTTCGAAATTCCCGCAAATTTTGACCGGATCCAGAGGTTCATCGGTCCACCAACAGAGGGAAGAAGAAAAGTTTCTTCCTATCGACGTAACATCAGTCGCCAAAAAAGCACTGAAGATGAGACCATTATGGTCTTATAATCGCGATCTACTTAGAAGATTTATATGAGGAGATGTAAGAAACATTTAATTGTATCATAAATTAAACCTCATAGTGATTAATTCCTGTAAAAGTTAAAAATTGTAACAAGTTTTAATTCAGACTATCCTGCGCCGTAGCCAAGTGGTTAAGGCAAGATGCCCTGGCACAGAGCTATGGAACTTGCGCTGGTTTGAGTCTCCATGGGGAAAGGAATTTTCTCATGGAATTTCAGCCAGTGTGGGACCCAACATCATGAGGAATTTGGGTAGCTACAATAAGTAGTGGCTCCAGGTTGAGAAAACCAGCTATAATGGTTGGGGGACCCAACATGCTGACCACGTCATCCCTATACTGGCTAGATGATCGTCTACCTCTGCGATTAACACAAGTGGATGTGAGGTCAGCAGTCAGCTGGTAGACCAAAGGCCTTCTAGGCTGTCACGCCATGGAGTATTAGCATTAATTCAGATCATGTTACTTGTATCAAAAACATTATTGCTGTTCTATATATGCAATCAAGATGTTACCAATAGTGAAAGTGAAAAAGTTGATATGAGTATGATGCCAATGGAGACTGACAATGAGTTTGGCATTGCTGTAATTTTCAGATCAGCTAGCTAGGTACAGAAACATCAATCATAAAGTAAGATCTCATGTACTGTAAATTAATTTAGTTTTGTGGCATTTAGAATATAAAATAAAGTGGAAAAATCACCAAGCACACAATGAGGCATGTTACAGCATAGGAAGTTAGTAACTACAACCATCACCATCACTACCATTAACTAGAAATAAACACACCGTAAGCACTATCTTCATGAATTGGAACCAAGCTTTCCTGCAAAAGGAAACAAGAAATATGTTACACTAAACCACATGCTTAAAAAATTCTATCTATCCTATGTAATGCAAAATAAAATAACAGGAGGAGATGCAGCATGCCACACTTTTATATAGTGCCAATGGCAGTTCCGGCCTCAACTAACTTTGCGGTTCACTAGTTTACTCTTAAAAATAAACTTTAAATTAATTCAATAGGGCAAATAAATTTCAAATCTCAACAAAAAATACAATTGTAATAATTTATTTCTCTGGCTAAAACTTCATCATAACAAGGGAGTATTTAATTGATTGTTAGTTACCATTAAAATGTATGTTTTTGTGATGGATGTTGCATCCAATAAAAAGTGTTGAAAATATTGAATCGGAAATAAAGTTAAACTTTTGAAATATTTGGAAAAACCCAATAGATATAACAGTTTGGGAAAAGATATACATTCAGAACAACAAACTTAGATCCATGAATTTTGAAATTTCCAGCAAGCAAGAATTGATCTCGAAGTTCATCAAATCAACACCAGATGAGGGAGGGGTGAAGGGATAGAACAAAATTGAACAGTCATAAAGATGGTTGAAGATGCCTTTCGAAACTGCGGTACCATGCTTGAAGAACACAAAGTATGAAGTGAGATAAGACTCACTTTTTATTAACCCTTCAGAGCGGATGGAGTTAAATGGCCGGGAATACTCTGATGCGGGAGGAAGTCACCGGTATTTAAACTCAGCCGTTCAGTGCCAGTATTCCAATAACGCATTGAAATTGATATATCTTGAGTAATTTAAATGTTTTTGCAATTCGTTTATGGTGAACCCTTAATATAATATTTAATTAATTAAATTTGTTGCGGTTCTTACGTAACATCTCTGCATTTTTTGCAGACTTATTTATGGAATTACAACGTATATGGAGAAAAATTTGCGTTTAGATCGGTACTTGCTCAGGTAGCTCAAATGGTAGAGCACTTGGACTAGAAAACCAAGGGTCCTGGGTTCAAGTCCCGGTCTGAGCGTATAATTTTTCTCTTCAAATATTATTTATGGTTGTTGTGCCACAGTTGAAATAGGTCCTTTTTGTAAATTTCTCACATAAGTGACACAGTGAATTGCACTAGGGATTCTTTGAAGAATTCAGAGAACCGGCTTTACCTAACAACAAACGAAATATTTACACAAAAAAAAAGGGTCTTAAAAAAAAGAATGAACTTCAAAAATTGGTGTGATAAATCTTCAAAATGTAAACCAGCTGTTTGACACTCGGGCAACAATAAGTGTATTTTTTTCCCTTGTGTTTACTTTGTTCATGTCTATTACAAACACATTGCTTCTATGCGCTGACCTTCTTTCTTATAGGGGGGGGGGGGACAGCCTTCTCCAAATGTGTCTTTCTAACACTTTGGAAAGATTATTTTAGGTCGTGTGCCTTCAAAAAATTGTCTTTCTACCCATCAGACCTGTTGTGCTAAAAGACCGTCATCAACCCTAAATTTCAAAGTCTTTCTTCTGGTTTCCAAACTGAAACCAGTTGATCAAATATGACTATAATAGCTTCACCGGAGGCGTGGACTTAAAAGATCAACATGCTACAAGTCGGAAGATCGAGGGTTTGAGTCCCGGTGGATCAGGATTTTTAAACTGAACCAAACCTTCAGGCAGCACTGTGACCCCGGGGTTGACTCAGCCTCTAACTGAAATGAGTACCAAATGCTTGTTATGGGCCGTCAGACAGAGATAAGTACTCGGCTTACATCAAGTACCGATAGTCTAGAAAAAGTGGGAGCCTTAACCTCCTAATATCCCAAGAACCTTCTAAGGTCTGTAGTGGACCACTTTACCTTTTAGATACTGACTGAATTGTAGACTAAATTACCTTTCCATAATGTAAGGATATCGTCAATTGAAATATATATATATCTGAAATTTACTGTTGTGGTCCTGTACTATAGCATAAATCGGAAATAACTTTGTTGGGCCTTTATATATACTGAATTTTGCAACATTATTATTAAAAATGAAGAGATTTGAAAATAGATTCAATTTGATAGACAAGCTAATCTACAAAAAAAAAAAAAAGGCGAATTTAGTTTTATAAGAAATCCTTTATCAAGTTATAAATTTAAGAAAAATGTCAGAGGCCGCAAGAATAAATGCAAATATAAAATTATTTTAACTTGTTCCTGACGGCCGTAATCAGTTAATATATGCACTAATATAAACTTTGAAGTGTCTACATCAAATTTGTATAAACGGTAAATAGTTAATGTAAACACGAAGGTCATAATTACGGTTTAAAGCAGTGCGTGTAGCTAGCGTACACGTCACGTCGTTCCACATTTGGTGAAGAATTCAACTTGCGTACATGTCACGTTGCTCCACGCTGACGGGTTAATTATCATCTTGAAAATAATCTATTTTTTACCTGTCTCTCATGTATCTTTCAAGCCTATAAACTGATTTCAGAGGGCTCATAGAGAAAAAATGCACCTCTGTGTTTCTAATTATTTGCCTGCTTGAGATTTCCACAACAGAAATACATTGCTGATTCAAACTGAATATCATATTTACTCGCATAATAATTCATGCCATTACATAATTAACATGATTTTTTTAAATGTTCGATTGAATGCACTTTACTTTCATTGAGTTGGGGTAGTATGGAATTCCTTTTAATAAATATTAATTTCTTATAGCAAGCAGTACTACCTGCTAGAGTGGTCCTTAACCTGGAGGTTTCTTTCGTGATAGCATTATTACGATACAATCTTTATTTTTCCCTGTATAGAATAATTTAAAAAGCCTGGCACCATAGATAAGTACAAAGATAAGCAAGCCTGGCTTTGGATACCTATATGTGAGGGAGATGACACAGAATAAAAAAATTGTAAGTTATTATATCTCTGGTTAAATAAAGTATTATATTAATGAATGCATTGGAGAAAATGCTTTAACATCTCACCTCATAAAGTTGGAGTTTGACTGTAGATGGAAGTAAAACTATACTTTTGAAACTGGAATCATGAAGACACACAACATTATTAGGTGAGATGTTAAAGCTTTTCTCCAACTCATTTATTAATATAAATACCTCATAGTATTACCTCCCACTTTAATGTTGATTAAAAAAGTGTTATATAGTCCCAGTTATGCCCTAAACTTTTTTCCTGTAAAGTATATCCAGTATACAACTGGTCCCCGAAACTTTCATAGAATAAATCACACATCCACATTTAGATCACAAAAAAGTGCATGAAATACACAAGTAAAATACAGTATTTAAGAATCTTGCTAAAAAAAAGTATAGGTATTATCGCCTCACTATGATGGTTATCCATTTATATAAAAGTGGGTGCTGCGCGACAATGCTTAACATGTGGAACTATTGTAGTGGTGGTTGTCGGCATCTTTATATTTAATTATATGTAACAGCTGCAGGGAAACAAAGTGAGCTGCTGAACAACCATCATGGTGAGGCTCCATTGAACTTAGAGGATGTACAGTGCCATTATTTTAGCAATGTGGCTAGAATGCAAGGCCACATGGTGGCAAATTCATAGTCTTAATAAAATGAGTCCAAAAGAAATATATCACATCCAAAAATATACCTTTGAAAGCAAGTCTTCAACCAGGAAATTCTCAAGTAGATAATACACAAGATTTCTGAACTTCAATTACACTTAGAATAATCGCCTATCTTCTTAAAAAAAGTTGAAAATTATGCCAGTGTCTGTTTTGTTTCAATACATGGTCATACTAATCAAACCACGATTCATCCACACAATAAATACAGTAAATAAATAAACAAATAAACAGAGTAAATTCATAAATTAATTATGGGCAATAACATTATGACTTTTAAGTTAATAATTAATAACAACTGAGTCATATGTCACCTCATATATCTGTTTTTCAAGCACATAACTGCAGTGTCTGGAGGCTTCCCTCCCATCTTCAGTCATAACCACGAGTGGATTATTAATTATATGGGTAAATGTTCAAAATTTTTAAGTAACGATATAAGGATTAATAAGAATCAAATGAATCGTGAATTCTTCTTACCTCATACTTCTATGTTTTTTTAAACACATAACTGCAGTATCGGAAAACATATCATTTCCATCTTCAGCTGTTTTCATGACTCAATTTTTTCATTAAACCAGTAATTTTCCAAACTGTCATCTGGAGTACTTTTGAAGAACTTTGTAATCAAATTACGTTTGTCTGGAAACTCTATGTTCATGGTTCTAGTATAGTTTTTTTTTAAGTATGAGGTAAGAAGAATTATGATTCATTTAATTCTCATTAAAAAAACCTCATTATGTAAAAATTCCCAAATTTATTATATTAATAAGGATTAATAATTAAATTCAAATTAAAGGTTTCAAATTAAAAGAATCCTAACATCTATGGCCTAACAAAAATTCACAAAGAAGGGAATAGAAAGAAGCTAATTATTAACATTAGTTTACCCACTTTTATCAAAATGATTAAGTGCTAAATTTAAAGAAATGCAATCTAACATGTTAAATAAGTTAGCATAAGATATTGTCTCCAATTTATCAAAAGAAAGATTTTTTAATAATATATTCCATAAACCAGTGAAATCAGACCATAACTTAGATTTGTTGAAGAATTTGCTTAGTTTATGCAATTCCTGCATGACAAAGTCTTTGTGCTTTTGGTTTTGCACTGGACAGATAGATGGCTTTAATGTGATCTATTTTAAATTTACACACCGCTATGGCAGGCCACTTTACATAGATTGATACATTCTTGTATTGTGTACAAGTAGTAGTATGGGATGAGTTTATGCTTGTATAGTATAAAGTGTGTTGTATGAGGGATGATACAGAGAAAGGAGAAGGTGAAATCCAATGCCAGCACTTAGTTTACTTCTGTCAAAAAAGCACCAAAGGGGGTTTAAGGATCCCATCCAATGGACAAATCATTATCAACAGTACCAATGCCTTCTCAGCATAAGTACTACAGAGGGATTTTCAATTTAATGCAGGAATCTGGTGCACAATCTACCAATTAAAAATTTACACCACCACCTTTCCTGACCCTAAGAATGAAAATTTTACAATTACATTAATTTTACAATATTAAAATCCTGCTGGATATCGAACCATATGTAGTTTTTTTTTTGTCTGAAGAATGTGCAGAAAACCTGAAAATTGAATGAGAACTTGAGAAAGAAATAACCTAAAAAAATAATATATTAAATGCACATGAAGTTAAAAGAGAGCTATGAATTATGTGCACAAGAGGATAGCCAACCTATAGGAATATGTTAAAAATTAAAAGAATAACTCACAATTCATTGGAAGTGAGATAATTGTGGGTTCAAACCTGGCTGGGTCAATGGAAAAATCCAAGGGACAAGTCATCTGGGAGGGACTTTAAGCCATGGGTCCCAAGTCTGAAAATGTTCGGGCTTGTAAAATAATGCCAAGTCTGAATAAAAAGACCTCTGAGCAAAATTTAACTGATCTTCATCCATCAAAGTAATACCTTAGTTTCCCACTAGGGCTTTTTATGTCTAGAAAATAATATTGCTCTTATGGAATGCTGTTGCCACTTGATGCTGTAGACTGGGTGAAAGAGATGGGGATATATCTCTCTTCTCCTTCTAGCAAAGTACAGCGTCAACATAAGTTAAGTTTATGGCACAATTATCTTCGATACTGTTACTAAAATCTAAATTAGTGATCATTTTAATGTGGCTACAAAAAAACAATATTAACATTTGGAATTTTATAGACTGTAATCACAGAAATGCCAATAGCTTCAGAACATTTTTGTTGAGTAAACCACATCATTTGGGTAAAAATAAATCTAGTTAATTTAACTATTTTATTTTTAAGGGGGGTAGAATTTAAGTTGGAATATATCTAGTTTGCAATTTATCAATAATTGTGAATTATTAGTGATAGATTAATTACGTATTATTTTTTGACCATGGCTGTGCATGACAAAAGAAGTTTCGTTGGAAGGGGATGATTCAGTGGCTTCTCTGCTAGCTGCTGTTCCAATAATTAGGTTCACCCTCCTAACTTTAAATAATTGTGTGATCATACGTTCCTTAATGATATTTTTTCATAAATCGAGTACCCACTTTCTTGTCAAAGTTATAAGTGAAATTAATTATTCATTTAAAATGAATTAACTAATAAACCAATCGCACATAAAATGGACACATTTACTAAAAAAATTGCTCCATAAGAGCAATGCTATTTTCTACACGTGAAAATACATACACATGCCTCTTTGAGGCAATGTATTAACCATATGTCCCTCGCTGACATCTGTAGGGAAATAAGCATATGTAGTTATTAATTATTATGAGGATATTTAGACTCACCTCATATTTTTTATTTTCTTGAAACTTCCCATTAAGGATGCACCCATATCCCCACAATGCACAGTGACTCAGAATGCAAAAGAAATCAGCAAAAATCTGGAAGTCACTATTTGGGCTCCAATCATTCCACATGTGTAAGATTAACAATTTTAAGAGTAAAAAAAATATCTGGGTCTGCATACTCAAAGTGAGGGCCTTTAATTAGTTGTTATATGTAAAGTATTCGTTATGACTGATTTAACAAACATAATTTATTTGCGGAGATACTTTGAAAAATAGATTAATCAGCCTTATGCATTTAAAAAATAATAATAATAAATAAATATATATAAATATCCTCAACTCGTGTCCAACTCAGGATAGGGTCGAGAGATGAGATGAGCCCCTATATGTAGAGCCTGTGAATGACAAGGGTGCAGGCAGACCATGCTTGACACACCATTACAGGGACAAATGAACGAAATAATAATATATGAACTGGATATTTTAATGCAACTATATGCCAGGTTGTATGATACAACAAATTCTGTAACAGCACATCTGCAAAAAATTCACTAAAAATCCTTACTATACTAAATACCAGATGTCTATGGAGCAAAGACCCTTCCCTTCGTTGGATCTACATTTAAAATGCTGGCACGTCATTGGTTGCATTGCACGTGTCTGGCAGGGAATCCCACGTCAGCATTATTCACAAGTTCTTGTTTTTTTCCCCCGCTCAGTATCAGTTCACTGCTCAAGTATTGATGAAGCACTTTATTCAGTAAGAATTTAATAAGTGCTACTGAGTCTACGGTAATGATAATAACAATAACAATGTTTCATTTATTTTGGCATAGTTAAGGCCATTAGGCCTTCTCTTCCACTCAACCATCACAAATACAACAAATAAATATTTGACAAATACACTAGATTTACACTATACTAATTATAAAAAGTTAAAAATATATAAAATGTTGCAATGTAAATTTCATGTACAAACAACATTTTATACGATAATAACAATAACAATACTTACGATAATAATAATAATAATAATAAAAAAAAACAATAATATAAATATGATAAATTATATGAGAAACACCAATTAATATATGTACCTTACACTGGGTAATGATGAAGTCGAGGTTAGAGCAAATATAAATTAAATTTCTTATTACAGCCACGGAGATGAAATTTCTGCGACGAACTGCAGGTTATAGCCTTCTAAACCACCAAAGAAATTCAACAATAGCCAGAGAGTTAAACATCGTACCTATATCTGAATACCTCCAAGAATATAGAAACAATTGGCTAGCCCATATTCAGCGCATGGATCGTCACAGAATACCAAAACAAATTCTTCACTACATTCCTCGAGGCAGAAGATCTGTGGGTAGACCTTTTCAGAGATGGTGGGAGACCGTAACGGGCCACTGGGCCTAATACTTGAAAGGACGATGATGATGATTTCTTTTTAAAAGATGCCAATATCCAGCAGCCCTTATTTCTTGTGGTAAGGAATTCCAGTTGCAAGAAGTGAAAATAGTATATGACATGGAGTGATGTGATGTCCTCTGTTGCGGTATATTAAGCAGGAGACTATGTTGTGATCTTGTGTTTAAGTTATGGTTGGAGAATAGACGCTGGAAACGAGATGATAAATAATTGGGAGTCTAGGTATGTATGATCTTAAATAAGATAATTAGATAGTGTAATTTTCTTCTCTCTTTTAGATATAGTCATGATAATTCATACAATAATGGAGAAATGTGATTGTATTTTCAAACATTAAATATGAATCTGATACACATATTATGGACACGCTGCAGTTTGTCCGACAATCTGTCACTTATGTTAGTTAGTAGAACGTCACAGTAGTCAAAATGCGGCATCACTAAGATTTGAATTAAAATCTTTTAAGAGATGTAGTAAGAAAGTTTTTGAGACGCTTTAGGGAATGCATTATGGAGAAGATCTTTTAAGAGGTTTGTTTTATTTGGGTATTCCAATTTAAATTAGAATCTAAGTAAAGTCCCAAGTTTTTAACAACGTCGGTATAAGGGATTTGTTTGTTATGTAACATGATAGCCGGCATATTGCTATTGTTTATGATAGTGAATGTGCTATATATAGCAGGTGTTTGCAAGTGTTTTTTTAATAAGTGCAGTATCCCTTTCTGAAAAGATGTGCGATAATTTTATGACAGGTCCTTCCGGAATATCTCGTGTGAAGAAACATAAACAGGGGAAAGTATTTCGTTCGGGAGAAAAATAAACAATTATAAATGTTTATAAAACGTTATTCAAAGAGAACCCTCACATGGCAATTAGAGATAAAGTTGCATCAACAATAGGTCTTGCAAACAAGAGTGTTCATAAAATTATAAAGGAATATCAAAGTACAGGTACGGTAAAATCTCCGAAAAAAACAGAAACTTAAGTAAAAGACAATAATAAACACAACCGGTCATTTAAATTGAATGAAGTGAAAAGACTCTTCCACGAAGCGGTGGTGCACTTAACACCAGAGAAATGGTCACAATGTGTTTGTCACGTAATCGAGGTAGAAGAATTTCAACTATGAGACCGATTCAAAGAGGTAGAGGAGCTCATAATTACTGATGGCAGCATACCACTTCAGAAAGCGAATAAATGTAAAATGATAAAATAAACATTATTATTAGAGCAAGGATTTTTATGAAATTTCATGTTTTAATCTATAAGTCAGAAGCGCTGAGACAAAGTATCTTTACATTTTATGATATGTAGAATCAAATAAGACTTACATATTTTTTCATATTTCATAATATTTTGGCAAAATGTTCATATTTTAGTAAAAATTTAATATTCCTTCATATTTTTCAACTATCAATTTTTTAAAATAAAATTTCTATTAATTGGTTAAAAACGTTTTTGAGGTGACTGTAGTTTTGAAATTTTTGACAATGTAATGTGGCAGACAGGCGAAAATTCCTCAGTATTCCATCTGGAAGAAGATACATAGATTTGATAAAAGAAAATACTGAAAAAAAAAGGAGACATGGCATGACCAAGTGTCCGAAACTACAGAACAAGAACAGGGATTTCCTAATCTGTGACAAGAACATGAATAAGTAGAACAACAATGTTAGAATAATAACCACCTACTCTTTCTCTCAGGTAGCAACCTGTTCCTTTTTGTTACCTAAGGACATTCCTTATTTTGTGAATGGATTACAGTACTTAAATATAAGGAAGACTGCTGCTGCTGCTAAACTTGAAGCTGTGCTGGGAAATAAGGTCTTACTCCACAGTTTATGAAATTAGTAAAGTTCTTGTAGGTAAGGCCAATATTATTCTCACTTACATCAAACTATCATATATAGCGTGGTACATGTTTGCTTCCATAACATCATATAGTGTGGAGCATACTTTTCAGTCGTACAAAATAATTCTGACAGATAGGCATTAAAAAATATAGAAAAAGCTCCTAACTGTGTATTACGAACAGAACTGATAATTGGATTATTCAAAGCACAAATATACCATATTGTAATAAATTAATGAGTCATTTTAACATCTTACCTCATATTTCATGTTTTTCAAACACGGTAACTATAGTTTTCAAATGATCTTGTCATTCATTTTCAACCGCCATTATGACTCATAATGGCGGTTGAAAATGAATGACAAGATCATTAGAAAACTATAGTTACCGTGTTTGAAAAACATGAAATATGAGGTAAGATGTTAAAATGACTCATTAATTTATTAATTAAGAACATCATAATGTGTTTCCCAATTTTAACTTTGAATACCATATTGTGCTCGGGCAAATTTCATGGAAAAACTAATGTTGAAATAATTCTAACTACATTTCAATATTGTTTATTTTTTATTTCACTCACCTCATACTTGAAGTATGAGGTGAGTGAAATAAAAAATAAACAATATTAAAAAAACCTCGTAGTGTTATTTCCTATCTATATAACTTAATACATTTCACTATGTTCATATGTGTAATGTATAGGATTAAAAATAATTGTAATTGTAAAGAGAGTTTTTGAAATACACCGTAGAATTATTTGTGGATTAATTCATTTTAACATCTTGTTTCTCCAAATATGACATACAGTACTTGGTCTGGGGGCACGCCGTAGCATAGTGGTTAAGGCACTGAGCTACAAGCCGGAGGGTCGAGGGTTCAAGTCCCGTTGGGGTCAGAATTTCTAAACTGACCCAAACCCTCTGGCGGCACTATGGCCCTGGGGCCGACTCAGCTTCTAACAGAAATTACTACCAGACGCTTGTTCTGGGGGTAAAGGCAGCCGTCACGCAGGGTTGACAACCTGGCTGACAAAAAGTGCCGACTGTCTAGAAAAAGTGGGAGCCTTAACCTCCTACTACTCCAAGGGCCTCCGGGCCTGTTGTGGGATCACTTCTTTTAAGTCCTTGGTCTACTGCGATGGGCAAGACATGTGGCACGAATGGGGGAATGAAAGACATGCATGGAAGCTTCTTCTAGGAAAATCAGAGGGAAAACGCCCAGTTGGTAGACCAAGAATGAAGTGGGAGAATAACATTAACCACGATTTGAGGGAATTAGATTATAGAGGGGATGATTGGAAAACATTAGCTCCGGATAGGGATGTATGGAGAGCTTATGTCTGTGTCGCCATGAACCTACGGGTTCAATCATGCCAGTGAATTAGTTAGGACTTGGTCTACGTGTCTTCTGATTCATCCAATTTAATGTTATTGTGACATTTACATATACTGGAATTCATTATCTTTATGCAAGGTAAATAGAAATCATCCAAACTGTACGTACTCTAAATTTTGTCAGTGGTATATTCGATGGAAGCATGTTACTATGGTTACTATGTTTTGTTTTTTGTTTATGTTTGGATTTCGTAATTAAGTATCATTTGATAAATTAATTGATCGTTTTTTTATATAAGCCCAGTGTTAATTTATTGAAATAAAGTGTCAAACTACAGGCTTGGGAGGCCCTTGGGGTAGATGGATGTTAAGACTTCTACATTTCTAGACAATCGCCAAGGGATGTACACTGGGTTCTCAATCCTACGTGATGGCCGCCTTTGCCCCAGAACATGCGTCTGGTACTCATTTAAATTAAGGGCTGAGTAGACCCTAGGGCTATGATGCCGCCAGAAGGTTTGGTCCAGCTAAGGACCTGATCCCATTGAGACTCAAACCCACAACCTTCCGGCTTGTTAGTGTGATTTCTCTAACAACTACACTTCAACGTGAGCCATTAAAATTGCTTCAAATCATGAACATGATATATTATTTTGAGTCAGAATTAATGAAAAATTAATTAAAATGGAAATACAGTAAAACTCTTGATTTCTTGAGCTACAAAAAAGGTCTTCTTGTCTCATTTGTATTCTGGTATGTATACCCATAAATTATACAGGGCTTGTGTATATAAATATATGTAAAAAGTTAAAAAAAAAGTAGCTTCATAATATTTTTGTGTCCTAATTTTAATATTTTTCATATTTTGTTATTATGATTTTATATTTTAGTATAATATTCTTCATATAATTCCTCGCTCTAATTATTATTATTTATTATTACTGTTATTATTACGAGTACTTATTATTATTATTATTATGAATTTCATTATTATTGTCAGTATTGCATTTCATTGCTGTTAAACAAATATGTTCAGAAACTGCAATTGCGTGTCAATGTACTTGTATGGTTTATCCGCTTGTGAAACGCGCTTTTTTGCCGTTACAGCAACTGTTTACATTTGCTCGTAGACAACTGGAACTGACTATAGGATAACAACATTCTTTACTTAAGGATACGATTAAATGACTGATCGATATTAGCATGCCTTTCTTTTGCTTGTGCTCTTATAATCTTAAATTTACTTTGGCTTAAATTAGCTTCAATAATTAACAAAATAACTTCACTTTCATTAATAGTGAGTGGAGAACATATTTTAATCGACTCACTTCATACATTTTCAAACTTCTTTGATACCGACGGTTTCAGACAATATCATCTCTCTTTCTTCAGTCATGGCTTCCACTGATGAAATTCCGTGATTGTTGATTTCTTTAGTGACATCACCTCTTGTGGGTCATGGGAAGTGACAGTGAGGTAAATATTAATAGAATACAAATGTGAATTGGAAATAATTTTATGAAGAGAAAATTTTTTTGGCTGAACTGGAAATGAGCCCAAAACTTCCAGTTTAATGCATTGGTGTTACCTAGGTATCCTTATTCAGACATAAATTTTTCTCTATCTCATAATCCCACTTTCCCAAAGTGGCAAACCAATGTTTACAACGCATAAATATTAAAAATGGGGAAATAGAAAAATCTGCAGTTGCTGGTCATGTTTGGGCCGAAAAACACAATATAAATTCAAACACTAAATTATTAAAACAATTCGAAAATAGGAAAGAACTCAACATTTGGGAAAAAAATCTACATTCAGAAGAACAAAGCTAGATTCATGAATTTTTAAATTCCTGCTGAATGTGACTTAGTTTGGAGGTTCTTTGGCCAGCTGGAGGAGGGAGCTGATATCGACATCTAGGGTCCACAACATAAAACTCAACAGTCTGGGCAAGCTGACAATGATATGGAGGATTATATCGAAACACATTCGAACAGAACTCAACATTAATTTGAGGTAAGATGTTCCCATTCTCACAACAAAAAAAAAAACTGATTTGCAACACTATTGGGTTGCTTTTAGTTCAAATAGACTTTATGATGGAATTATTAACACTACTTTTTAAGCTGTAAAGCTATTATATCTATATTATCATGGGCTCAAATTCCAGTTCAGCAAAAATGTTTCTCTTCAAAAATGGATTTAGATATTCAATCTGAGTGCATGAATTTACATGATAACAAACGTCTAGAAAGGTGGGTGCCTTAACCTCCTACAACAGGTGTGTCCAATCAGCAGCCCGCGGGCAATTTGCAGCCCTCGATCCCATCGCATGCGGCCTGCAGTGATATTTGTAAGTTATAGTCTAGTGTCATTTATAAAATAAGTAATTCTATTTGGTAGAAGATAAACTTGAAAGAGCAAGACTTTTTCTGTTTCCAACACATGTGTTGCTAAAATTCATCCTACTCATCCTCTTACTCAAAACATGGAGAAATCACATCCGTTTTAAGAAACACCCAGCCCACATTTTTATTTATGATCCTATCTACCGCACATCACTTTGAAATCTCCGTGCAATGTTGACTGCACGGTTACTTCTTTTAAAGGCGAGTGTGCATCAGATGATTTATTATCGTTACATTTTGTACATCTCAAGTTAGTTTACAGTTAAGGTAGAATTTTTTATCACTCACCTCACATTGTTCTTATTTGACTATTAACTAGTTTTGGAACATAGTTTCTGTTCCATCCTCAGTATCGTCATGACCGTTGTTCTGTTGTCTTGAAGAGCTGTCCTTTGCTCCTTCCATTGGCTGACTGAAAAACCTCAAAACCAGGTCATTCTCACCACAAATTTCAAAGTTCATTAATTTCTTCTTTTCGCTCTTTTGAATGTAGATCTTTTCCCAAACAGTAAGTTCTTTTGGTTTTTCTATTTGTTTTAATAATTTAGCTTCTTTCTCGATAAGATGTTTTTCAGACCACGCATGGGCAGCCACTGCAGATTTTTCTACTTCCCCTTTCTTGACATTCCTGTGATGTTCTTTCACTCTAGTTTTCAAATTTCTCTTAGTTTTACCATGTAGAATTTCTTACATTCTTCGCATTTAATTTGATAAATCCCTGATTTGTTTTCTTCTTTTATTTTCTCATTTTTATTAGGTCTAATCAGTCTACTGATGCTGTAGTCATTTTTTGGGTGCTAACCTTATGTTGAAATCTTTAAACATTTTTTGAAACTTGTGGTGTTTTAATGGATATGTGAATTTTCTGAATTTTACATTTTCTTCTTTTACTTTTAGAAGAGTGCTTCGATTAATAAATTTTTGTCTTTTGAACTTGTTTATTTTTTTGAGTATCATTTTTACTGCAAAACCATTTTTCGTGGCTACGTTGATTATGTGTTATTTTTCTTTTTCATAATTTTCTTTGTTCATGGGTATGTTCACTAATCTATATGTCAAACTATTGAAAACTGCTTCTTTGTGGGCTATGTGATTGAAACCTGAAGCTTTTATATAGTTATCTACATGTGTCTTCTTTCTGTAAATTCCAAATTCTATCTTATTTTCTTCATTCCTTTTTAAGTTGAGATCTAAAAATGGTATTTCTCCATTGATTTCCTTTTCCATAGTGAACTTTATAGTTTGACTTGGAATGTTCAATAATTTTAATGCATCATCTATCTGTTTATGATTAACTATTGCAATTATGTCATCCACATATCTGCACCAGAACTTGAAAATTAAACGATGTCCATTAATTATCTTGTGTTCAAAATTCCCCATGAATAGATTAGCTAAGAATGGAGATAAAGGGTTTCCCATCAAAAGTCCTGAATTTTGTTTATAGAATCTTCCATTGTAGGTGATACATAATTTAATTAAAGTTTTATATTCACTATCTTTCCTTTTAAATTTTATTATTGTTCAGTCAAATTTCTAAAATTTCTATAGTTTGGTCTTTTGGAATGCTTGGAAATAAGGAAACAACATCAAAAGAAACTAATGTCTGAAGACTGTAGTTGTATGTTTTTAGAGAAAGAAGCTAAATTATAAAACAAATTGAAAAACCAAAAGAACTTACTGTTTGGGAAAAGATCTAGATTCAAAAGAACGAAAAGAAGAAATTGATGAACTTTGAAATTCCCAGTGAGAATGACCTGGTTTCGAGGTTTTTCAGTCAGCCAATGGAAGGAACGAAGGACAGCTCATCAAGAAGACAGAACAACGGTCATGACAATACTGAGGGTGGAACAGAAACTATGTTCCAAAACTAGTTTATAGTCAAATAAGAAGAACAATATGAGATGAGTGATAAAAAATTCTACCTTAATGAATATACCTCATAGTGAGAATTCCTAAAATAAGTAGTTTACAGTTAAGTTATGTAGATAGGAAATAACACTATGAGGTTTTTTAAATAAACAATAGTTTACAGTTGTTCGCTCACATTGTAGTATCAGTGTTCGTGAGAGGTTTGAAGAATATAATTAATTCTGTGAGTTTTATAAGTTTTAAGTTTGGTTTCTAAGTGTAGCGGCAAGAAAAGAAAAGTTTCAGATGAAGATAGATCATTTAAAATAAAGTAGACGAATCAGTACCTTCTTACAGAATTAAACAAGAAAGTGGTGTGTTTAATTTGCAGTGAAATAATTTCAGTGTTTAAGGAATATAACATAAAATAACATTACGACACCAAACATGCATCTTCATATGATAAATTTAAAGGTAAATTTCATCAAGACAAGGTAACTGAACTTGAAATTAAATTTTCGGGAAAGCAATTAATTTTTAAGTATGTGTCAAGGAGAATGTTAATAAATTTCAATCTGTTTTCTGCTCCTTTCTCTATTAAAATAGACGAGATCCCCGAGGATCTGCAAATGGAGTGCGTTGGTTTTCAATGTGTGTCGGACCTAAAAAATAAGTGTAACTATGTCCCCTTACTACAATTCTATTGCAACTACTTTCCCAAAGAAAAATATTCGGGCATTAATAGATATGCACTTCATTTCACATCACTTTTTGGCATCACATACATATGAGAACAAGTGTTCTCCAGGATGAAACATGTGAAGTGTGCAATGAGAACGTGAATCACCGACTGTCATTGGAGAGTTCACTTCGAATTGCTACAACATGAATCAGACCAGATATTGGATGCCTTGCTCATGAAAAACAGTGCCAGGTGTCGCATTGACAGGTAAAAAATTAACTATTTTAATATATTAGAAATTTATCTTAGATCCTATTTAATATGGTAAAAAAAAGAATGAGATAATGTGGCCCGCAAACCAATTCACCTTAACGACAGTGGCCCTTTTCCAAAAAAGGTTGGACATGCCTGTCCTACAACCTCAAGGGTCTCTTAAGTCCTGTAATGGGATCATTTTAATATTTGCGATTTAATGAACTTTCAGTTTTACAGACAGCCTGTGTCTCATAATAACTGATAAAATGAGAATGAATACTGTACTTCAATTTTAAAATAAACTCTAGAATTCGGATACGTGCAAGAATTCATTAACTCTGGATGGGTTTGAAAATCTTGAATCCCGAGGCAAGCAATGCATACATTATAGCCTACATATTTTCATTACATCAAGGTCGCTGCTAACTGCTATGTTGATCCAATTTACTTTTGTAATTTAATGGGTTGAGGTAGATCTCATATGACATGATGCAATTCTGCACTGGGTTTTAGGACATGAGGGGACAGAGGATTTACTCTCCAATATGACAATGAACTAATAAAAAGAGGTGGACTATAGTTTTTTATTTAACACCCAAAGTCATTAGTGTCACCATTCAAATCTGGATGTGAAAGGGTTGACAAATTTTGCTCAGAAGCTTGAGGTTCTTCTAATTGAAAAATCAATTTAATGGAACCCACAGTTTTAGTTTGCTACTGTAGTAACCCATGTTCAAGATTGTTACCCCCTTAAAAATCCATCAAACCCGGCTGGGTCTAAACCCACAAATCTTGGAACCAGATGCAAGGATGGTAATCACTAGTCAACCGGAACCAATGCAGCTATAGGTTAACATAAAAATATGTTTCAGACAAATTTTCAAATCAAAAGTAAACAAAATTTACTTAACAAGAATCAAATGAATTTGTGAATTCTTCTTACCTCATACATCTGTTTTTTTTAACACAGAACTGCAGTATCAGAAATAAAAAACATCTTTTCCATCTTCAGCTGTTTTCACGACTGTACCAATTTTTTCTTTGCTGGTAATTTTCTAGACTGTCATCTGGTATACTTTTGAAGAACTTTGTAATCAAACTTGGTTCATCTGGAACCTTGAAGTTCATGGTTCTAGTATGTTTTTTTTTTTTGAATGTATATATTTTCCCAAACTGTTCATTCCAAAGTTCCCGTGTTTGAAGAAACATAAATTATGAGGTAAGATGTTAAAAAATGACTCATTAATCTACAAGATGTTTCAAAATTCATAGTTAAATATGGTAAATAACATTATGAGGTTCTTAATTTGTAAATAACTCATTAATCTACAAGATGTTTCAAAAGTCTTGCTTCTTTTTCAATTCTATGATTCTCTAATAAACTATGTGCTGCTACAGCTGATTTTTCAATTTCACCATTTTTTTCATGTTTCTAAAGTGTTCTTTTTTGTGAGTGTATAAGTTCCTTTTTATTTTTTCTTGTATAAACTTTATTGCAATCTTTGCAATTAATTTGATAAATTCCAGATTTTTTATTGTCTGGGGTGTTTACTTTTTTATTAGTTAATAAAAGATTACCCAGGCTGAATTTGTTAATCAGAGCCAATGTTATATTAAATTTTTTGAAAATCTTTTATAATTTGTTATGAACTTCTGGATGGTAAGTAAATCTCTTGAATTTTTTATCTTTCTTGGAATTATGTTGCAGAGTGATGTATTCATGTAACCTTTTTTGTTGTTTAAATTTCTTTAATTTCTTCTTTATTATGTCTTCATCAAAACCTTCTTCACTTCCTGGTTTAGGCAAGAGTTGCCTGTTCCGTCTTCACTAATAGATCTAAGACCATCTCTTCCGAGGACGTCCGACATCTCTTCTTCCTCTTGGAAAATAATGGAAGATTTTATTTGGTAATCTTCTTTCTTCCATTCTTTCTACATGTTCTTTCCACTGTATCTTGTTAAATATCTTTTCTTTTATGGAGTAGATCTGCAGTTCTTCACAGATATCCTCGTTTCTGATCTGGTCCATTCTAGTGCAGCCTTCTACTCTTCTTAAAAATTTCATCTCGGTTGCTTGGATTTTACTTTCTTGTTTGGTAGTGGTAATCCAAGATTCACTCCCATACAAAAGGACAGGGACAGCCATTGTTTTATAAAATTTTAATTTTGTTTGTTTATGGGCTTTATTATTCAATGTTCTATTTATTGTACCACAAATAGCTTGAAACTGATGTGTTTTGTGTTCAATATCTTTATCATACCCATAGCTGATGTCACATCCTAAATATTTAAAGTGGGATACTTGTTCAATAATTTCGTCTCTAATTACTATTTTTGCACGCAGAGTATTTCTTCCACAAAATGCCATTACTTTTGTTTTACTTATTGAAATTTTAAAATTATAATCGTTACATATTGCATTTAGTTTGTAAGCAGCCAATTGTAACAGATCTTCATCATGGTGTAGTAAGACCAAATCATCGGCGAAAAGTAAGTTATTAATACTTGAGTTATTGTTCAATCTAAGGCCATTGTCCATTATAATTTTCCATTGTTTCATAATGTCTTCGATATATATATTAAAAAGAGTGGGTGATACATTACACCCTTGTCTAACTCCTTGATTTATTAAAATTTCTTCTGACCTTTTTCCATCAGTTTTTATCACAACTTTAGTTTCTTCATATAAGCCTTGGACTGATTTTATTAGATGGTGTGGATATCCTCGTTCCTTCATTATTTCCCATAGTATAGATCTATTTACTCTGTCAAAGGCCTTTTCAAAATCAATGAACAACAAGTATGTTGGCAGGTTAAATTCTCTTCTCTTTTCAATTAGTCTCTTTATAATAAACACATTATCACTACAGGATCTTCCTTTTCTGAACCCTGCTTGTTCTTCTTTCTAAGAGTGTGTCAGATATCTTCTTCAATCTATTATTTATTATTTTTGCATATAATTTATAAGTGGAGTTCAATAAACTGATACCTCTATAATTTTTACTATCTAATCTATTTCCTTTTTTGAAGAGGGATATGACTTCACCTATCTTCCAATTTTCAGGTATTTTACATGTCTTCCAACATTCGTTTATTAAGTTTAATAATCTTATTTCTGCAAATAAACCTGCATACTTTATCAGTTCATTGTTTATACCATCTATACCTGGTGCTTTTCTATTTTTCATTTCTTTCAATGCCTCTCTCATTTCGCTTAGAGTAATTCTGTCTATTTCTGATTTATTTTCACTTTCAGAAGGGCGTTGTATAACTAATTCTTCTTCGATACACCATAATTCTCTGTAGTGATTCTCCCATGTCTTCAGATCAATGGTATTTAGTTTTACAGTATATTTTTCTGTTGTATTTAATTGTTTCATTACTTTAAATGCTAACGATTGTCTGCCATGTACATCGTGCTCTATTTTGGAAATAAATCTTTCCCAGGAATCTTTATGAGCTGTTCGAGTTATTTGTTTTGCTCGATTTCTTTTTTGTTTATATATAGTTCTAGATTCTTCAGTTTTCTTTTGTCTTCTTCTTGTAAGCCCATGTTTCCCTTAACAGAGGTTTTGGCACTCTCCCCCTACAGGGAAGGATTTGAACCATACTAATTTAGTTACACTTGTTTTCGTATAGATGTCATTTGAGTGGTCCATGGTCAGCGTTCTGCCCCATACTGACGTCTAGGAAATCAAGGTAGTACTAAGATGGGAAAATTCGGTAAATTTTGCTTAGAAGCATTTTTATTCAGGCTTAAGGATCTTTTATGAGCCTGAAAATCTTCAGACTCGGGACACACGGCTTAAAGTCCCTCCCGGAGGACATGCTCCTTGGATTTTTCCATCCTAAAAAATCCGTCGACCCCGGCCGGGTTTGAACCCGCGACCCTCGGGACCAGAAGCAAGGAGCATAACCACTAGTCCACCGCGGCAGTTTTCTTTTGTAAGTACTCTAAATAAGCTATTTTTTTGTCTCGCACAGCTTCCTCTATTTCGTCATTCCATATCTTTAATCCTCTTTTGTTGCGAATCTTTTTCTTCTTTCCTATAGCTTAATTTGCAGCATTTATAAGACATGTTTTCATATTTTCCCACCCTTCATTTAGATTATCATTAATTGCTTTTCTTTCTAAGTGTTCTTGTAGCCTTTTTTGGTATAACTGTCTTATACTTTCTTCTTCTAGAAGATATACTTTAAAAACATCTTCTTTTATTCTTTCTTGAGTTTTCGGTTTTTTCCATTTGGCTATTATAAGTATCGTGGCTACCAATAGATAATGGTCTGTATATATGTCACATCCTCTGTATACTCTTACATCTTGTATTTGATTCCTGAGTCTATCATTAATCATTATGTAATCTATTAAAGATCTTTGGTTTCTAGCGCACCATGTATACTTGTGTATGTCCTTTTTCCTATAAAAAGTATTCGTGATTTTTAGTTTATTATAGGTAGCAAAACCATTTATGTTAACTATATGTACAATATGATTACAGACTTGTACCTAATAAGTAGAGACCCGTGAAATTCGTGAGTCACGATAACGTGAAATTTTGTCATTTTCTTGTTCTTTTTCTTAACTCCATTTCTCATAACCTAAAAAACATTTTTGAATCGCAAAATAACACCGAAATATAAAATTTTCAACGAATTCCAGAGATTCTTTTTGTTCTATTCGCAAAATTTTCATAGTGCATTTTTAAACATTTTGGATTCCATCTTCTTTTTAATTGTCATATCTGATGGCACCATATCTGCTTCCTCCATGCAGTCTTGCAAAGAGAAATGTTGTAACACAGTTCACAACATAGAGGTAATATTTTTTATCATTCTCATGCTCAAATATGGTCTCTCCATAGATTTTAAGTTCTATGGTCAATATGAATTCCAAGAAATACAAATTACATTAAGTTTTCCCCCCTAAATTTTTGCTGACATAATTATCAATTTTATGTCAATCATTATGTCCACCGCAGTGGTCTCGGGGTAGTGTGCTGCCTTGTCATGCAGCGGGCCCGGGTTCGATCCCCAGTTGGGACAGTTTTTCTGGGTGAGGTTTTTATCGGGGTTTTTCCTCACCTGTAAGACAAATGTCAGGAAAACTTTATGGCCCAAACGGTCCCCGAAATCATATGACCATTGCAATCATCATCATTCATATTCATCTTAGGTTAAGCTTATGATTAGGGACTCTCGTGGCGCACCATTATCATCATCATCACCCATCATATCATCGGGGGCAACGTAACCCCGCCTTCAAGGTGCCCCAACCTCAGAAGTGGGTTACAAGCATGCCATGCCAGGAGAGAAACCAGGAATGTCGAAAGACAAACCTGGGGCATTTGAGAAAGAAAAATAAAAAGTCAATCATTATTAAGTTATGGGGCTGCGAAAGGGCTTCTGTCATTAACAGGGGGGAGACCCTGCAATTCCTTCAAATTGCGGGAACCAACCTGGACCCAAACCTAGAGTCCTATCTCTCTCCTTCACGTGGTGCAGCTGTTAGTAGTCATGTATATATTCATGATGAACCGAAGAGAAGGGCCACTCACCAAATACACTGGTGAGGCATTCGACCAAACTGATATAGTTCTCTCTTCCAACGTTCCTATCTAGCCTCCCTTGGCTAAACTCTTGTTTTCTTCAGACCCTAATGGTATTAGAGCACTCGAGGCCTTAGGGTTCTTTCAATCTCTGTCCTATCAGTATTCTTAAAAATCGAAGGCAAAAATGTTCGCGTCCGTAGAACTCCTTAATCTACACGTCCTCTGGGTGGGGCAAAATGAACAACACATAAGCCCTATAATTACATCATGGTATCGCTTTTACCTGCAAATAATTCCGGAGGTAAAATGTCCCCCCCTCGGATCTCCGGTCGGGGACCAGAAGAAGCACAAATAAAGAAATTAGAGTCCTACAGTGCAATGCAGGAGGCATATCACAAGCCAAGAAAACTAAGCTAATTAAAAGTATTAAGTGAATCAACAATAGACGTATTCTGTGTTGTAGAAGCCAATATATCTCAAGAAAACCTAAAATACTACGAAATAAAAAATTATATACTTAATATCCTCCCTAAACATCGCCAAATTGCTAGTGGCATCTTAATAGGGATCCATAAAGATATAAAACATCAAGTTAAAATTCATAAAGAGATGAACGATGAAGACAAACACAAACTAGTCAAAACTGATTTATGGAAATATAATACTCATCACAAGATCTTATGTATATACAATCCACCAGGCAATAAACCAAACCTTGGCCAATAGATATCACAGACAAAACTCTGTTTGTTGAGGATTTTAATGCCCACTTTAAAGATGTTGGCTACACAGATACCAATGCAGCTGGGAAGACCGTAGAAGATTTCATTGTTACAAACCCATAGACCTAATATATAAAAAAGATGACCCACCAATACATTACAATGGAAATACAACAAACCCTGATTTAACTCTTGCATCTTCAGACATATCACACTTAGTAACAAGAGAAGTTTTGAACAATGCAGGAACAAATCACAGGATGATCTTATCCACTATTACTATAAGAAATAAACTCAAGCCCCTATTAAACAAACCAAAATGCTCCTGGAACTTCAAAAAAGCAAATTGGATCGGATTTCAAAAACAAATTGAAAATGACCTTCCAAATATAACATTCAACTTCAAAGAAACAGCTCCTGACAAAAACTGTAAAAAATTGTGATATAGTTTTGAAAACAGCAAAAAAATACATCCCTAGAGGAAAACTATATAACTATAAACCATTTTGGACAAAAAGACTTATGGAACTAAAAAAAGAAAGAGATAATGCAAGGAAAATAGCCGAACAAACAAAGCAAACAACAGATGTACAAGTTTGGAGAAAAAAAGCAGCCCAAATGAAAAAAGAAATATTATCTTCGAAAAACAATGCTTCCAGAAATTTGTTGAAAATCTGGACTACAGAAACAATAGCACGAAAGTACATAATTACATATCAACCCTAAACAACAGAAGAATGCAAAATAGAGAACCATTGAAAATATTTAATAAAACCCTAACTGACGACCATAAAATTAGTCAAGCCTTCACCAAACATTTTGCTAAAAAGAATAGTAAAACTAAGACACACAAATAAGAAGAAAAACAAATTGAACAGAACCTAAAACAACAAACCAAAATTATAAACAAGGATAGCCTATTCAACACTGATTTCACTATACAAGAATTGAAGCACTCTATAACTAAATTAAAAAACAAAAAAAAAAAAAAAAAACCAGGACCTGATTATATCTTTGCAGAATTTCTTAAATATTTAGGACCAAAGGCACTGACCATCTGCCTTAATCTTATCAATCAAATTTGGAACACAAATGTATCCTCAACATGGAAAAAAGCTATTATAATCCCGATTTTGAAAGCAAATAAACCTGCTGACAATATATCTAACTACTGCCCAATCTCACTAACAAGTACATTGTTTAAAACAATGGAACGAATGGTTCAAGCAAGACTTACATGGTACTTAAAGCTGGATTTCGAACGCACCACTCCACAACAGAACAGGTCCTAAAACTAAGTCAAGAAATCAAAGACTCATTAGATGTACATAAAACAGTTGCAGCAGTCTTCATGGACTTTGAAGATGCTTTTGGATCAGTTTGGAAACTAAAAATTATGGACAAAATCATGAAACTAAATATTAATGGTAACATGCTAAAATGGATCTACAGCTTTATTAATCAAAGATTCTGCGCAACAAAATATGGTAATGTAATATCAAAACATAAACAAACGAAAATAGGCCTCCCTCAAGGCTCAGTACTTAGCCCAACACTATTTAATATTATGATAAATGACTTACCATTAGAGTTAAGTAAAAATGAAAACATTAACTATACACTCTATGCTGATGACTTAACAATTTGGACAACCACACCTAAAAATCTACAACATAAACTAACCCCACAAATAAATAAAGCCATTGCCTCACTGGAACAGTGGTGCAGGGATAACTGCATGAAAATTAATATTAACAAAACCTGTTATAAGATATTTTCATTAGCACATACACTACCAGAGCTCTGCCTCAAAATCAATGGTCAAAACATACAACATCAAGATTATGTTAAGTATCTAGGTATACAATTTGATACAAACATGAAATGGGACTATCATGTTAAAAATACAACAGAAAAGGTGAACAAAAGATGCAACATTTTAAAGAGATTAGCAAGAACAAAATGGGGATGTTCTAGGTCCTTATTAAATAATACATACAAGACATACATAAAACCTATATTAATATACGGAAGTGAAGCCTTGATCACCTGTAATAATAATACCCTAAACAAATTTGAAGTAACCCAGAATAATGCCTTACGACTGATAACACGAGCAGCCAAATCTACACCCATAACAGCAATGCAGATACTGAAAATAATCCAATAGCCCATCAGATTCACATACAAGGCCTTAATACAATATGAAAAATTAATAAGAATCCCACATGATAACTACTGGATAAACTATAAAGACAGAAAGAGAAACCTTAAAACTCAATATGGCTTCATACAGAAAGCAATCAAACTACAAAAACAGCATAACCCAAATCAAAATCCAGAAAAACTTTCTCTTACCAGTATCACCTCTGGAAGATATAGATATTGCTTTTAACACAAATTTAATCAAACATGTTATAAAAAGTGAAATGACCCCAGATGAACTAAAACAAATCACATTGGAAACCATTCACAGTCTATATCCTGAACCACAATGGGTACATATCTATACAGATGGATCCAGAATGGAAATAGAAGACGGAGCTGGAATTTACTCAAAACTGTTTAGCTTCTATGTTGCAGTAGAGAAAAATTACACACACTTCGAGGGAGAAATTCAGGCAATAGAGTCACTAACACAACTCCTCTACAGAATAAATACATTTCAGAGAGCAGTTGTACTAAGTGATTCAACATCAGCTATACAAGCTATAACAACATATAACTCTCCAATCTCCAGAAAAGTGTTGGAATTAAAATAGATCATAAGATTATTGACCAAACAAAATAAAATTCTCCAGCTTCAATGGATCCCCTCTCATTGCGGGATACATGGAAATGAAATGGCGGATCTTTTAGCACAAAAGGGCACCAAAATTTTACAGAAAACAAATCAATCCCTGCCCTACCATTCTGCAAAAATTATCATTAAAAGAAACTTTCAGAAAGAACTGATGGAGCACTTCAAATCACAAAGTAATGAGAAACCATGGGCAGCTATCTCGCAGAATAAAAACTTAATACCTGAACAACCAAGACATGAAGCAGTAGCAACATTCAGACTGTTAACAGGCCATGACTACCTGGCAGCACACCTCCATAAAATTGGAATCTTCAACTCTCCAAATTGTATCCTGTGCCAAGACAATAACACTACCATGAACAAAGATCATCTTGCTAGCTGTGAGGCTCTGAAGATGTCACCTACAAGAACTCTGGCAGGACTCTATTGGGAAGCAAGAAAGCAAATGGAACACATCCAAGCTACTACTACTACTAGTTATTAAGTAATGGTATTAAAAATCATCGGAGAACATATTGTTTAAATAACTCACCTCATAGGATTCATGCTTCCATGATATCGCGATTTCAAACATAATCATGTTCATCGTCAGCCATAACTCCGACTGTTGAAATTCTTCGGCCGTCAACTATTCAATAGAATATTGTTTAAATAACTCACCTCATAGGATTCATGCTTCCATGATATCGCGATTTCAAACATAATCATGTTCATCGTCAGCCATAACTCCGACTGTTGAAATTCTTCGGCCGTCAACTATTCAATAGAATAGTTGACGGCCGAAGAATTTCAACAGTCGGAGTTATGGCTGACGATGAACATGATTATGTTTGAAATCGCGATATCATGGAAGCATGAATCCTATGAGGTGAGTTATTTAAACAATATGTTCTCCGATGATTTTTAATGATTATACCTCATAATTATATTTGAAGAGAAAAATTTTCGCCTAGACCGGGACTCGAACCCGGGACCCTTGGCTTTCCGGGCCAAGTGCTCTACCAACTGAGCTACCGAGGCGAGTTACGATCTAGACGCAAATTTTTCTCTTATGTACGTTGATAATTCCCTCGGTTACCGAGGCGAGTTACGATCTAGACGCAAATTTTTCTCTTATGTACGTTGATAATTCCCTCTATCTACGAGGGAATTATCAACGTACATAAGAGAAAAATTTGCGTCTAGATCGTAACTCGCCTCGGTAGCTCAGTTGGTAGAGCACTTGGCCCGGAAAGCCAAGGGTCCCGGGTTCGAGTCCCGGTCTAGGCGAAAATTTTTCTCTTCAAATATAATTTATCCTTCTATGAGAAGTGTTAAATTAATAATAAAATCGTCAATACCTCATAATGTTTACTTCCCAACATTAATTAAATATAAGTAATGGTATTGTTTATTTTTTATTATTTCACTCACCTCATAGTTCATAACTCCTTGCAAACCCAGGGTTTCTTCACATCATTTGTGACATCTCAATGCTGTGTCATGTTCACAACTGACGTCCAGCGGCCTTCTCATAGTGTTATTTCCTATCTACATAACTTAAGTAATGGTATGTTCAAATCTGAAAACATTTCTTTAATGTACAAGCAGTAACCTGCCAAATTTGAATAAGCCAACAATGGACCTTGAGTAATTATATCATATTGATAAATATTATTATTCCCAATTTAATTACATAAACACATTTTTTTCTATTGGATTACATATTTATAACATGGATTTTTAACAAAATGTAACAAAACAAATACTGACAGTTTAAACAATGGTCATGAGCAATTTTAATTCCCCTCTTTACCCCTTCAAACTTTGTTTCAATCAATTCATTCAGTGAACGTGAAATGTTGGTTGGTTGGTATCTAATGTCGAGCACTTGATAATGAAATCATTCGCTCTCTTGCACTCCAATATTTTGGAGTACAATACCTTGGCTAAAGTCTGAAGTAATTTTCATTGTCATTTGTTTTTTAATTTTCTACCTATTATCATGCCAAAACCAAGTATGTTGTCAGACTGTCAGCCACTCTTAAGAATGAGAATGCAGAAATACTCACCATGGTAGCTTTTTCTTAAAAGGTAAATTTTGCTTACAAATTAGTGACTATGATTAAAATGTTATGCATTTTAGTGTATTAAAATTGATATCAATTGTACAAGCTAAAAGTTGACCATAAACTACTGGATATATCATTCTTATTGTGTTTAATATACTAATCTAGGATTAAGACTCAAATTTACATTTTTTTAAGAAGAACACTGCCAATTTCCCAATAACATTGAAATCTTGAAATTTTAAAACAAATTTTTCCTAAAAAAAAAACCACACTCACGGATCTCTACTAATAAGAAATGAGCAACTGCAAATGATTGAATTTAATATTTATAGGAAAGACACTCATACTGATAATTACATAAAATCTTCAGGATTTAATCATGTTTCACATAAACATGCGATTTTCAACAGTCTATTACACAGATTAATAAATATTCCCCTTAATGTAGAGGATTTTGATAATGAATATAATCATATTGTACACATAGCTAATATAAATGGTTTTGAAGAAGACATAATAAAGAAGTAATTAAAGAAATTTAAACAAAAAAAGGTTACATGAATACACCACTCTACATCATAATTCCAAGAAAGATGAAAAATTCAAGTAATTTACTTATCCAGAAGTTCATAACAAATTTCAAAAGATTTTGAAAAAATTTAATATAACATTGGCTTCGATTAACAAATTCAACCTGGGTAATCTTCTGTTAATTAATAAAAAGTTAACACCCCAAACAATAAAAAATCTAGAATTTATCAAATTAATTGCAAAGATTGCAATAAAGCTATATATAGGAAAAACAAAAAGGAACTTAGACACTTGGGAAAAAAGAACACTTTAGAAACATAAAAAATGGTAAAATTGAAAAATCAGCAATAGCAACATATAGTTTATTAGAGAATCACAGAATTGAAAAAAGAAGCAAAACTTTTAAACATCTATCTAAACTCAAATGTTAATTCCTGTAAAAGTTAAATCTATCTAAACCTTTGGAATTAACAGTTTGGGAAAAGATATACATTCAAAAAAAAACCATACAAGAACCATGAACTTCGAGGTTCCAGACGAACCAAGTTTGATTACAAAGTTCTTCAAAAGTACACCAAATGGCAGTCGTGAAAACAGCTGAAGATGGAAAAGATGATTTTTTCTGATACTGCAGTTGTGTGTTAAAAAAAAAAAATGTATGAGGTAAGAAGAATTGACGATTCATTTGATTCTTATTAAGAAAACCTCATAATGTAAAAATTCCCAAATTTGTTATATTAAAATTTACTTACCTCAAAATCTGTGTAAGTTGTTACAATAGAAGAAGCAACTACTTCTGGCCTTGGCATTGCTCGCATCTCATTTCCGGGAAACTGGAAAACATTAAAAACAATTAGCAATAAATAACTAAATAAATGGGTCTGGTGGTAGAGTTCAAGGTTTGTATTAAACAGTCAATGTTTAAATCTTGGTATCAGTAAACCAATGGCTCAAAAGTAAAAATTGATAACATTAACTTAGAAGGAACGGAACAACGGTCGTGAAAATACTGAAGATGGAGAATAATTTCGAGACCGGTCTAAAAACAAGACAAAATATTGGTAATGAAATGCCAGATGAACTTGCAAACATCAAAGATTTTAAAGATCATAGTGTTAATATTTGATGGAAAGTAAGTTGTTTCTGCTATAAAAAGGTAGAGCGCTAGTGTGTAAAACCAGAGGTCTCGGGTTTATATCCCAGTTCAGGTATAAATTTTTTCTCTTCAAATTTGTCCCTCAGTGCAAGTGATAAATTAAAAATAAAAACATTGAAAATATAAATCGTATTGTAATTTTATAATAAAAAATATAAGCTTAACTGGCCATAATAGTGGCAAAAATCACATTAAAATGTCTTCTTGAATAAGAAACCACCAGATGGCATAGGGAACAAATGTTCTCTGCCTTCTAGCATTTGGGGATTGTATAACAAAGAGAAAAATTTCCTTAATGAATGAGTTGGAGAAAATGCTTTAACATCTCACCTCATAAAGTTGCATGTCTTCACGATACTGGTTTCAAAAGTATAGTATTACTTCCATCTTCAATCAAATTCCAACTGTCGAAATTTCGCAATTAACATCATTTTCTCAACTGCCATCTGGTGTCATTTTAAAGAACTTGAAGATAAAATTATTCTCGTCTTATTTGGAATATTTGGAGAAACCTTTGGAATTGACAATTTGGGAAAAGAGATATACATTCAGAAGAATAAATATAAAGCAATGGATTTTGATAGTTTTGAAACATTTGGAGAAACCTTTGGAATTTACAGTTTGGGAAAAGATATACATTCAGAAGAATAAATATAAAGCAATGAATTTTGATATCCCCGACGAGAATAATTTGATCTCCAAGTTCATAAAATCTACACCAGATGGCAGTTCAGAAGATGATGTTAACGGCAAAATTCCGACAGTTGGAATTTGACTGAAGATGGAAGTAATACTATACTTTTGAAACTGGTATCGTGAATACACGTAACTTTATGAGGTGAGATGTTAAAGCATTTTCTCCAACTCATTCATTAATGTAAATACCTCATAGTGTTTCCTCCCACTGTAATTTTAATTAAATTAAGAAAAATGATGCCTGGATGGCTCAAAGGTAGAGTGTCGGTGCATAAAACAAGAGGTCTCAGGTTCAAATCCCAGTTCAGACGTAATTTTTTCTCTTCAAATATTAATTTCTTCTATAAAATTGTAATAAATGAATATTAAACATTGGAAGACAAAATTTTATTTATTATTTAGACTGCATAAAAAATAGTTCAAAAATGGAATTGATTAGTTTATTAATTGTTCTTAGCAGCAATAACAAAGAAAGTTCGATCGGGGAACTTCGTGAGTGCTCGCAAAAGCCGTATTCACATCAACACGTTTTCGATAATTGTACTGAGTTGTTTGCTGTTAATGCAGTGCACACTCAAGCAACATTAAAGAGAGAGTTGGGCTTAGTGTGTTTCCATGGTCGAGAGGTTTAATAGACATCGTCTGCGTTCGTAACCTCACGGGTTCGATTCCCGTTCTACCTTTATTTTAACGGAATGTTAGAATAGCATTTTGCCTGTAATGTAGTTTCATATTTAATTTTACATTTGAGTTTTATGGCTTTAATGCACACACAAAAACATAAATTAAAACCTTCTTCTAATAAGTAAATGAGGAAAGAAAATAATATCTCCTAAAATGAAAACTTTAACAAAAACAAAATCAATATCGGGTGCATGAATCCTCAGCATCTATTAACACCCTCAATCTGCGGGGCATTGATGCAATCAAATTTGTACAGGCACGTGGACGATCGGCTAGAGCATCCCAGGCATCTTGAATTTGTGCCCATAAGCCATCTTTCGTCTTTTGTGCATCTGCAGGCCAATTAGAGTTCATCTCTATTTTTATCTTAGCCCACACATTTTCGATTGGACTCAAATCTGGTGAACAGCGAAATTTGATTTGCCTTCTCCTTTAACGATAAAATCAAATTTTGCTAAACACATTTCAGAAAGCGGCCACAGTTTCAACAATATCGATAATACAATGTCAATTATACACAGAGAAAATAACACACATAAAATTAACATTTTAGAAAAAATCAAAATTATCAAGAAGGCCAAGAATACAAACATTCTCAACAAAAATATGCCTAATGAGCAAAACCCTCTATTAGACATACAGTTAATTCAATACTACAACAACTCCAGAAGATGAAGCATGCATCGAAAGGCCTAGAGTGAAATCAATGAAAATTTTAAATAGTTGAGGATGACGATAGTATACAAGGTAAAAAAAAAATAATTTAACATTGTTATAACCTCAATGGTATAAAAAACAATTATGAACTTAAAAAGTATAGATTAATTCAAATGTTGAAATAAAATGTATTTAATTTACAAAACGTTTTAATACAAATATCACAAAAAAAACTGTGCAATTGAAGACGTGAACCTGCGATCTACATTAACAGAAACAGTGACCGCATGCTTTACCGCTGAGCTATCAGGACACGTAGGAGAGTCTTCAGTTCATGCCACATAACACAGTAGTTCAGGGACTGCACAATTATGACTAGTTTCCTAGTTTGAACTCAGCGCTGTGCCTAGTATGACTTAGAAGAAATGTGTGTTCAAGAGATGACTTTTTTTTTGTCGAAGGGTGTACATTTGTGAATAATGAAACGACATCAAAGGAAACTAATCTATCTGTAGGTGCGATTTCCACAATTTCTAATTTCTTAACTAATTCTAGTGAATTTTCAATCTATAGACTTTCAAAATTATTAATTCTTTTAAATTCATTATTCAGCCATTTTGAAATTTTGTAGGTTAGTGATCCAATATTGTTAATTATTGGCCTCCTTTTGTTTCCAGGTTTGTGAATTTTGGGAAGTCCATGAATATTAGGGGTTTTTTTGGTTGTCAATTTTGATTGCATTTTTTTCCTCGGTTAGAATTTTAACATTTTTAAGACAGTTTTCTACTTTTTTTAATGGTTTTGGGTAGGGGATCATTCTTAATTTTTTCATACTCTTCTTCTTTCAAAAGTTCTTCCATTCTGTTTTTATAATCTTCTTTGTCTAGAATTAAGATTTGCTTACCCTTAACTGATTTTGTATATATATATCACATTTTTGTTATTTATTTCTTTGAGTGTTTTTAAATGTTTCTTACAAACTGGGTTTTTATTCGTGTTCTTTATTTCATCCAAAATTTCTTCACATTTTTTTCTGATGATCATTTTTTTCTTCTGTAACTAATCTTCTATTGAATTTCGATGTCCACTATGTATTCTTCTATTCTGTTTGAATAATCTATTGCTGTTTTTAGACCCTTTTCTAACAATTTTGTCTCTTCAAGGTTAAAGGTTGCTTTTGAAAATGTTTAACATAATTTCTGGTGGATTCTGATTTTTCTTCATTTCTGGATTTTTTCTGAGGTTTGATTATATTTGGTATATTCTTCCTTTCCCTTTCCTATAGTTTATTTAACAAATTATTTATCTTTTTCTTTTTGCTTCTCAATTTTCTTTTTCATGGTTAGGTTCAAATAAGTGAAAAAATTATTTTCTAGGTTCTCCCAAATGATGTTTCCTAATGTTCAAGAACAAATCAACAATTAATGTTGAGGTAAGATGATCAGACTAAAAATAATTGAGTGATGATAAATTAAACCTCATAGTGATTTACTCCTATAAAAGTTCAAAATATGAGTCTAAATATCCTAACTCATAACAACTAAAAAAAAACCTTACAGTATTACTTCCTTTAAATATTACATAAGATCCATGAATTTTTTAATTCCCAGTGAACAAGACTGGATCGCAAGAATCATCAAATCAACACCAGATGGCAACTTTATAGATGGAAGCATGAATCCTATGAGGTGAGTTATTTAAACAATATGTTCTCCGATGATTTTTAATGATTATACCTCATAATGTTTACTTCCCAACATTAATTAAATATATTTATAGATGAATATTCAATCAAAAATCCTGTATCCAGGAATGGAAAATGTTAATTTAAATAAAAACATCGAACATTCCAGTAGTTGATGTCATGGTTGAGTATGAGAGGGAAGCCTCTTGAAAACTACAGTTTCCATTTTTAATTTTGTTGAATTGTTTTTTGACTCACCTCATACTTCTTAACTCCCTTACAAATCTGGATTTGTTCACTGTATTTGTGACAATCTCAATGCTGTATCACGTTCACAACTGACGTCCAATGGTCTTCTCTTCTGCAGACTGACCTCCGCACCATCTGATGGCTGACCAACAAACTTCCAAATCAATCCCCTCTCCTTATCACTGGGTATTTCAAAATTCATAGTTGTGTTTTTATTCTTGCATATGTAATTTTTTCCCAAATTGTGAGTTCCCTTCGTTTTTTCTAATTGTTTAAGTAATTTTGTTTTGGTTTCTATTCTATATTTTTCTGACCAGGCATGTGCAGCTATTGCAGATTTTTCTGTTTCTCCATTTTTAACATTTCTGAGGTGTTCCTTTAATCTTGTATTTAAATTCCTTTTTGTTTTTCCTATGTATATCTTTTCACAATCTTTACAATTAATTTGATAAATTCCCGATTTTTTGCAGTCTTCAATCTTTTCATTTTTGTTCGTTTTTATTAAATTACCTAAACTGTAATCATTTTTCGGTGTTAATTTAATGTTGAATTTGTTGAAGATTTTTTTAAACTTGTCAAATACAAAATGAACGTATGTAAATTTCTTGAATTTTTTACCAATTTCTTTATCTGTGTGAAGAGTACTTTCATTAATCATTTTTTGTTCTCTGAATTTATTTATTTTCTTGTGTATCATCTTTTCTTGAAATCCATTATCCTTTGCAATTTTTATGATGTGTTTTTTTCTTTATTTTAATTTTCTTTGCTCGTGGAAACGTTCACAAGTCTGCGTGTTAAACTATTAAATGGTTATATCCTGTAGCTTTTATATAATTATCAATGTGAGTTTCTTTTCTGTAGATTCCAAATTCTATTTTCTTTTTTTCTTCATTCCTGATCAAATTAAGGTCTAAAAATGGTATTTCATGATTATTTTCTACTTCCATTGTAAATTTGATTGTTTTATTTTGAATATTTAATAGTTTAATGGCACCTTCTAATTGTTTCTGTTTTACTATTGCTATGATATCATCTACATATCTACTCCAAAATTTAAACATCAGAGGTATGCTTTGGTTACTTGACATTCAAAGTTACCCATAAACATATTTGCTAAGAATGGTGATAATGGATTTCCCATTGCAAGTCCTGATCTTTGCCTGAAGTACTTTCCTCTAAAGGTGAAGAACATTTGATTTAAGCATAATTTTGTTAATTTTATGTATTCTTTTAACGCTATCATCATCTACTTTGTTTTCTTTCAACCATTTTTCTAAAATTTTCAAAGTTATGTCCATCGAGATGTTTGTGAACAATGAAATGACATCAGATGAGACCAATCTTTCTGAAGGTTCTATTTCTACATTTTCTAATTTTTCCACTAGTTGGTAAGAAATTTTCTACTGCTAAATTTTCAAATTTTTTCATACCTTTAAATTTATTGCTTAATCATTTTGATATATTATATGTCAGTGAGTTGATATTGTTGATAATTAGTCTCATTTTCTTTCCGCCTTTATGGATTTTAGGAAGGCCATGAATGTTGGTATGGGTTTCTGGGATTTGGTATTTTTAATTTAAACTTCTCCTTTTGTATCATAATTTTTTTAATTTATTTCAGACTGGTTTCAACTTGACGATTTTATTATTAATTTAACACTTCTCATTGAAGGATAAATTATATTTGAAGAGAAAAATTTTCGCCTAGACCGAGGCTCGAACCCAGGACCCTTGACTTTCCGAGCCAAGTGCTCTACCAACTGAGCTACCGAGGCGAGTTGCGATCTAGAAGCAAATTTTTCTCTTATATATGTTGCAATTCCCTCGTGCCAAATGCTTGAAACCATAGCTTCTATCTTTGCAAATGGCGGCTTCTTAGTTAAGAAGACATTTATTGGGAATTTCACACTGCTTTATAAAGCCAGTAGGGCTTCTATTGACGATTTTATTATTAATTTAACACTTCTCATTGAAGGATAAATTATATTTGAAGAGAAAAATTTTCGCCTAGACTGAGACTCAAACCCTGGACCCTTGGCTCTCGTCTAGGCGAAAATTTTTCTCTTCAAATATGGTTTCAACTTCCTTAATTGTTTTTGCAAGGGGATTTGTTTTTATTTCTTCATATTCTTCTCCCTTCAATAAATTCTCCATCCTGTAGCGTAGTGGTTAAGGCACTGCGCTACAAGTCGGAAGGTCGAGGGTTCAAGTCCCGGTGGGGTCAGGATTTTTAAACTGACCAAAACCTTCTGGCGGCACTATGGCCCTGGGGTCGACTGAGCCTCTAACGGAAATGAGTACCAGACGCTTGTTCTAGGGTAAAGGCGGCCGTCATGCAGGGCTGACAACCCGGCTGTCATCATGTGCCGATTGTCTAGAAAAAAGTGGGAGCCTTAACCTCCTACTACCCCAAGGGCCTCCCGAGGCCTGTAGTGGGATTACTTTACTTTACTTTACTTATCATTGTAAACTTCTTTATCCAAAATTACTAAATTATTCCCTTTGTCTGATTTCGAAAAAACAACATTTTTATTGTTTTTTTTTTTTACTTTCACCATATTTGTTTTGCATTGGTTTGCTATATTTGTGTTTTTAATTTTTCCAATAACTTCCCCACATTCTTTTCTGATTATTGTTTGTTCTTCATAATTCATGTCATCAATAGCAATTTCAACATCAGCTATGTAATATTCTAAATTGTTGAATGCAGGCTTTCACGGCCGGTAATTATAGAGTTGAGTGATTCCGGGTTATGTGGCCGTGGTCCATAGTTGGTGTTGATACCAGACGTTTCACCCTCAACTGCGGAGGGCATCTTCAGTGGCGAGTGCTTCTAGGCGTGTTCCCTGGTCGGAAGATCTACTTAGAGTGAGCGCTGCGGATGTTGTGGACGTTGTATTGATACTAGTGGTGGGAGCAGAGTGAGTGCGCGTGGCTCTTGCTGATTGGCTAATGGTCGTCTCCTTGTTGTCCCTAGTGTTAATGCATTTATTTTCTAGTGTATGAAACCAGGCCTTAGACAGTTTGATGCCTTCCTCTTTTCTGTTAATATTTCCCTTATGCTTGTATATTTCTATAGCCTCTCGGTATAATCTAGGGAAATAGTAGGAAGTTGTGGCTAAAACTTGTGTATCGTCGAATAGAATCTGGTGTCCATTCATAATGGCATGTTCTGCTACAGCTGATTTATCCATTTCTCCTTGTCTGCAGTTTCTTTTGTGTTCTGATAAACGGGTGGCTATACTTCTTTTCGTGGTCCCTATATATGATTTACCACATGAACAAGGAAGTCGATATACGCCGCAAGTGGAGAGAGGTGGCCGAGGATCCTTAGCTGAGCGAAGGCAGTCTTCTATTTTTCTTGTAGGTCTGTAAACTGTTTTTATGTTGTATTTTCGTAGGAGTTTTCCGATACGATCTGTGACTCTTTGTACATATGGTAAGTAGGCTATGCTGGTTGAGGGTGTGTTATCCATTCTGACGTGCTGTCTTCGTGGATGTATGGTTGTCTTATTTCCTTGGATGTGTAGCCATTTTTCTGGAAACAATTGAACAGATGGTGTTGTTCTTGTTTAAGGTGTTGTGGTTGGCATAACTTAGTCGCTCTGTCGAACAGTGTCTTAATGACACCTCGTTTTGTCTTGGATGGTGGTTGGAGTCTTTGTGCAGATATCGGTCTGTGTGTGTAGGTTTTCTGTAAACTGTATGTTGAATTTCCCCATTGCCAGTCCTTATTATTTGAACATCCAGGAAAGGAAGTCTTCCATTATCTTCTTTTTTCCATAGTGAACTGTATTTTGTTGTGTCTGCTGTTAAGGTGTTGAAGGAAACGTTCCAATGGCCGTGAAGAATTGGAACGTTTCCTTCAACACCTTAACAGCAGACACAACAAAATACAGTTCACTATGGAAAAAGAAGATAATGGAAGACTTCCTTTCCTGGATGTTCAAATAATAAGGACTGGCAATGGGGAAATTCAACATACAGTTTACAGAAAACCTACACACACAGACCGATATCTGCACAAAGACTCTAACCACCATCCAAGACAAAAGCGAGGTGTCATTAAGACACTGTTCGACAGAGCGACTAAGTTATGCCAACCACAACACCTTAAACAAGAACAACACCATCTGTTCAATTGTTTCCAGAAAAATGGCTACACATCCAAGGAAATAAGACAAACCATACATCCACGAAGACAGCACGTCAGAATGGATAACACACCCTCAACCAGCATAGCCTACTTACCATATGTACAAAGAGTCACAGATCGTATCGGAAAACTCCTACGAAAATACAACATAAAAACAGTTTACAGACCTACAAGAAAAATAGAAGACTGCCTTCGCTCAGCTAAGGATCCTCGGCCACCTCTCTCCACTTGCGGCGTATATCGACTTCCTTGTTCGTGTGGTAAACCATACATAGGGACCACAAAAAGAAGTATAGCCACCCGTTTATCAGAACACAAAAGAAACTGCAGACAAGGAGAAATGGATAAATCGGCTGTAGCAGAACATGCCATTATGAATGGACACCAGATTCTATTCGATGATACACAAGTTTTAGCCACAACTTCCTATTATTTCCCTAGATTATATCGAGAGGCTATAGAAATACACAAGCATAAGGAAAATATTAACAGAAAAGAGGAAGGTATTAAACTGTCTAAGGCCTGGTACCGTACACTAGAAAATAAATGCATCAACACTAGGGACAACAAGGAGACGACCATTAGCCAATCAGCAAGAGCCACGCGCACTCACCCTGCTCCCACCACTAGTATCAATACAACGTCCACAACATCCGCAGCGCTCACTCTAAGTAGATCTTCCGACCAGGGAACACGCCTAGAAGCACTCGCCACTGAAGATGCCCTCCGCAGTTGAGGGTGAAACGTCTGGTATCAACACCAACTATGGACCACGGCCACATAACCCGGAATCACTCAACTGTAATATTCTAAATTGTTAGAGAAACTAATGCATGTTTTCAATCTCTTGTCCAAAATAGATATTTTCTCTTTTGTAAAGTTTTCCGATGATAGGTTAATTACATTCTTCTCAGTTTCTTTATCCCCCCCCCAAATTAGTGGTTTTATTTTTTGTATTTTTATTGTTATTCTCTATTTAATTCCAGTTTTAAATGAATTATTTTTTTTGTACATCTATTTTCTTCTTCATGTTGAGGTTAAGTTGGTTATAGAAGTTTTTTTCCAAGTTATCCCAAACTGTTTGGCCTAAAATGTTGGTTAATTTTAAATGTAAGAAGTACAGTTCAACATCTATTTTGCTTATTGTTGTATAATGTTTAATTTTTTCCAAATTAAGAGTTTTCTTTTCTAAAATTTTTTGATGTTGGTTATTGTTGTTTTTAACCATTTTCCGGACAAATTTTGGGGTGATATCCTTTTCTAAACATTTTTTGATGAATTTGATATCTGCAGCTCTTTTGTTTCTGAGGTCTTTTAATTTCAAGTATCTTAATTTCCATCTTAGTTTCCGAAAAATCTTCGTTAAAATGTTGGATTTTTGAAGCTGCCATCTTGTTTCAGTTGTTTTCGTTATTCTTGTTTTTCTATGACCCTTTAGTATTTGATAAGTTTCAAAAAATCTTCAACAAATTCAACATTAAATTAGCACCGAAAAATGATTACAGTTTAGGTAATTTAATAAAAACCAACAAAAATGAAAAGATTGAAGACTGCAAAAAATCAGGAATTTATCAAATTAATTGTAAAGATTGTGAAAAGATATACATAGAAAAAACAAAAAGGAATTTAATACAAGATTAAAGGAACACCTCAGAAATGTTAAAAATGGAGAAACAGAAAAATCTGTAATAGCTGCACATGCCTGGTCAGAAAAATATAGAATAGAAACCAAAACAAAATTACTTAAACAATTAGAAAAACCGAAGGAACTCACAATTTGGGAAAAAAATTTACATATGCAAGAATAAAAACTTAACTATGAATTTTGAAATACCCGGTGATAAGGAGAGAGGATTGATTTGGAAGTTTGTCGGTCAGCCATCAGATAGCGCGGAGGTCAGTCTGCAGAAGAGGAGACCGTTGGACGTCAGTTGTGAACATGATACAGCATTGACAATGTCACAAATACAGTGAAGAAATCTGGATCTGCGAGGGAGTTAAGAAGTATGAGGTGAGTCAAGAAACAACTCAACAAAATTAAAATAAACCTCATAGTGTTATTTCCTACCTACATAACTTAATACAGTTTCCATGTTTGAAAAACATGAAGTATGAGGTAAAATAAAATAAGAATCGAATATGATTTATGTCACATAGATGCAACGAAACTATACTCTGCAGAATATAAAAAAAAATGAGGCGAGTCAAAAAACTAACTCATAATTAATAAGAATCGACTCATTCATAATTAATCTTCTTCTTCACTTCTTGGTTTAGGCATTTGTTGCCGGTTCCATCTTCACTAATAGACCATCTCTTCCGAGGACGTCTGACATCTCTTCTTCCTCTCGGAAAATAATGTAAGATTTTATTTGGTAATCTACTTTCTTCCATTCTTTCTACATGTTCTAGGACTCGGATGGACTCATAATTAACCTTTCATGCTAAATTTATATTTGTAAAATATTCAATATAGTAGTCATTAAAATGTTATACTTTTTGTCCCATTTTGAATTGCCCTGTACATAAAAAAGTCTCATACACTGATAAGATAATCTTTTTAATAGCCCTGTAATTTCCGCTTGGATTCAATGTCAAAATTTTTACTTACCAATCTTTGATTTACATTGTGCTGTCTTTCAGCTTCTATTTTCTGCTTCTTGATCGTACCTTGATTTGATGCATATGAATTCTCAATTTTACGTTTAGAGCAAGATGGTATCTGTGATCCAAGTTTTGCTTCTGCTTCTAGTAACTTAGTTCTCTCCATCTTCTGCACAAACCAATAAGAATCCATCAATTAGAATGGATTCACCATCATCATATACTAAATTGGACAAAAAATTGGTCCCAATTTTAACTGTAAAAATTCAGGGGGTGGCTTATATTTTCTACCTCAGTGTTAAAAAATATGCTCATTTGCAACAATATACTTAACATCTCTAAGCAAAACAAGCAATGATCAATTAAGTAAATCAACTGAACTTATATAGGAAAAAATCATTATGAGGTTTTTTTTCCATGGCGCAACAGGCTTAGAAGGCCCTTAGCCTACCAGCGGGCTGCTGGCCTCACATCCACATGTGTCAATCACAGAGGTAGATGATCATCTAGCCAGTGTAGGGGTGACATGTGATCAGCATGTCAAGTCCCCCAGCAGTTATAGCTGGTTTTCTCAACCTGGAACCACTACTTATTGTAGCTAACCAAATGCCTCACGATGCTGGGTGGACACCGGTCCCATACTGGCCAAAATACCATGAGAAAATTTCTTCCCCGATGGAGACTCGAACCAGCACAAGTCCCGTAGCTCTGCGCCAAGGCTTCCTGCCTTAACCACTCGGCTATGGCGCAGGATATGAGGGTTAATTTAAGAATTAAATTAGTTGATGTTTTTATTATTAATTTAACACTTCTCACTGAAGGATAAATTATATTTGAAGAGAAAAATTCTCGCCTAAAAAAATTTAATTAGTGTTTAATACCTCACCTCATATCCAGTCTTCTAATTAAACTGGTTTCAAAGCTTGGGCAGCTTCATCTTCAGTAATTTCTTGTCGACTGATGTTTATATCGATCAGGGGAATTGCTTCTTCCTCCCTCTGTTGGTGAACTGATGAACCTCCGGATCAAATCAAAATCTGCGAGGGAGGAAGAAGCAGTTCTGAACAATATAACTCCAGTCCACAAGAAATTACTGAAGATGAAGCTGCCCAAGCTTTGAAACCAATTTAATTAGAAGGCTGGATATGAGGTGAGGTATTAAACACTTTAATTTAATTCTTAAGTAAATCAATATTATACAACTATAGCTATTACCATGATTAAAAAATAAATTAATATACAGAGCTAAACTATTAAATAAAGGTGAAAGTTTGGTGTTTCATTCCTGGTTCAGGCAAACATTTTTCTTTTTACCGCTGATTACAGTAACTGGCAGTATTCATTGGGGTTAACATTGTTAAGATTGGAATATATTGTAATTTCACTTTATTTGGTTTTACATTAAATATATGTAGGTAGATATGGTAAAATCAAATGTTTCTTACTTCTCCTCATACAAATCTTCTAAGTAGATCGCGATTTTGAGACCATAAGGTCTCATCTTCAGTACTTTTGTGGCGACTGATGTTATGTCGATCGGAAGAAACTCTTCTTCTTCTTCTTCCCTCTGTTGGTGGACCAATGAACCTCTGGATCAGGTCATAATTTGGGGGAATTTCGAAGTCCATAAGTTATAAGAACTGAAGATGAGACCGTTATGGTCTCGAAATCGCGATCTACTTAGAAGATTTGTATGAGGAGAGGTAAGAAACATTTGATTTTACCATAAATTAAATCTCATAGTGATTAATTCCTATAAAAGTTAAATATATGTAGGTAGATTTTATATATTTATTTAATAATTGTGAATTATATTTTAGAGTAGTATTTTTGATTTCTAGCGAATTCCGAAGGAATGAAGCTATTGAACTTGTTCTCATGAAATTATTTACAGATGAATTATCAACACATCCTAAAAGATATCAACAAATATGAGGTAAGACGATAAAAGACTCAACTTAATTATTAAGAAGAATCCTTATAACGTTACTTCCTATTGTTATATCATATATTAGTGTTTGCATAATCAAGGAATACCCTCCATGATATCTTTACCTTGTCGTGGTTTGCATGCTTAAATGATCCCTAGAGCTATGTCAGCGGTAACTTTGCTACTGAAAGTGTTACCCATGCCAGACAGGATGAAGGTGATAAGCCAGACGAAAAAAGTACCTTGGTCAAAAGAGTGACTATCTTTCACCATAAAAATACAACCGTCAAGAAACATGGATGTGTGTGTGTGTCCATTAATGCTCTAGTTGCTACAATTTGTGTTTCATTGAAACCAAACTCGACATATAATAATTGCCCAATGCAGATATGGGTTCCACTGGGATAAAGTTTTCCAGAGGTATAATAATCCCCCATTCTGGATGGGCACTACTTCAGGAAATTGATGCCAAATGGTCAAACAAGGACATATTCCTTGGAACATGGAATGTTAAGACTTTATATAATAGCAGGGCACTAGAGATATTAATGTGGGAATTACATAAATCACTCTTGGAAATAGAACTGTTATTCTCCCAGTTACAGTTTATGGATGCAAAACATGGACTCTTACTTTAAGGGAGGAAGAAAAGATTACAGCATTTCAGAATAAAGTTCTTAGGAAAATTTCTGGACCAAAGAGATATGAACATACAGGTGAAAGGAGCGAAACTACATCACAATGAACTACATGGTCTTTATAGGAAGCCAGATATAATAAGAACAGTTAAGTCTCGTAAACTGTGATGGGCAGGACATGTGGCACGAATGAGGAATGAAAGAGGTGCATGGTAGCTTCTTGTAGGAAAACCAGAAGGAAAACACCCAGTTGGTAGACCAAGAATGAGATGGGAGAATAACATTAACCATGATTTGAGGGAAGTAGATTATACAGGGGATGATTGGAACACATTAGCTCAGGATAGACATGTATGGAGAACTTATGTCTGCACAGCCATGAACCTACGGGTTAGATAGAACCAGTGAGTTAGTGAGAGAGTTTATAATCAACAAATAATCAAATTCCTTTTTGAATAGTTGCGGGAAAAAAATCAAAATAGGTTTAAGACACACACACATCAGACTTTAATATCTATCTCAGTAAAAACATTTTCTGCATTGTCACGTTTTTTGCCCACACCCTTCAACTGTCAAGACCCTCTTGTATGATAATTAGAGCTAGGATTTTTATGTAATATTAACATGCAAAATATGTACATATTTATGTACTAATATTTGGTGAAATATGTAATATTACATAAAAAATTCTTTAAATATGCAATTTTAAATACATTAAAATTTAAGTTTTATGTAAATTTATACCAAATATTAAGTTACTTGATTCCTGATTTTATTAATAAAAAGTAAAGTGTGGGACAATTATTAATTAAGTATGTTGATTTAATAAATCAAAAGTATTGAATTTATTTATTTTTTGAAAATGCAACAATTAATAAAATGGCTAAATAAAAAGAATCTGCAGGATAGAAGGCCGTTGGACGTCAGTTGTGAACGTGACACAGCATTGAGAATGTCACAAATGATGTGAAGAAACCCTGAGTCTGTTATGAATTATGAAGTATGAGGTGAGTGAAATAATAAAAAATAAACAATAAAAAATCCCGTTGCAAAATGTATTTTTAGTTATATTATAATTATACAACGTTTTCGTAGTCACTCTTTAACCAATCTTCAGCCCCTACAGCAAATGCAGAAACTATCTACTCACTTCACTTTAATTTGCAATGAACTATGAGACACATATCCAAGTTTTCCATTGTCATGGAGTGTCATCGGTCAGAGAGATTGTTTTTATAAACAGAAAATGTTCTTTCCACATTACAGGAAGTTGCTGGTGCAAATTTAAGCAGATTGAATTTTTCAGGAGAGATGTCATCTGGAGGATTCTCTTCTTCCCCGTTGAGGATCTTACACACTATAGTCAATGTTGAGAAGCCAGGGTTTCTTTCCATAACAGATTCAAATTTCTTCATTATGTTTATTCCAACATTTCCTTGAACAACCCTTAACTTAGATTTAACGTCCTCGACAGTGTCCAGTGATTCCTTCAAAGTCATGCCACAAGTTTCTAATTTTACAATACTGTCAGAAATGAATCCAAAATTGCTTTTAACATATGCCAATTGGCACTGAAGGCACTTTGAGTTTCTCTGATAGAAACTGTCGATTTACTTGGAAACGAGTATATTACAGACTTCACTTCTTTAAAATAGTCACTATAAAAGCAGGCAGCCTCAATCCACGTCCCCATCTAGTGAGAACAGGTTCAGGGGGCAATTTCACATTTGGTAATTTTTCTCTATAGTGTAACACACGTTGAGGGGCCTTAACAAACACTTTCTTAGTGTTTGAAATAATGCTATTGATTTGTGGATAGTTACTTCGCACTTCTTTGGCAACACGTTGCAGTCCTTATGCGAGACAGATGAAATGGATCATATTTTGGTAACAAAACACGTAGAGCAGTTCCCGCCTTTAGCATGTACGCCGCAGCATCACAATAAAGGACAAAGACTTTATCTTCTTGAAGTCCATCGTTCACAAAACGAGCCACTGTTGCATGATTTGCATGCTCAACGTTTTCGAAGAAATCAGGAAAGGTGTGGTGGATTCTTTACCATCCAGCTTACCAATCACAAGATTGGTAATATAGCGACCTTTTCCATCCGTTGTTTCATCGACAGCAATCCATATATAGTTGTTGCCTATATCACTTCGCACATATGTCATTGCTTCATCGTAACACAAATGCATGTAGTTTTTCGGAGCGTAGAATCGTTAGGAATCTGCCTCCCACAATACTTCTCTAAAAATGCACGATATTTAGGTATCTGGAGTTTGTACCAAGGAATATTTTCGGCAACCATAGCATTACACATGTCATGGAAGAATTCACTCCTTACATTTGAAGACTGTTGCATTTGAGATAGAAGGATAGAAGGACTTGCTTTTTAGATGTTTGTAATCCTTTGTTTTTAGCATGCAGAGTACTGAGAACTTGTTGTTCAAGATGAGATATCATTGAACAACCTATTTGGTTATTAATGTTGAGTGATTCCGGGTTCTGTGGCCGTGGTCCATAGTTGGTGTTGATACCAGACGTTTCGCCCTCAACTGAGGAGGGCATCTTCAGTGGCGAGTGCTTCTAGGCGTGTTTCCTGGTCGGAAGCTCTACTTAGAGTGAACGCTGCGGGTGTTGTATTGATACTAGTGGTGGGAGCAGGGTGAGCGGGCGTGGCTCTTGCTGATTGGCTAATGGTCGTCACCTTGTTGTCCCTAGTGTTGATGCATTTATTTTCTAGTGTACGGTACCAGGCCTTAGACAGTTTAATACCTTCCTCTTTTCTGTTAATATTTTCCTTATGCTTGTGTATTTCTATAGCCTCTCGATATAATCTAGGGAAATAATAGGAAGTTGTGGCTAAAACTTGTGCATCATCGAATAGAATCTGGTGTCCATTCATAATGGCATGTTCTGCTACAGCCGATTTATCCATTTCTCCTTGTCTGCAGTTTCTTTTGTGTTCTGATAAACAGGTGGCTATACTTCTTTTTGTGGTCCCTATGTATGGTTTACCACACGAACAAGGAAGTCGATATACGCCGCAAGTGGAGAGAGGTGGCCGAGGATCCTTAGCTGAGCGAAGGCAGTCTTCTATTTTCCTTGTAGGTCTGTAAACTGTTTTTATGTTGTATTTTCGTAGGAGTTTTCCGATACGATCTGTGACTCTTTGTACATATGGTAAGTAGGCTATGCTGGTTGAGGGTGTGTTATCCATTCTGACGTGCTGTCTTCGTGATGTATGGTTTGTCTTATTTCCTTGGATGTGTAGCCATTTTTCTGGAAACAATTGAACAGATGGTGTTGTTCTTGTTTAAGGTGTTGTGGTTGGCATAACTTAGTCGCTCTGTCGAACAGTGTCTTAATGACACCTCGCTTTTGTCTTGGATGGTGGTTAGAGTCTTTGTGCAGATATCGGTCTGTGTGTGTAGGTTTTCTGTAAACTGTGTTGAATTTCCCCATTGCCAGTCCTTATTATTTGAACATCCAGGAAAGGAAGTCTTCCATTATCTTCTTTTTCCATAGTGAACTGTATTTTGTTGTGTCTGCTGTTAAGGTGTTGAAGGAAACGTTCCAATTCTTCACTGCCATGTCTCCATACTACGAATGTGTCATCAACATAGCGAAACCAATGTTCTGGAGACTTGGGAGCTGTTTTTAGTGCTTCTGTTTCGAATTTCTCCATGAAAAAATTCGCTACTACTGGGCTTAGAGGACTGCCCATGGCTACTCCGTCGGTCTGTTCATAGTAGCTGTTGTTCCATTGGAAGTAAGTAGTAGTTAGTACATGCCTGAATAAATTGGATATTTCTTCTGTGAAAATCTGTCTAATGTAGTCCATGGTCTCATTTACTGGCACCATGGTGAAAAGGGAAACCACATCGAAGCTAACCAGTATATCTTGAGATGTTACGTTTATATTCCGTAGTCTCTCAATGAAATGTGTCGAGTCTCTGATGTAGCTGTCCGTTTTTCCAAGGAGTGGTTTCAGAAGTCCTGTGAGATGCTTTGCCAGTAAGTAGGTCGGAGAACCGATGGCACTGACAATTGGCCGGAGTGGAATGTTGTTCTTGTGTATTTTTGGAAGACCATAGAGTCTTGGAGGTTGAGCTTCGGATACGCGTAATTTCTTCTTAATTCCTTCTGGCAAGGAATTAAGAAGAAATTACGCGTATCCGAAGCTCAACCTCCAAGACTCTATGGTCTTCCAAAAATACACAAGAACAACATTCCACTCCGGCCAATTGTCAGTGCCATCGGTTCTCCGACCTACTTACTGGCAAAGCATCTCACAGGACTTCTGAAACCACTCCTTGGAAAAACGGACAGCTACATCAGAGACTCGACACATTTCATTGAGAGACTACGGAATATAAACGTAACATCTCAAGATATACTGGTTAGCTTCGATGTGGTTTCCCTTTTCACCATGGTGCCAGTAAATGAGACCATGGACTACATTAGACAGATTTTCACAGAAGAAATATCCAATTTATTCAGGCATGTACTAACTACTACTTACTTCCAATGGAACAACAGCTACTATGAACAGACCGACGGAGTAGCCATGGGCAGTCCTCTAAGCCCAGTAGTAGCGAATTTTTTCATGGAGAAATTCGAAACAGAAGCACTAAAAACAGCTCCCAAGTCTCCAGAACATTGGTTTCGCTATGTTGATGACACATTCGTAGTATGGAGACATGGCAGTGAAGAATTGGAACGTTTCCTTCAACACCTTAACAGCAGACACAACAAAATACAGTTCACTATGGAAAAAGAAGATAATGGAAGACTTCCTTTCCTGGATGTTCAAATAATAAGGACTGGCAATGGGGAAATTCAACATACAGTTTACAGAAAACCTACACACACAGACCGATATCTGCACAAAGACTCTAACCACCATCCAAGACAAAAGCGAGGTGTCATTAAGACACTGTTCGACAGAGCGACTAAGTTATGCCAACCACAACACCTTAAACAAGAACAACACCATCTGTTCAATTGTTTCCAGAAAAATGGCTACACATCCAAGGAAATAAGACAAACCATACATCCACGAAAGACAGCACGTCAGAATGGATAACACACCCTCAACCAGCATAGCCTACTTACCATATGTACAAAGAGTCACAGATCGTATCGGAAAACTCCTACGAAAATACAACATAAAAACAGTTTACAGACCTACAAGGAAAATAGAAGACTGCCTTCGCTCAGCTAAGGATCCTCGGCCACCTCTCTCCACTTGCGGCGTATATCGACTTCCTTGTTCGTGTGGTAAACCATACATAGGGACCACAAAAAGAAGTATAGCCACCCGTTTATCAGAACACAAAAGAAACTGCAGACAAGGAGAAAATGGATAAATCGGCTGTAGCAGAACATGCCATTATGAATGGACACCAGATTCTATTCGATGATACACAAGTTTTAGCCACAACTTCCTATTATTTCCCTAGATTATATCGAGAGGCTATAGAAATACACAAGCATAAGGAAAATATTAACAGAAAAGAGGAAGGTATTAAACTGTCTAAGGCCTGGTACCGTACACTAGAAAATAAATGCATCAACACTAGGGACAACAAGGTGACGACCATTAGCCAATCAGCAAGAGCCACGCCCGCTCACCCTGCTCCCACCACTAGTATCAATACAACACCCGCAGCGTTCACTCTAAGTAGAGCTTCCGACCAGGAAACACGCCTAGAAGCACTCGCCACTGAAGATGCCCTCCGCAGTTGAGGGCGAAACGTCTGGTATCAACACCAACTATGGACCACGGCCACAGAACCCGGAATCACTCAACATTATGATTACCGGCCGTGAAAGCCTGCATTCAACTATTTGGTTATTACACGCCTGGCACAGAACCACATCTCCATCATCTATTTTAACCCACGATTTAACTTAGACGATAATTTTGATGCTACAGGAGCCATCACACGAAATTCAATGAAACACTGTAACAGTCAAAATAATACTGATGAAGACACTGGAACAAAAATTCTTGTGGAAGAAAAATAGAAAGCATCGCAATGTTACTTTTTATTATGAGAGGGGAAAAGAGGTAGGAACAGAAAAGGACGGAAATGTTTGAATGGATGTATAAGAAATTTAAGAAGTTTCACAACTTTCAGTACTTGTTAGCGATCAAACAACTATGGTGTAAAATCTAATTAATTAAATAAATAAAATATATGTTAAGCCTGATATGATAATATTTAGAATATCTCATTGTATCTTAACAACAAATTATAGTGCATAATTTAATTTTTAAAAATGTTGATTACCTCTTGTTTTTATTTTATGATAATTTGTTATGGGGATATCAGTAAACGAAAAGAATATGTTTAGATGAGTGGGATAGCAAAAGCAAGTGGCCTAAATTACCTGATATTTATATTAGAATTGGGAGGGACGCAGATAAATCCCTATCCAGAAAATTAACTTGAATCGATCCTGGATTCGATGGGTGAGAGACAATGACAATTACTCCTGTGCTATTTTTTTAAGTTTTTTCTACATGGACTCAATCTCTATTCCATCAACAAACAATTTTATAAATACAGTACAAAACTATAATGTTTTATACTCATATTACAACGAAACAAACATTTTTAAAACAGGTTGTATTCTATTCCAAGGGATAGAAGAGCAGAGATGAGGGAAGGATACACAATTGTTAACACGTGGTGAGTGAGAAACTGTTATGTTTCTATTATTTCATTCATAAAACAGATGGGTCTGTGGTAATTTAAAAGAGATCTTCAATGTGGTGGTATCCTACCCAAGTCACGGTGTCTTTGTATAGCTACATTTATGGTGTCAATAATTGAAAGGGATTCTTCCTTGACCTCTTTTTTGTAGCTTTTGGATAACTTACAAAATTCGTTTCAGTGCAAATGTACCTGAGTTTCTAGTGTGAATAAAATACTGTCATACAGATAGTTTAAAATTTTATTCCGCTTATGGAAAAAAAAAAAAAAAAAAAAAAAATTAACGGACAGAATATGTAGTTTACATAAAAAATATTAAAATATGTAAAAATATGTAATTATGATGAAATATGTAAAATATGTAATGATAAGTTTTGATATTTGATAAGAAAGTTCCTAATTCGTGGACATTTATAATTTTAGCTGCGTATGAGCAAAGAGAAAGAATATGTAATTACATACAAATCCTAGCTTTAATGATAATAAAAGAAAATGAATTACTTACCTTAACCATCTTTCGATTTTCCTTCCTATTATTAAATTCGTTCCATTGTTTTTCAATTATGTCAGATACAGGTTCCCCATAAATCTTAATTGGTTCTCCATTCTCTTCTTCGTACGCAGCTACAAACTTACTTAATTTCTTCTCAACTTTGGGTAATTCCTGTAATAAAATTCAAAGAACTCAAGTAATTGATATTCCTACAAAGTAACACTTGAAATTTAATAAAATTTCTAATGGGAAATAATACTTACTTACTCACTGGCACTATCAAACCCATAGGTTCATGGCCGCGCAGACGAACTCTCCATACATCCCTATCCTGAGCTAATGCTTTCCAATCATTCCCTGTATAAACTACTTCCCTCAAATCATAGTTAATGTTGTTCTCCCACCTCATTCTTGGTCTACCAACTGGGCGTTTTCCCTCTGGCTTTCCTACAAGAAGCTTCCATGCATGTATTTCATTCCCCATACGCGCAACAAGTCCTGCCCATCGCAGTCTACGAGAGGGAAATAATACTACGAGGCAAATTATCAATATATTTAACCGAATTGGAAATTTTTTACACCTCATATTATAAAAATATGAATTTGTCACCTTACTATTTTTGTAGGTTACTGCCTCCAACATCAGCTACACTCCGACTGTTGATATTGAGTCATTATCAGCATTCCTCTTGCCATCTGGTGCAGATTGAATGAACTTCAAGATCAAATCTTGCTTACTGGCAACTTCAAAATTCATGGATATTCTTCTGAATGTATATCTATTAAACCTCACAATTTATTGGGAAAATATTTCTGCTATTGCATAATGCTTAATAAGATACATGCAAATGGCAGCTTTTAATAGGAATTTTAATATTACTTTATAAAGCCAGTAGAATTTCTTTCGATATTCTTATTATAAACTTAACATTTCTCACTGAGTGGGGTTTAAACCCAGAAACTTTAGCTTTATATGCTAATGCTCTTGCCACTGAACTATCCTAGACCTCCAATCTAAATTCAAAATTTTCTCTCATACATTTCAAGTCCATTTCACATTTAGGAATGCCTATGGAGCTAACAGTCTGGGAAACAATATACATTCAGGAGAACAAATACAGATCCATAAATTTAAAGTTCCAGAAAGGAAGATTTGATCTTGAAATTTATTCAAACCACACCAGGCGGCAGGTAGAATGCTGGTAATAACTCAATTTCAAACAGTCATTGTACAGCTGATGATGGAGGAGATAGCCTTTGAAACAAGTAAGATTAAAAATTAATATTTTTATGAGGTGAGGTAAAACTTTCTGATTCAATTATATAACATTATGAAATTTTATTTAACCCTTGCCCCGTATAACGTAGTAAAGCGTACCTTACTTGCCTTGTCCCTGCCCCTTATAACGTAGTAAAGCGTACCTCTTTATAAAACAGCTGTATTTCAACTTGGATTCACTTTCTTGGAAAAATGTGACATTTTAGTCATTCTTTGGCATCTGTGGAATGTTAAATGTGGCAACAAGGCTTTCTTTATACATTTTTGCAAAATTCTAACGGTACTTTTTTTTGTGTTTTCACCCCTATTTTTGAAAGCCTCCACCAGTTTATCTGTAACCATGGCAAGCGAAAGCAAAAGTTCATGTGCTAGTAAAACTACCTCTAATTTAAACCCATTGTGCAGTGAAGACATTGTGGCCGTGATAGAAGAGGAATTAATTATGAAAGTGATAGTTCTGACGCTTCTTGGATGGATAGTTTAGTGCAAGAGAGTGATATAGGACAAACGAGTGACAGTGATGAAGAAATCGTAGCGTCGACGGCAGAGCGCACTGATTATAATGAGAACAATAATTACTCTTTTAATAATTGGTCCTCAGAACTTAATTTTAAAGAATTGGAATCTTTCTCATCGTCAACTGGTGTTTTACATAATTTGGAGGTAGGAAGTAACGAAATAGATTTTTTTTCACTATTTATAGACAATGATTTCTACATCCTGGTTTCAAAAGAAACAAATAAATATGCCGCGAAAATTCAAAAAACTAAAGTGGATCCAAAATGGGTGGAAACATACCCAGAAGAAATTAGAGCTTATGTAGGAATTTTTAATATATATGGGGTTAGTTGATCTTCCCGAAATAGAGATTATTTTCTTGATGATTTTTGTGTATGTCCCATTGTCAGACAAGCAATGACTCTCACGAGATTCGACAAAATTTCACAATACCTACATTTGAGTGACGATGACGATAAACCGAGTTTAGGGGAAGAAAAGTATGACTATTTATTTAAAGTGCGCCCGGCATTGGACATTATAAATAAATTTGGCCTATACTATAAACCAGGTCGGGATTTAGCGGTGGACGAGGCCATGATAGGTTTCAAGGGACGATTTTCCCTGAAGCAATATATGCCAGGGAAACCAACAAAATGGGGGATAAAAGCTTGGGGCATTGCCGATAGCAAATCGGGATATTTGTTGAAATGCAAAATATATCTCGGTAAAAAAGGAAAGAAGAAAGAAATAATACACTACTTCTTGGGGAACAAGTCGTGCTTGATATGTGTGAAAATTTCACAGGTTTGTGGCACCATGTTTATTTCGATAATTTTTTCACTTCAACAAGACTAATGAAACTTTTATTAAATAAACAATCGTATGCCTGTGGCACAGCTCGCGTAGGAAGAAAAGACTGGCCACAACAATTTCGTAATCCCAAACAACTAAAATTGAAAAAGGGGGAATCGAAGAAGTTGCAATGCCAGGATGTTACCGCTGTTGTGTGGCATGATAAGAGAGATGTTCTCCTCCTCTCCACTAATTCGGACCCCAGAAATGATGAAAAGGTGAAGAGAACAAGTGGAAAACGAGGAGAAAAAGTAGAACTACCGTGTCCCAAAGCAGTGGTAAATTATACGGCGAACATGGGAGGTGTCGACATTGCTGACCAGAAGCGAGTATACTATGGTGTTGGGCGGCCGTCAAAGAAATGGTGGAAATACATTCTAAACTTTGTCCTGAATGTTTCCATTGTGAACAGTTTTATCATTTATGATATTACCAATAGGCCAACCAGAACATCACACGGAAACAGGCAATTACAATTTCGAAGAAACCTAGTCAAACAACTTATAGGGGATTTCACTTCGCGAAAACGCGCGGGTTTTAAAAGAAATTTGCCAAGTGCCGTTACAATGCCTCAATCGATTCATTGCCAAGAAAAAATAAATGGTCGCGTGAAAACATGTGTTCAGTGTGTGGCAAAGAAGAGAAAAACACTATCAGGATGCGGAATTCAGACTGCTTACAAGTGTAAGCAATGTGATATAGCACTTTGTAAAATTGGATGCTTTATGGTGTATCACAACGAAAGAGTGTACAAATTCAAAATTAGTGATAATTCGTACAGTTTAATTGTTTATTTAGGAATAATGATATTGTTAGGTATAGTGTTATAAACAATCAACCATGTGTATTGGTGCAATTATTTAGAAAAACAGCTACGCGAAAATGGTGAGTACTCACACTAAATTGAATATTCTATAATTTACAGACTGTCCGAATGCTAATATATTTCAAATATTTATTTATTTTTTTTAAACATCTACTTGATTCTAAATTACCTAGTATGTTTTACAGTATTTCATAGTAACAAAACAAGCGATCTCTTGAATATATAATATATTTACAAAATTAGTATATATTTTTTAATTTTCATTCGATGTTTACTGAGAGACATTTAATGTGAGCCGAAAATTTTATAATATTTTTAAGTACAACATTAAACCATTTTTTATTCGGTAAATTCAAATAAAATTATAAAGGGATAAGGACATTTTTTCTTCATTATATCCCTAGTAAAGCTGCAGGCATAGCATGGAAATGCTATGATTGCAGTGAAGGACCTGCATTCGGGCAGAATTACTATGGATGGATATACCGGTAATAGAGAAAGTAATAAATTAATAAATAAATATATTTTATCTGTAGTAGAACTTGGATATGCGAGGATTTTTACTAATGATGTTATTTAATTTCTGTGTATGTGTCTTGATTTATCAGTGAAATATAGCTTTTTTTAATAATGGTACATTATTTCAAGTTGAAATTAAAAAATAAATAGAAACGGACTAACACAATTTATCATAATTATTTTAGAAATATATTTTATGCAAACAATAAACATTGCTATCTCCATAAGGTATTAAACTAAGGATAGGCCTATATAATTTATTCATACATATAAAATATTGATTTTAAAAAGTATATTTGCTTCAATTATATTACTGAAAGATAATTTTATCCATCCTTACAATTGTGGAATATTTTGAGGTACTTATTTATATATATATTAATTGTATCGTGACATATTTACAAAATTAATAAATAATTATTCGACGAAGGTATTTGTAATTTCAAAACAAGTTTTTGATTTAGAATATTTGACATGATTTTTCGGAAGTGATCATAGTTAGTACACATATGCCATTCTTCAATTAAAAGTGTCTAGAAGACATTTAAACTTTAAATGCCGTAAAAGGAATATGTCTCTATACAGCATACTACTGGAAATAACTGAGCGGGGCAAAGGGTTAACAATCAAGAAATTAATCATATTTTATACATCATTAAATTAATATTGGGAAGCTAAAACTATTACTATGATAGAAATAAGTAAATTAATAAACACAATTAAATTATTGTAAATCAATGGTAAAGAGAAAAACTTTTGCCTGAACCGGGAATCGAACCCCGAACCTTTAGCTTTCCGTGCTAATGCTCAGACCACTGAGCTAATCCAGGCTTCATTCCCACCCAAGCAAGAATCCTTCCTTTACCTTTACTCTACTGGCCCCACATTCAATTGGGTTCAGGCAAAAGTTTTTCTCTTTACCATTGATTTACAATAATTTAATTGTGTTTATTAATTTACTTATTTCTATCATAGTAATAGCTTTAGCTTCCCAATATTAATTTAATAAATAATGCTATAGCTGTGTGGAGTCCCTTCATGTCTTCTTCAGGTAGAAGCCATTCATTGTGTATTTGTGAATGATGATTCATTGAAATTGAATGTGGGGCCAGTAGAGTAAAGGTAAAGGAAGGATTCTTGCTTGGATGGGAATGAAGCCTGGATTAGCTCAGTGGTCTGAGCATTAGCACGGAAAGCTAAAGGTTCGGGGTTCGATTCCCGGTTCAGGCAAAAGTTTTTCTCTTTTACCATTGATTTACAATAATTTAATTGTGTTTTATACATCACCTCATTTTATATCCTACTAGTGCTGATAAGCACTAGTTTCAGGAACTTTAATGACAGATGCTAGTTGACAATAAGGAAGAAGTTCCTTAAAACTAGTACTGGAATGGATATGAGGTGAGATGTAAAATCTGATTAATTTACTGGAAGATTAACTTAAAGTGTTCCAGCAATATTTTATGAGTTTACAATAGAAATGTGGGTGTGTGCATTCCAATGACACCAGAATTATACTTTCCATTATTCTTGTAATATTTAACAATGCTTTAACAGTTAAGATCATCAATAATTAAGACATTTTGTCTGTACATTCTTACCTCTTATGGTTGATTTTGTCGAACATATGTTTCAAGGCTTCTGAGCCCATTGTCAGTGATTACAAACTGAATTTTCTCAAGTTATCGGCCCTGATTCTTGATTCCTGCTCTCTCTCTGCCTCTGGACCAATGAATTTACTAATGAGGTTCCTTTCACCAGGAATTTCAAAATTCATAATTATTTCCTAGTTCTTCTGTATGTAGATTTTTTCCCATATGGTGAGTTCATTTTTTGTTTTCTAACTGTTTAATAATTTTGTATTTACATCTATTTTGTATTTTTTTCTGAACAAACTGCAGTGGCTGTTCACATTTGGTCAAAAAAACACAAAATTATTAAAACAGAAAACAAAAATGAACTCACCATATGGGGAAAAATCTACATACAGAAGAACAAGGAAAGAATTATGAATTTTGAAATTCCTGGAGAAAGAAACCTCATTATTAAATTCATTGGACCAGAGGCAGAGAGAGCAGGAATCAAGAATCAGGGCCAACAACATGAGAAAATTCAGTCTGTAATCGCTGACAATGAGGCTCAGAGGCCTTGAAACATATGTTCGACAAAAACAACCATAAGAGGTAAGAATGTACAAACAAAATGTCTTAATTATTAAACAAACCTCTTAATTTACTTCCTAATATATTTTAAAGTAAGATAATTAATTCAAAGTTAAAATTGGGAAACACATTATAAGGTTCTTAATTAATAAATTAATGAGTCATTTTAACATCTTACCTCATATTTCATGTTTTATCAAACACGGTAACTATAGTTTTCAAATGATCTTGTCATGACAAGATCATTTGAAAACTATAGTTACCATGTTTGATAAAAGATAATTAATGTTGAAATTCAAATCTGTGCATAGAAGAGTCATCAAACTACAATCAGAGGCTAAGATTGTTTCAAGCAAAAGTAAATCTCTGGCAAATTTGAATCCTAATATTAATGATCCGAGTAATTAATGCAGTATTATATTATATGGATCAGAGACATGGACAATTAAAAGGTACCAAGCTAACAAGTTATTAGCAACAGAGATGGAAAGATCATCACAGAAGTTAAGATCTAAAAAAAAAAAAAAAAAAAAAAATAATAATAATAATAATAATAATAATAATACAGAAATGTTGAAATTAGGAAAATTATGAAAATTGAAAGAAATGTTACAAAAAATTGAACAAAGGCTATTAAGATGATATGGACATCGCAAGAGGATGACATCTGATAGAATCCTTAAGATCTTTGAGTGGAGAATAGATAGGAAAAGAAGAAACGGAAGACCTAAAGAAGTTGGTTGGATGGTGTGAGAAGTATGAGTGAACTGGGACAGATAAGGATAAATAATATTTGAAGAGAAAATTATACGCTCAGACTGAGACAGTCTGAGGATATGATTTTTCTCTTCAAATATGATTTATCGATCATTGAAATGTATGACAGAATAATAAAAACATAGAAACATAAACGCTCAGACTGGGGTTTGAACCCAGGACCTCTTGCTTTCTATGCGAATGCTCTACCGACTGAGCTATCTGAACTCCAATCTAAATGCAAATTTTTCTCTTATATACAATGTGTCCACCGCTGTGGTCTCGAGGTAGCGTGCTGCCTTGTCACGCAGCGGGCCCGGGTTCGATCCCCGGTCGGGGCAGTTTTTCTGGATGAGGTTTTTATCGGGGTTTTTCCTCACCTGTAAGACAAATGTCAGGAAAACTTTAAGGCCCAAACGGTCCCCGAAATCATATGGCCATCATCTTCCTTATCATTATCATCATCATCCTTCACCGGTGTGGAAAGCAACGAAGCTACCACACCTACAATTCCCTAGTAAAGCTGCAAGCATAGCATGAAAATGCTATGATTGCAGTGAAGGACCTGCCTTCGGGCAGAATTACTATGGATGGATGGATGGATATACAATGTTAATTCTCAAGTGCCAAATGCTACAAAACCGTTGCTTCGATTTTGCAAATGGCAGCTTCTTTATTAAGAAGACCTTTTATTTGGAATTTTACATTACAATATAAAGCCATTACGATGAATGATAAATAAGTTTGACTTTGGCCTGTATTCACATTACCTCATAAATTAATTGTTCTTTTAAGATGCGTTTCAAAATACTTAGTTTGACCCAGTTGGTTACAGCTATGAGGTAAGATGAATAGAGACCGAACTTATTTATTAAGTAGAACCTCATAATTGAACTCTTATAGGAAAAAAAATCACTATGAGGTTTAATTTAATCTTAGAACCTCATAATGTTACTTCCAAATATATTTACATAACAGATAAGGGTGTTCAAGACCGCCACAATTGGAGAAGGCAAATTTATTGAGGGTGATGGAAAACCACTATACTGTGGATGAATTCCAAAATAAAAGTAATTAAGTGCTATAACCTATTCCACAGTGTTTGACAGGGAAAGTAAACAAAGTTCCAACAATTTTTTCCTCATTAATCACATCCATTATTTTTCGCTACTTATAGTCCTAAAATCATTTACCCTTAAATATTCATTAGTTTAATATTATTGGTCCACTGCTGTGGTCTCGAGGTAGCATGTTGCCTTGTCATGCAGCGGGCCCGGGTTCAATTCCCGGTAGGGACAGGCTCCTGGGTGAGGTTTTTTCGGGGTTTTTCCTCATCTATAAGACAAATGTCAAGAAGCTTAGGGCCCAACGGTCCCTGAAAATCATTCGACCGTTATCATTATCATCATCATCATCATCCTTCACCGGTGTGGAAGGCAATGGGAAGCTACCACATCTATAATTCCCTAGTAAAGCTGCAAATCATAGCAAAATTACTATGGATGGAATATTATTGTTGGTAAAAGAACATACCTTTTATTCTTCTAAGGGTTTAATGCCAACAATGTGCACATCTTAATGGTTTCCAATATCAACAGAAATGTTTCCGCCATTGCTATCATTATTGTTTTATTTCAACACCCCAGCGTTCTGCTTGCAAAGCATACAGAACACATTTAAAATAAAAACTTTCTGACCACTCTGCAAAGGTTCTCCTTTTTTAAGTCTCTGAACTTCTCTAATTTCTTGTGCCTTAACTTAATTTACAACAGAGAGCACTATAGGTTTACTAAATTAATATAATTGAATATCCTATCCTCCACTGATGGAATAAGATTATATACCACTATCACATGTACTAAATTGAATTCTAAAGTTAATTTATATTATTAATCAAACTTATAAATCTGAATGCTCACTTACACACATGCTTTAGATCAGAGATTTCCAAACATTTTGTCTCGTAGATCCTGAGCCAATTTTTTCTCTTTTGGGTAGACTTTCTATTAAATTATTTTTAGTCTGATCATCTTACCTCAATATTAATGTTGATTTGTTCTTGAACACGTTTTGATTATATCATAATCATCATCAGCATCTTGCCCAGACTGGTTAGATTTATGTTGCACACCCTGGATGTCGATGTCAGCTCCATCCTGTGGTTGGCCAAAAAAACCTGTTTTTGAATACCGACGGAGCATAACCTTGTTTGGAGGTTGTTTGGCCAACCACAGGATGGAGCTGACATCGACATCCAGGATGTGCAACATAAATCTAACCAGTCTGGGCAAGATGCTGATGATGATTATGATATAATCGAAACATGTTCAAGAACAAATCAACATTAACATTGAGGTAAGATGATCAGACTAAAAATAATTTAATTAAAATAACCTCAAAATATCACTTACTAAAATAAAATATTAATTACACGACTTTCTATTATTGATTTTTTACAGATCCATCAACATCAAATTAGTTTTTGACAGCTTATACAGTGCTTATCACTTCTGTTCGCTAATATGGACCCCCTTGCAGGTTAGAATCGACCCCTGAAGGTCAATATAGACCACTTTGAGAATGACTGTTCTAGACTAACTTTTTGCAACATAATGGATTGAAAATGTATAGTATGAGTTTTGAGAGGGCATAAAACCTCCCATAAATCCTGCATGTCACCACTACTACTACTATTGTCCACATACAGTGACCACCCTCTTGCCTGAAATGTTTAGGTTTTCTGTCAAACAAAAATGGACAAAAAAAGAAAAGAAATTTATAAACACATAAAATTTGCAATTAGATTACCTTCTGAATACGTCTCCTTTCCTTTTCTTCCAAAAGTAATTGACCACCACGGTTATGGAACAGTCTCTCTGAATTGCTAGCTTTCTGCTGAAGTTCCAACATTTTATCCCACAATTCCTGACGCTCTTGTGCCAACTGGAAGATGTTTCTGTAACATTTAAAAACAAATTAGATGTCAAACTTAAAATTCTGATAAGCCATTATTTAAAATTCATCAGAAAACATTTTGTTTAAACATGAACACGACTGTGTTTGAAACCGCGGTATCATGGAAGCATGAATCCTATGAGGTGAGTTGTTTAAACAAAATGTTCTCCGATGAATTTTAATGATTATACCACATAATGTTTACTTCCCAACATTAATTTAATATAAAGCCATTAATTACTCGAATGCTTATCCTATGCCAGGTAAAGAAATAATAGTAAATTAATTAAAGACATTCAGATAACAAAAAAGATTAAAAGAATACACCACCCTAGAATCCGATTCCAAGAAAGAAAAAAATTCAAGAAAATTAACTTACCATCCTGAAATACACAACATATTTTTAAAAATTCAATATCACATTAGCATCGATAAACAAATTTAACCTCGGAAATAGGAGGTTACCTGAAGAAGGAAACGAAGGAAGAACTACAAAATGCGGTAAGAACTATACGTAGTTATATTAAATCAATGAAATGTAAACTAGATACTAAGATGAACGAAAATGAGAATCACCAAAACAAAGAGGTTACGCATGGCAAATTGGTAGAGGCACGGGAACCAGACAGCTGCCCAGCGGGACAAGTAGCGCCATCTCTTGGCCACATACAAGAAGCAACAAATAGTGTCTGTCACAGCGCTACATCTGACGGAGAAGAAGAGAAGCACCAAGACACAACACAACACGCAACGACCAGTACAAAGAAACAAGCTCACGACAATAACACAAAGACAGGGTAGCCAACGAGACAGCAATAAACACTGAGATAATAAACGACAAACTAGAAAACATAATAGACTTTTTAGAAAACAAGCTGGACAAAAAGATTGAACAGAAAATTAACCAAAGACTAATAAACAAGACACCAATGAAACTAAACTACAATGAAAAGAGGACAAATAACACGAGAGATGAAGAAAACACCAACACTTTCGAAGAAAACAACAGAAAATATCAGAAAGAAACAGAAAGGAAAATAAGATACACAGAAGACAGCAGACCGTATATAACCGGGCAAGGGCACAGGAAAGAAGACGACGAACTGGAAGCGGTGGAAAAGATGGCCTGGATGTACATAGGAAGACTCAAATGCAACACCACCAAAAGTAACATAAGAAAATTCCTGGAAAGAAACGGCATTAAGGGTAATATAGAATGTGAAGAACTTCACACCCTAGGAGACAGAAAAGCTTTCAAGATCGGTTTCCCTTACATCTACCTGGAAGACGCACAGAACGCGGATTTCTGGCCACAAGGAATTAAGGTCAGAAGATTTCGATTTCGGAGATACTCATGGAGAAGGGAAGAAGACGACGGGGTGGAACTACAATAACTTAAACAAGAACGTGGCAAAGAAAAATGAACCCCAGCAGAATAAGGAAATAAATATACTACTATGGAACATAGAGGGAATAAGAAACGCACTACCCTACATACCAAAGAAGACAATAGACAATACTCACAGAGACCTTCCTTACCGAAGACATAGAATTACAAGGTTACTACGCCATACATGCACTAGCAACCCCGACGGAGGGAAGACCAGCAGGGGGAGTCACATGTTTCATAAAAGGGAGAACAGGAGATATTGAAGGAATTACCAAGGAGGAAAACATGATCATAGTACAAACCTCCACAGTAACAATAATAGGAATATACATACAACCAAGTGCTCCCATCGAAAACATAATAGATAAAATATCAACAGCCATCGAACAAACAAAAACAGATAAGAATGTAATACTCGCTGGAGACTTTTAACTGCAGGCTCGATAAGGAAACTGCCAAAACACACATTCTGCTAGAGACTCTAGAAGAGGAAGGGTTCAAAATAGCAAATAAAAAGGAGACCCCAACTTATTTCGCACAGAACGGCCACAGCACAATCGATCTAGTATTCTTTAAAGGAGAAAATCTAAAACTAATCAAACAAAACGGGATATGGAACTCTGCAGCGGCATCCCATACGGAAACACATCCCGATAATGACAAGTTTCCATATGAAAATACCACAAACGAAGAAAGAAGCGAATGGACCAAATATATACACCAGGTAAATACAACAAAAAGTAATAAAACTCAACGAAGAAACATAGAGAAAGCAAGGGATCTAATAGAAGAAGGCAAACTCGAAGAAGCCCTAGAATCTCCACCGAAGTGATGAAGAAAGCTATAAAGTAAGAAAAGAAGAACATGCACAAATATGGTTCGACCAAGAATGCTACAAGGAAAGGAAAGAAACATTGCATGCACTACACATAGCAAAAACCTACAAATGACAGGAAGACCTAACCAAGTACGCAGAAAAGAGAAGGAACTACAAAGGAATACTAAAAAGGAAAAGAGAATAATATACAGAAAGACAAGGAAGAAAGCTAGCGGAGGACGCAAAATCAAATCCGTTTATAGCATTGAAAAAGAGAATCTCACCCACAACAGGAGAAATTCACATACAAAAATGGGAAAGCCACTTCTCAGACCTACTGAATAAGCAGGACTTGGACCGAGCATATGACTTGGACAAAACGAAACTCACACAAATCCAAGAACCGATAACATCACAAGAACTCAGAAACGCAATAAATGGAGGGAATAACAAAAAATCTGCAGGCCCAGACAACATCTACATGGAACACCTCAAAGAATCACTCGACAACTTAGAGGAACTATGGAAAGACTTGATGAACAAATGCATACAGAAAGGAGAAATACCAGAGAGATGGAACACAGCGACCCTAAAGATACTATACAAAGGAAAAGGGGACAGAGCATCACCTGATTCATTCAGAGGAGTAGCGCTAGAAAACGCCTCCTTTAAAGTGTTCACAAAGATCCTCAATGAAAGACTCCTAGAAGCGACCAAGGGACACATCCCAGAAAACCAATTTGGATTTACGAAAGGCAGAAGCACTGTACAAGCAGTGAAATATCTAATGGACCAAATAGAAGACGCACTAAGACATACAAGAGGGAAGTACATGCAGTATTCGTCGATTTCAAGAAGGCTTTTGACTCAATAAACAGACAAAAGCTCATTGAGAAACTGAAAACAGATGATCGGAAAGGGAGACTCAATAGTGAGAATAATCGAAGCCTGCCTACAGCGAAACATAATCCAAGTAAACAACAATGTTGAAATTTTGGAAGATATCGTACAGACGAACGGAGTTCTGCAAGGAGATCCCATGAGCCCCACACGTGTTTAACATCTATACAGCAGACGTGAACACCATAATCGAGGAAAACTCAAAAGCAAAACTAATCTTATATGCAGACGATATGGTGATAGGAGCAACAGAAAAGGAGGACATACAAAAAGCAATAAAAGATTAGAGATCTGGGCACAGGAGAACAACGTACAGATAAATGAAGAGAAAACAGTCCAGATGACATTTAGAAAAGGGGAAAATCAACATCAAAAGACAACATAACACTACTCAATCAACCACTACAAAAAGTGGGAAAATAAAAATATTTAGGATTCACTCTACAGACAACAGCAAGGTCCTTCGGAATACACATCCAAGAAAGAGCAGCGACAGCCATCCGAACATCATACAATATTCCAAATCTGGCCAACTTATCGACAGGTACAGCAATGCAATTATTCAGAACGACAGTGGCACCAGTTATAACATATGGGATAGAGATAATTTGGGAAAACTTAAGATCAGAGATCTGATAAAAATAGAGAAAAAGTCAAAAATGTTCATGAAACGGATCCTGAGAATAGGAAAAAAACACCGCCATCTCGTTTTGCTTACGAACTCATGAGAGAGACCTACTTCATAGAGGACATAAGAACCCAATTCTATCTACAATCCACAGAACCATATCAGAAATTAATAAGCATCAGAAATAGGAAGAAGAAGGAAATAGGCATAGATTTCTACACCACAACTGCCATGCTGGACGACAGATGGACCAGAGAGTGCAACCCTCAGAGACACGTCACAACACGACTCACAGTACATGGATTTCATAACAAAATATGTATAAACAAGAAATTCCACGAGCCGACCGAAGAATGCAAGTGTGTGTATTGTGGACAAAGATGTAGGAAATACCACATCATGACATGTGCGAAAAGAACAAAAACTATTACAGACTACAGTAAAGACTAAACGACCACTAATACTCAACCTGAGTGCACATTTCTTATTATTATTATATGTAAATTTTTTCCCAAATTGTGAGTTCCTTCGGTTTTTCCAATTGTTTAAGTAATTTTGTTTCGGTTTCTATTCTGTTTTCTGTCCAGGCATGTGCAGCTATTGCACATTTTTCGGTTTCTCCATATTTAACATTTCTGAGGTGTTCCTTTAATCTTGTATTTAGATTGCTTTTTGTTTTTCCTATGTATATCTTTTCACAATCTTTACAATTAATTTGATAAATTCCCGATTTTTTGCAGTCTTCAATCTTTTCATTTTTGTTGGTTTTTATTAAATTACCTAAGCTGTAATCATTTTTCAGTGCTAATTTAATGTTGAATTTGTTGAAGATTTTTTTGAAACTTGTCAAATACTAAAGGATGGTATGTGAACTTATTGAATTTTTTACTATTACAACCTGGATAGGACAGATTATAAGGTAGCGTAAAAGGGCATGAAGCCAATATTTCCTATGCATATATTTAACTAAGCTTCTTTACTCAAGCTGTAGAAGCCGTTTATTCGTCATCAAGAGTGAGGGGATGTCAAGGTCGTCTACTAAATATAGATCGGAATGTCCGTTCCATTATAAATTCCACACACAAAACCAGCGTAAACACACTTTTTATTAAACATATATATATTTAACACTGAATTAAATAAACCCTTGAGTATAATACACGTAATTTTACACCAAAACACAAATAACAAAACTTTAATTTATGACGTTAATTTACATGCGCTAATATGCTAACATGAGAGAACTCAGAATATTTTAATGTATATTGTCTTAGAAAAGGTTGATGTTAAATTACTTCTTTCTTTAAACTCTATATTATAGATAAAATCCTAATTTATTCAAACTTAATGTTTTCAAACTAATTATTATTAAAATCTTAATTTATTCAACTTGATGTATTCAAAGTATATATTGTTAAAGTCTTAATTTATTCAACTCTATTAACGTGAATTATTCAACCTGGAACTTTACTAGAAATTGCATTTATACTTACACGCTCCGAGATTTGAAATCATGTCCATCCTAGATCGTTCCCAAAGCTGCCTTCTGTCTGATCTTTTCCCAAAAAGCGGGTATATATTTGTTAATTTGTTCCCCTTCCAGCTAGAATCCGTGGCGGCCATAGTAATATTTCCTAATATTGGGTAATAATTTGGCTTCTGTCAGGGGCAGATTATATAAGGTGTTTGTTTCCCTTATATAATGTGTTATTCAAAAGGTACAATATTTTGTATTTTCGTAAATGTGTCCTAATAGCTTGAAAAATATGTTTTTCCCAAGACCTGAGCTGTTGGGTTATGACATTTGCATCTTCCCAGATCTTTTAATATTTTTTAATTTTCCCTCGTTTTTTATTTCTTAAAGCCCTTTCCTAAATTTGATTATGGTTTTTATCAGAGTTTCCAACGTTGATTATTTTTCCTCTACCGTCCGGTATAAAACATAAGTATATATCGCCTCTGCTTCCATCTTTTTTATCCATTTTTTTATACCTGCAATTAAGCCCTGTTGTATTTATAATATTTACCAATATTTTTTCTGTCTGAAGAGTACTTTCATTAATAATTTTTTGTTCTTTAAATTTATTTATTTTCTTGTGTATCATCTTCTCTTGAAAACCATTATCCTTTGCAATTTTATGATGTGTTCTTTCTCTTTATTGTAATTTTCTTTGCTCATGGGGACGTTCACACGTCTGTGTGTTAAACTATTAAATACTGCCTGTTTGTGTGAAAAATGGTTAATCCAGTAGCTTTTATATAATTGTCAATGTGAGTTTTTTTTTCTGTAGATTCCAAATTCTATTTTCTTTTTTCTCATTCCTAATCAATTTAAGGTCTAAAAATGGTATTTCATGATTATTTTCTACTTCCATTGTAAATTTGATTGTTTTATTTTGAATATTTAACAGTTTAGTGGCATCTTCTAATTGTTTCTGTTTTACTATTGCTATGATATCATCTACATATCTTCTCCAAAATTTAAACATCAAAGGGTGTGCTTTGGTTACATGACATTCAAAGTTCCCCATAAACATATTTGCTAAAAATGGTGATAATGGATTTCCCATTGCAAGTCCTGATTTTTGTCTAAAGTACTTTCCTCTAAAGGTGAAGAACATTTGATTTAAGCATAATTTTATTAATTTTATGTATTCTTTAACGCTATCATCATCTAATTTGTTTTCTTTCAACCATTTTTCTAAAATTTTCAAAGTTGTGTCAGTCGGGATGTTTGTGAACAATGAAGTAACATCAAATGAGACCAATCTTTCTGAAGGTTCTATTTCTACATTTTCTAATTTTTCCACTAATTGGTAAGAATTTTCTACTGCTAAATTTTAAAATTTTTCCATACCTTTAAATTTATTGCTTAGCCATTTTGACATGTTATATGTCGGTGAGTTGATACTGTTGATGATAGGTCTCATTTTCTTTCCGTCTTTGTGGATTTTAGGAAGGCCATGAATGTTGGGGTTTCTGAGATTTGGTATTTTTAATTTAAACTTTTCCTTTTGTGTCATAATTTTTTTAATTGATTTTAGGCTAGTTTCAACTTCCTTAATTGTTTTTGCAAGAGGATTTGTTTTTATTTCTTCATATTCTTCTCCCTTTAATAAATTCTCTAAAACTAAAATAGAAATTAAAAGAACTTAGAAACAAAAGAGCTGCAGATATCAAATTCATTAACAAATGTTTAGAAAAGAATATCACTCCAAAAGTACTTTAGACAAAAATCAGGACTTGCAATGGGAAATCCATTATCACCATTTTTAGCAAATATGTTTATGGGGAACTTTGAATATCATGTAACCAAAGCACATCCTTTGATGTTTAAATTTTGGAGAAGATATGTAGATGATATCATAGCAATAGTAACAGAGAAACAATTAGAAGATGCCATTAAACTGTTAAATATTCAAAATAAAACATTCAAATTTACAATGGAAATAGAAAATAATCATGAAATACCATTTTTAGACCTTAAATTGATTAGGAATGAAGAAAAAAAGAAAATAGAATTTGGAATCTACAGAAAAGAAACTCACATCGACAATTATATAAAAGCTACTGGATTTAACCATTTTTCACACAAACAGGCAGTATTTAATAGTTTAACACACAGACTTGTGAATGTCCCCATGAGCAAAGAAAATTTACAATAAAGAGAAAGAACACATCATAAAAATTGCTAAGGATAATGGTTTTCAAGAGAAGATGATACACAAGAAAATAAATAAATTCAAAGAACAAAAAAGTCATCAATGAAAGTACTCTTCAGACAGATAAAAATATAGGCAAAAAATTCAAGAAGTTCACATACCATCCTTTGGTATTTGACAAGTTTCAAAAAATTTTCAACAAATTCTGCATTAAATTAGCACCGAAAAATGATTACAGCTTAGGTAATTTAATAAAAACCAACAAAAATGAAAAGATTGAAGACTGCAAAAAATCGGGAATTTATCAAATTAATTGTAAAGATTGTGAAAAGATATACATAGGAAAAACAAAAAGCAATCTAAATACAAGATTAAAGGAACACCTCAGAAATGTTAAAAATGGAGAAACCGAAAAATCTGCAATAGCTGCACATGCCTGGTCAGAAAAACATAGAATAGAAACCAAAACAAAATTACTTAAACAATTGGAGAAACCGAAGGAACTCACAATTTGGGAAAAAATTTACATATGCAAGAATGAAAATACAACTATGAATTTTGAAATACCCGGTTATAAGGAGAGAGGACTGATTAGGAAATTCGTCGGTCAGCCATCAGATGGCACGGAGGTCAGTCTGCAGGATAGAAGGCCGTTGGACGTCAGTTGTGAATGTGACCAGCATTGAGAATGTCACAAATGTGATGAAACCTAGGTCTGCAAGAAGTTATGAAGTATGAGGTGAGTGAAATAATAAAAAATAAACAATACTGAAAAACCTCATAGTGTTTTTTCCTATATACATAACTTAATAAGCAATGTATGCTTGAATACTTGTTTAATATTTGGCACGTTGAATTCTAAATAAATTAAATTTGTAGGGTAATCTAAAGGTTTCTGCAAGCAGATTTTTATGATTCGTTTTTTGTAGTAATATTAAGGGAGAAAGAATAGAATTTGCGATTCCACCCCAACCTAATATTCTGTATTGGATTATCGATTGAACCAGAACTAAGTAAACAGTTCGCAATACATACATTGGTAAATATAATCGAAGGATGATAAATTTGCGAATAGTTTTACGTAGTTTGTTACATAGCAAGGAAACGTGTTTGTCGTATCTTAAATATTGGTCTATTGTAATACCTAGATATTTTACTTGTGTTGATATTCTCAAGGATGGACATGTGCAATATGCATTATTACAATTGTGTATTGTAATATCGTGACTGGGGTTTGAATGAAATTCATATATACCGCGTGATGTTAAAGAAAAAGAAATTAATGTAGTTTTTTAATCATTCAAAGAAAGTAAATTTGTGTCTAGCCATTCTTTAATTACATTGATTCCTTTATTAGCATTATGTATGGTTTTGGTCCATGTAGAGCCGGAAAATAAGACAACCGTGTCGTCAGCATATGCATATATAGAACCAAAAAACGTTTCTAAGTTAATTTTGAGTAAATCATTAATATAAATTAGGAATAAACTTGGTCCTAAAACAGTCCCCCGAGGGACACCTATATTAATATTACGTATACTACTGTATTTATCGTCGATTTTTGTTGTTTGGGTTCTATTACTTAAATACGATTTAAATAGTTCTAAAGCGGTTCCTTTAATGCCATTTTTATCTAATTTATCCAGCAGTATGCTGTGATTTACTGTATCAAAGGCTTTTTGGAGATCTAAGAAAATTCCTAGGCATTTATTTCCTGAGTCTAAGTTATGAATTATATTTGAGGTGACAGTTATAATTGCATCCTCTGTACTTATATCTGAAACCAAATTGATTTCTGCTTAACAAAGAGTTTTTTGCAAAAAATTCATTAATCGTGTCTTTATACATTTTTCAAAGATTTTTGAAAAACTTGGTAAAAGTGATATGGGCCTATAGTTGTTAAGATTATTTTTGCCTCCGGCCTTGTTTATTGGAACAATCACGGGAGTTTCTATAGACAAAAATCAGGGCTCTCAATGGGAAACCCATTATCACCTTTCCTGGCAAAATTTATTTATGAGCGATTTTGAATGTAAAATCACTAAAGCACATCCCACAATGTTTAAATTTTGGAGCAGATATGTAGATGATATAATTTGTATTGTTAAAGAAAAACATGTAGAAGATTCCCTAAAACTGTTAAATTTACAGAGTACAAACATCAAATTTACCAAAGAAATAGAAGAAAATAAACAAATACCTTTTTTGGATCTTAAATTGGTCAGAAACGAAGAAAAAAGAAAAATTGAATTCGGGATTCATAGGAAAGAAACTCATACGGAAAATTTTATAAAATCAACAGGATTCAATCCAATTGGACATAAATTAGCAGCCTTTAATAGTTTAACTCATAGATTGGTAAACTTACCCTTAAACGAAGAATATTTCAAACATGAGAAAAAACACATAATCAAAGTAGCAAGAGAAAACAGGTTTGATGAAAAAATGGTACATAAAAGGATAGAAAAGTATAAAAAAACAAAAAATGATAAACAGAAGTAATCTTGAAAAAGAAGAACCACCTATGAAAAAATATAGGAAATTCACATATCACCCCTAGGGTACATAATAAATTTCAAAAGATATTTGAGAAGTTTAATATTAAATTAGCACCAAAAAATAACTACAGTTTATATAAACTAATAAAAACCAACAAAAATGAAAAAAACTCATAAAAATAAAAAGTCAGGAATATATCAAATTGAATGCATGGGGTGTGAAAAGATATATATAGGAAAAACAAAAAGAAACCCAAAAATTAGAACCAAAGAACACATAAGAAATATTAAAAATGGAGAAATTGAAAAATCTGCATTGCTGCTCATGTTTGGACTGAAAAACATAATATAAATTCAGACACTGAATTATTAAAACAGTTAGAAAATACAAAAGAGCTGACTATTTGGGAAAAAATTTATATTCAGAAGAACAGAAACAGAGTTATGAATTTTGATATACCGATGGAGCTGACATCGACGTCAACATCCAGCATAAATAAAACCAGTCTGGGAAAGCTGACGATAAAACAGAATTGTTTTGAAACATGTTCAAGAACAAATCAACATTAATATTGAGGTAAGATGTCCAGACTAAAAATAATATAATTAAAATAACCTCAAAATATAACTTCCTAAAATTAAATATACAACTATGAATTTTGAAATACCCGGTTATAAGGAGGGAGGACTGATTTGGAAGTTCGTCGGTCAGCCATCAGATGGCACGGAGGTCAGTCTGCAGGATAGAAGGCAGTCGGACGTCATTTGTGAACGTGACACAGCATTGAGAATGTCACAAATGATGTGACGAAACCCTGGGTTTGCAAGGAGTTATGAAGTATGAGGTGAGTGAAACAAAAAATAAACAATATTAAAAAACTCATTGTGTTATTTCCTATCTACATAACTTAATGGTATTTTTTGTTTATTTTTACTTCAAGTTCTCAATTTTAAGGCATTTTTCAAATTTTTCTTAAAAAAAACAGGTAACTAGTCAATATACTGCTACAATAATGTGTATACTCATCAGTTTCTTTATTTCAATTTATGCAGTCTGATCATTAGCAAAGAATCCCCATTTTAATTAAAGTCAGTCACATTTAGGAAGTTTGACACCTACAACCTTAACCTTCAGAATTTGGAATCTATCTGACGATAATTACGAACTGCTCTTAAAGATGGCTAAATCATGTTGTTGTTTTCAAAATGCTGGGCCTTGGCACCGAAGCCATTAGCGTTCTTTGCTCTCCAATATTTCCTCTATTGTGGATCCAACAGGTAATACTTCACAGGTTTGTAGGTGTTTCTTCATTCATTTCTTCGTCTTTATTGCATAGAGGACAATTTGGATTCGTGTAGATTCCTATTTTTTATAAATGTTTGGCTAAATAGTTCATGTTCTGTAAGCAGTCTAAATTTTGCTACTGTAGTTTTACGTGGAATTTCTGGAATAATATCTGGCTTCTTTACTAAAATATTCCATTTTTTGTCTTTGGCTTTATTACATAGGTCTTGGTTTTGTTTGATTTTATATTTGTTTTTAATTATTCTTTTTATGGATGTGAAAGGTAAGCTTTTAGTAGTATTCTGAATTAAATTGGAGCCTTTTTTGGCAAGAAAAATCAGCAGTGTCATTTCCAGCAATTCCACAATGTGCAGGTATCCATTGCAATTGAATTCTTTTCTGTAGTTTTTTGGAGTTGTTGAATCATTTTGTAGCACTCTTTAATTTTGTATTGACTTCATTTTGCGTGAATTTATTGCATATATTGCTGCCTTAGAATCGAGAGTATGACCGCATTTTGAAATTTATTTATTCTGTATAGTAATTGTTGGAGTGAAATATGAATAGCCGTTTACTTCTGCATCAAAATTTGTTGTGTGTCTATCCTGCTGGTTGATAAAATGAAAATAATGCACATGTAATTCCTGATCCTGAGTTGTTATCAATAGTAGATCCATCTGTGTAGACATGTAACCATTCTTCTGGTGGATATCTCTTATTCACAGCTTCTAACACTAGAGCTTTTAGTACAGGTGTGGGAGTTTCAGATTTTGTAACTGGTTCTTCTAGATTTAGCTGAATGTTAATTGGTTGAAAAGTAAGAGGGTTTTCTCTGATCAAAATATTTTCTTTGGATTTAGGAAGATTCAAATCTGTTTTTATTTCCATTACTTTGGACAAGAAACTTGTTTGTGTTTTCAACTTTGTTGGTTGTAACTGTCTTTTTTCCCATTTTGATGTTATTAACCGTAACATTTTTTCATGTTGTGTTATTGCCTGTTTCTCTAAAGTTAGACATATTGGAGGGTTCTGAGTTAGTGCTTGCATTGCTGTGATTGGAGTTGATTTTGCTGCGCCGGTTATAAGCTGTAAAGCCTGATTTTGGTATACTTCTAGGCGATACAGGTTCAAGTTATTTGCTGTGATTATTACCTCCACGTTGTATAGTAGTATTGGCTTGATGAATGTTTTATATGTGGTGTTCAGTCTGGCAATTACTACCCCACTTTGCTCCAGCTAATCTTTTTAAGATTGAAAATCTTTTTTGTTGCTTTGTTTACTACTGCTTCAATATGTTTTCTCCAAGATAATTTTGAATTAAAAATTGGCCCTAGATATTTGTTTCATTTGTTTGTATCAGATTTGTTTTCTTGAACTGTAGATTTAGTTTTGGGACTTTTTTCTTCAAGGTAAATATTTGAAACATTGTTTTGTCTGTATTAATGGCCATTAAATTGTTGTGGGTCCACTTTTCTAATAGGTTAAGAGCCTTTTTCATAGAAGATTTAGATTTTTCTATTTGTGAGGAAGATGTCCACATAATCATGTCATCTGCAAAAAGAGCTGTCTTTATTTCTGTGTTTGATATAGCTGGTGGAAGATCGTTGATGTAGATGTTGAATAGGGTTGTACTTAGTACTGCACCTTGAGGGAGGTCCATTTTTATTTGTCGGAATTTGGAAGTACTGTCATTGTATTTTGTAGCATAGAAACATTGTGAAAGGAACTGGGTGATCTAGTTTAACATATTGATGGCTAATCATTTAGTATTATTTAACTTTCACAGGGAAAAAACGCTGAGGTTTAATTTAAGAATTATATTAATGTTTTATTACATCACATCATATCCTTTTTCTTCTAGACTGCAGTTTCAGAGCTTATCTCCATCATCAGTAGCCTCTGGTCGACCTGTGTCATGTCGTTTCTTGGCGGTTTTCTTCTTCCTTCTATCGGTGGACCGATGAACCTCTGGATCAAGTCAAAATTTACGGGAGTTTCGAAATTCACGAGTTTATCTTTCTTGTTTCTTCGGATGTGGATTTTTTTCCCCAGACCGTGAGTTCTTTCTGTTTATCTGTGTGTTTCATTAGGCTAGCTTTTGTATCAATTAAATGTTTTTCAGACCAAGCATGGGCTGCTACAGCTGACTTGTCCAGTTCACCCTTTTTTACATTTGAAGACATGGGGGGAAAAACAATGAATGTCACTTTTTATCGAAATTCTACTTATACGTCTGTTAGATAGCGTGAAGTCCATACTTTCTTCAGGTATATTAGTTTGATCGAAAATAAATGAGTGTCAGCAGTTACAAGCAAATTAAAAAACATAGGAAGCGGGAAAAATGATGAGTGTCATGACGTTTTGCTGAAATAATGATGGGTGGTTTTGCAACTCTTCGAATTTATATCACTTTCACGTTGGTATTTTAATGTTAGTAACCCTGTATTTATTGTAAGCAAACCCATTACAAGTAACTGAATGTGACCAAACTCTTTTCAAAGAATGGACAACATTCTTTTCTCTTCAAGATGTGTATAAACCAAAACTATCAATATCTTCAAGACCACTGAAAGAAGTTAAGAGTTGAAGTTGAGCAGCCAAGCCTTCTATTTTTGAGATCAGGAAGCTACAATGGATCCTGGGAAAGTACAGCAATGACTGGGATGAGAACGAAAAGGGAGGTTACACTAGCTGATGGAGAATTCGTTTTACCTGGTCCAGCCTACATGGATATCATACCAGTTCCATTGTTAAAATGGAAAGATCTGCAGGTGACTATTCTCAAATTAGTATCAACAGTATTTCACTAAGTCAGGTTCTTGTGTTCTATGATTAATTTTTTTGTTTCAGGAACTTTCAAAACTTCTCTCCAGTGAGACATCAAAAAACTATTATAAGAATCTACCCCATTGAGAAAGTAGAGTTAATATGCTGAAGTATAACAAAAGGGTTTCATTGTTTTAGATACTTAGAAACTTAAATTATGGTATTCTATTACTACCTTAACTTAATTAACTCTTTAATATAATACTAAGTTCTGCTGCGCTTGTTAATTATTTCAACAACAATGAATCTTCATCGTATTTTTCCGCTTCCAAGTGTATGTCAAATAAAATAAAAGTGTACATTGTTGCTATTGTTAAAGGTCACTAAATGAACATAAGTCAATATAATGTCTAATATACATACTCTATGTTAACAACTAAATTTTAAATAATAAACAAATGTTCCCACAAAAGGGTTTCAAATTTTAAAAATTGTTTTCCTCTGTGATGGTAAAAAGTGACATTCATCGTTTTCCCCCCCATGTCTTCATTTCTAAGGTGTTCTTTCAATCTGATTTTTAAATTTCTTTTTGTTTTTCTTATACAGATTTTGTCACAATCCTTACATTTGATCTGATATATTCATGATTTGTTTTCTTCTTCTTCAATTTTTTTAAATTTTTGTTGGTTTTAATTGTCTTATATTTGAAAAGAAAAATATACGCCTAGGCTGGGGTTTGAACCCAGGACCTTTGACTCTCTATGTCAATGCTCTATTCAAGTGAGCTACCTAGGCCTTGGATAGAGCATTGAGATAGAGAGTCAAAGGTCCTGGGTTCAAACCTCAGTCTAGGCGTATATTTTTTCTTTTCAAATATAATTTGTCCATCATCAAGATGTTTAAAAACGAATAATATGAATATTTAATTTTAGGAAGTTATATTTTGAGGTTATTTTTAATTATATTTTTTTAGTCTGGACATCTTACCTCAATAATAATGTTGATTTGTTCTTGGACATGTTTCAAAACAATTCTGTTTTATCGTCAGCTTTCCCAGTCTGACGATAAAACAGAATTGTCTTGAAACATGTCCAAGAACAAATCAACATTAATATTGAGGTAAGATGTCCAGACTAAAAATAATATTAATAAATTAATGAGTCATTTTAACATCTTACCTCATATTTCATGTTTTATCAAACACGGTAACTATAGTTTTCAAATGATCTTGTCATTCATTTTCAACCGCCATTATGACTACCGGATATTTGTTGGAATCTCCCTCTATAACGTTGCCATCTGGTGTTGATTTGACGAACTTCGAGATATCGTTGCCATCTGGTGTTGATTCGATGAACTTCGAGATGAGGTCACGTTCATCCGGAATGTCGAAATTCATAGATTTAAATTTGTTCTTCTGTATAAATATTTTCTCCCAAACTGTCAAATCCAAAGGTTTTTCCAAATGTTTTAGAAGTTTAGCTTCTTTTTCAATTCTATGACCTTCCAACAAACTATGTGCTGCAATAGCTGATTTTTCAATTTCACCATTTTTAATATTTCTAAAGTGTTCCTTTGTGCGAGTGTCCAAATTTCTTTTTGTTTTTCCTATGTATACTTTATTGCAATCTCGACAATCAATTTGATAAATTCCAGATTTTTTACTATCTGGGGTGTTCATTTTCTTATTGGTTATTAATAAGTTACCAAGGCTAAATTTATTTATCGGTGCCAATGTAATATTGAATTTCTTGAAAATTTTTTGAAATTTGTTATGTATTCCAGGATGATAAGTGATTTTCTTAAATTGTTTTCCTTTCTTTGAATCAGATTGCAGGGTAGTGTATTCTTTTAATCTTTTTTGTTGTCTGAATTTCTTCAATTTAGTTATAATTATTTCCTTTCCAAAACCATTTAAATTAGCTATGTCCAAAATGTGATTGTATTCTTTCTTAAAATCCTCTTCATTTAGTGGAACATTCAATAATCTATATATCAAACTGTTGAAAATTGCATGCTTATGCGCAATATGATTGAAACCTGAAGACTTTATGTAATTGTCAATATGAGTATCTTTTCTGTATATATTGAATTCAATTCTTTGTTGTTGTTCATTCCTTCTTATGTAGAGGTCCAAAAATGGGATTTGGTTATTATTTTCTAATTCCATAGTAAATTTCACAGATTCATCCTGGAGGTTGAGTAATTTTAATGCATCTTCAATATATTTAGAATTTATCACAGAGAAAATATCATCCACATATCTATACCAACATTTGAACATCCAGGGATAAGCATTGGTGATATGACATTCTAAATAACCCATAAATAAATTTGCCAAAAATGGTGAAAGTGGGTTTCCCATAGCCAGACCTGAGATTTGTTTATAAAATTTTTCATTGAAGGTAAAAAAATTGTTGTCGATACAAAGTTTTGTAAGATTCAAATATTCATTAATTATTTCTCTTTGTAGTTTCAAGGAAATAAGCCATTTTTCTAAAATATTTAACATCTTCCCAATTGGGACGCTCGGAAATAAAGAAATGACATCAAAAGAAACCAATCTATCATTACAATCCAATGTGATATTATTCAGTTCATTAACTAATTCAATTGAATTTTCAATACTTTTGTTGTCGAAACTTGGTAGTTCATTAAATTTCTTAGTAAGCCATTTTGCCAAATTGTAACAAGGTGAGCCAATATTATTAATAATGGGTCTCATCTTATTTCCCTCTTTATGTATTTTTGGGAGCCCATACAATTTTGGAATCTGTGGGTTTGATACTTTCAACTTGTATTTATCTTGTTCTTTGATGGCATATTTGATGTTTTTTATTGTATTAGTAAATGATTTTATTGCTTTTGGAAGAGGATTGCATGTAATTTCTTCATATTCATTTGAATTTAAGAGAAGGTTCATTCTGTTTATATAATCGTCTTTATTCAAAATTACAATTTTGTTTCCTTTATCGGCTTTCGAAATTATTGCTTTTTTGTTGTTGATATTCTTCAATATTTTCATGTTCTTAATGGCTCTATTGTTTTTTGGTTTTTCATTTATATTTTCAAAAATGTTTTCACAATTTCTCCTAATTATAATTTTGTCTTCAACTTTAAGATCTGAAATTGCAATCTCAATGTCAGCTACGTAGTCTTCTATTTTATTTGAGAAATTCACACAAGTTTTTAGTCCAAGATTCAATAATTTATTTTCTTCTTCGGTCAATTCTATTTCTGAAAGATTAACAACATTGTTATTGTCATTTGAATTTTGTTTTTTGTTGATTGATTCAATTCTATTGCAATCTTTTTCAATTTTTTGATTAGGTACATTATGTCGTTTCTGGATTAAATTTTTAAATTTCTTGTTTTGTGTAGCAATTTTCTTCTGAATTGTGATATTTAATCTTCCAAAAAAGTTTCTTGTTAAATTTTCTAAACAAATATCACCTAATAATTTTACCAATTTCAAATGAAGATAAAATAATTCCAAATCCAGGTTACTTAATTTTTGGTAAAATTTGTTTTTTTTTCTTCTTTAAGAACTTTCTGCTCTGCCATAATTTGTTGTTTGGAGTTATGATTGAATTTTACAATTTTTCTCACGAATTTTGGTGTCACTTTATTTGTCATGCATTTATTGATAAATTTAATATCTGCCAAAATTTTCTTCTTTTTTTCTTTTAATCTTAGAAACTTCTTTATGTCAGGTTTAAGATCGAAAAATATTGTATTGAAACTTGTTAATATATTCAAATTTAATGAACTTCCAGACGCCATTTTGTTTGAGGTTATGTATCCAAATAGTCGTAATAAACTTCCCAAAGACCTGAGTCGTCTTACTTATTCAAAGTTAAAATTGGGAAACACATTATGAGGTTCTTAATTAATAAATTAATGAGTCATTTTAACATCTTACCTCATATTTCATGTTTTATCAAACTATAGTTTTCAAATGATCTTGTCATTCATTTTCAACCGCCATTATGACTACCGGATATTCATTGGAATCTCCCTCTCTAACGTTGCCATCTGGTGTTGATTTGACAAACTTCGAGATATCGTTGCCATCTGGTGTTGATTCGATGAACTTCGAGATGAGGTCACGTTCATCCGGAATGTCGAAATTCATAGATTTAAATTTGTTCTTCTGTATAAATATTTTCTCCCAAACTGTCAATTCCAAAGGTTTTTCCAAATGTTTAAGAAGTTTAGCTTCTTTTTCAATTCTATGACCTTCCAACAAACTATGTGCTGCAATAGCTGATTTTTCAATTTCACCATTTTTAATATTTCTAAAAATAATACAGTATTTCAATACAATATTTTTCGATCTTAAACCTGACATAAAGAAGTTTCTAAGATTAAAAGAAAAAAAGAAGAAAATTTTGGCAGATATTAAATTTATCAATAAATGCATGACAAATAAAGTGACACCAAAATTCGTGAGAAAAATTGTAAAATTCAATCATAACTCCAAACAACAAATTATGGCAGAGCAGAAAGTTCTTAAAGAAGAAAAAAACAAATTTTACCAAAAATTAAGTAACCTGGATTTGGAATTATTTTATCTTTATTTGAAATTGGTAAAATTATTAGGTGATATTTGTTAAGAAAATTTAACAAGAAACTTTTTTGGAAGATTAAATTTCACAATTCAGAAGAAAATTGCTACACAAAACAAGAAATTTAAAAATTTAATTCAGAAACGACATAATGTACCTAATCAAAAAATTGAAAAAGACTGCAATAGAATTGAATCAATCAACAAAAAAAACAAAATTCAAATGACAATAACAATGTTGTTAATCTTTCAGAAATAGAATTGACCGAAGAAGAAACTAAATTATTGAATCTTGGACTAAAAACTTGTGTGAATTTCTCAAATAAAATAGAAGACTATGTAGCTGACATTGAGATTGCAATTTCAGATCTTAAAGTTGAAGACAAAATTATAATTAGGAGAAATTGTGAAAACATTTTTGAAAATATAAATGAAAAACCAAAAAACAAAGATAGAGCCATTAAGAACATGAAAATATTGAAGAATATCAACAACAAAAAAGCAATAATTTCGAAAGCCGATAAAGGAAACAAAATTGTAATTTTGAATAAAGACGATTATGTAAACAGAATGAACCTTCTCTTAAATTCAAATGAATATGAAGAAATTACATGCAATCCTCTTCCAAAAGCAATAAAATCATTTACTAATACAATAAAAAACATCAAATATGCTATCAAAGAACAAGATAAATACAAGTTGAAAGTATCAAACCCACAGATTCCAAAATTGTATGGGCTCCCAAAAATACATAAAGAGGGGAATAAGATGAGACCCATTATTAATAATATTGGCTCACCTTGTTACAATTTGGCAAAATGGCTTACTAAGAAATTTAATGAACTACCAAGTTTCGACAACAAAAGTATTGAAAATTCAATTGAATTAGTTAATGAACTGAATAATATCACTTTGGATTGTAATGATAGATTGGTTTCTTTTGATGTCATTTCTTTATTTCCGAGCATCCCAATTGGGAAGATGTTAAATATTTTAGAAAAATGGCTTATTTCCTTGAAACTACAAAGAGAAATAATTAATGAATATTTGAATCTTACAAAACTTTGTATCGACAACAATTTTTTCACCTTCAATGAAAAATTTTATAAACAAATCTCAGGTCTGGCTATGGGAAACCCACTTTCACCATTTTTGGCAAATTATTTATGGGTTATTTAGAATGTCATATCACCAATGCTTATCCCTGGATGTTCAAATGTTGGTATAGATATGTGGATGATATTTTCTCTGTGATAAATTCTAAATATATTGAAGATGCATTAAAATTACTCAACCTCCAGGATGAATCTGTGAAATTTACTATGGAATTAGAAAATAATAACCAAATCCCATTTTTGGACCTCTACATAAGAAGGAATGAACAACAACAAAGAATTGAATTCAATATATACAGAAAAGATACTCATATTGACAATTACATAAAGTCTTCAGGTTTCAATCATATTGCGCATAAGCATGCAATTTTCAACAGTTTGATATATAGATTATTGAATGTTCCACTAAATGAAGAGGATTTTAAGAAAGAATACAATCACATTTTGGACATAGCTAATTTAAATGGTTTTGGACAGGAAATAATTATAACTAAATTGAAGAAATTCAGACAACAAAAAAGATTAAAAGAATACACTTACCCTGCAATTTGATTCAAAGAAAGGAAAACAATTTAAGAAAATCACTTATCATCCTGGAATACATAACAAATTTCAAAAAATTTTCAAGAAATTCAACATTACATTGGCACCGATAAATAAATTTAGCCTTGGTAACTTAATAATAACCAATAAGAAAATGAACACCCTAGATAGTAAAAAATCTGGAATTTATCAAATTGATTGTCGAGATTGCAATAAAGTATACATAGGAAAAAACAAAAGAAATTTGGACACTCGCACAAAGGAACACTTTAGAAATATTAAAAATGGTGAAATTGAAAAATCAGCTATTGCAGCACATAGTTTGTTGGAAGGTCATAGAATTGAAAAAGAAGCTAAACTTCTTAAACATTTGGAAAAACCTTTGGAATTGACAGTTTGGGAGAAAATATATTATACAGAAGAACAAATTTAAATCTATGAATTTCGACATTCCGGATGAACGTGACCTCATCTCGAAGTTCATCGAATCAACACCAGATGGCAACGATATCTCGAAGTTCGTCAAATCAACACCAGATGGCAACGTTAGAGAGGGAGATTCCAACGAATATCCGGTAGTCATAATGGCGGTTGAAAATGAATGACAAGATCATTTGAAAACTATAGTTACCCTGTTTGATAAAACATGAAATATGAGGTAAGATGTTAAAATGACTCATTAATTTATTAATTAAGAACCTCATAATGTGTTTCCCAATTTTAACTTTGAATAAAAATAATATAATTAGAATAATATGAACTTTAATAATTAAAACATTTTGTCTATTCATTCTTACCTCTTAGAGTTGTTTTTGTCGAACATATGTTTCAGAGCTTCTTAGCCCCATCGTCAGCGATTACAGACTGAATTTTCTCACGTTGTCGGCTCTGATTTTTGATTCCTGTTCTCTTTGCCTCTGCTCCAATGAATTTACTAATGAGGTTCCTTTCTGCAGGAATTTCAAAGTTCATAATTTCCGCAGAAAGGAACCTCATTAGTAAATTCATTGGGCCAGAGGCAAAGAGAGCAGGAATCAAGAATCAGGGCCGACAACATGAGGAAATTCAGTCTGTAATCGCTGACGATGGGGCTAAGAAGCTCTGAAACATATGTTCGACAAACACAACTCTAAGAGGTAAGAATGAACAGACAAAATGTTTTAATTATTAAACAAACCTCTTAATTAAGTTATGTAGATAGGAAATAACACTATGAGGTTCTTTAATATTGTTTATTTTTTATCTCACTCACCTCATACTTCATAATTCATAGCAGACCCTGGGTTTCTTCACGTAATTTGTGACATTGTCAATGCTGCGTCACGTTACAACTGACGTCCAACGGCCTTCTATCCTGCAGACTGACCTCCGCGCCATCTGGTGGCCGACCGAAGAATTTCCAAATCAGTCCTCTTTCTTTATAACCGGGTATTTCAAAATTCATAGTTGTATTTTCATTCTTGCATATGTAAATTTTTTCCCAAATTGAGAGTTCCTTCGGTTTTTCCAATTGTTTAAGTAATTTTGTTTTGGTTTCTATTCTATGTTTTTTTCTGACCAGGCATGTGCAGCTATTGCAGATTTTTCGGTTTCTCCATTTTTAAAATTTAAAAATAAACAAAACCTCTTAATGTTACTTCCAATTGTATTTTAAAATAAATATGAACTTTAATTGTCTTATGGTAAAATTAAATGTTTCTTACCTCTCCTCATATAAATCTTCTAAGTAGATTGCGATTTCGAGACCATAACGGTCTCATCTTCAGTACTTTTTTGGCGACTGATGTTATGTCCACCAACAGAGGGAAGAAGAGTTTCTTCCAATCGACATAACATCAGTCACCAAAAAAGTACTGAAGATGAGACCGTTATGGTCTCGAAATTGCGATCTACTTAGAAGATTTATATGAGGAGAGGTAAGAAACATTTAATTTTACCATAAATTAAACCTCATAGTGATTAATTCCTGTAAAAGTTAAATTTAATTCTTTTTTTATATAATAAATTTGGGAATTTTTAACATTATGAGGTTTTATTAATAAGAATTAAATGAATCGTGAATTCTTCTTACCTCATACTTCTATGTTTTTTAAACACAGCACTGCAATATCAGCGACCATCGTCACCATCCTCAGCCGTTTTCACGACTCAATTTTTTCTTTTGCCAGTAATTATCCAAACTGCCATCTAGTGTCCTTTTGAAGGAATTATTTTCTAAACTGCCATCTGGTGTGCTTTTGAAGGAATCATTTTCTAAACTGCCATCTGTTGTATTTTTGAAGAGCTTGATTACAAAGTTCTTCAAAAATACAACAGATGGCAGTTTAGAAAATTATTCCTTCAAAAGAACACCAGATGGCAGTTTAGAAAATAATTCCTTCAAAAGGACACCAGATGGCAGTTTGGATAATTACTGGCAAAAGAAAAAATTGAGTCGTGAAAACAGCTGAAGATGGTGACGATGGTCGCTGATACTGCAGTGCTGTGTTTAAAAAAACATAGAAGTATGAGGTAAGAAGAATTCACGATTCATTTAATTCTTCTTAATTGTCTTGTTTAGGCTGTATTCATTCTTCAGAGCCAATCATATGTTAAACTTTCTTGTGGTGTTTTAAAGGATGGTAAATGAATTTTTTGAATTTTATGTTCTCTTCTGTTTGTTTTTTTAAGTGTGCTTTCATTGATTAATTTTTGCCTTTTAAACTTGTTTATTTTCTTGCGTACCATGTTTTCTTCATAACCATTTTTTTATTGCTACTTTAATTATGTATTCTTTTTCTTCTTCATATTTTTCTCTGTTCAGGGGTACATTCACCAATCTGTGTGTTAAACTATTGAATACGGCTTCTTTGTGAGCGAAATGGTTGAATCCTGATGCCTTAATGTAGTTATCTTTATGTGTGTTCTTTCTGTATATTCCAAATTCTACCTTTTTTTTTGTTTCTTGTTAGGTTTAGATCCAAAAATGAAATTTGTTTCTCAGTTTCAGTTTCCATTGTAAATTTTACAGTTTTGATCTGAATGTTCATGAGTTTTAAGGCATTTTCTATCTGTTTATGATTTACAACAGCTATTATATCGTCAACATATCTGCGCCAAAATTTGAAAATTAAAGGGTGTCCACTTGTTATTTTCTGTTGAAAGCTACCCATGAATAAATTGGCCAGAAAGAGTGATAGGGAGTTTCCCATAGAAAGTCCAAAATGTTGTGTGTAGTATTTGCCATTATATGTGAAAAACAATTGTTCGATGCACAATTTGGTCAAAATTATATATTCTTCTATCTTTTCCTTTTCTAAATTATTATTCATTAACTATTTTTCCAAAATTTCAATAGTGGTTTCTCTTGGGGCACTGGGAAACAATGAAATGAAACTACATCAAATGATACTAACCTGTCAGTTGGTTCTAATTCTATGTTCTTGAAATTCTCTATCAATTGTAATGAGTTATCGATTGAAAGGTTCTCAAACCCTGCCATATTCTTATATTCGCTACATAACCATCTAGATATTTGATATGTAGGAGACCCTATGTAGTTGATAATGGGTCTCATTTTGTTTCCTCCCTTATGTGTTTTCAGGAGACCATGCATATTAGGGTTTTTAGGGTTAGAAATCTTTAGGCAGAACTTTTTTTGTTTGGTTAAAATTTTGTTTATGTTCTTTAAAGTTTAGTCCACCTCTTTGATGCATTTTGGAAGTTTAAAAACTAGATTGAAAGAATACCTTAGAAATGTCAAAAAGGGTGAAGTGGACAAGTTAGCTGTAGCAGCCCATGCTTGGTCTGAAAAAATTTAATCGATACAAAAGCTAGCCTAATCAAACACACAGATAAACAGAAAGAACTCATGATCTGGGAAAAAATCCACATAAAAAAAAAGAAAAAGATAAACTCATGAATTTCGAAACTCTCACAAATTTTGACTTCATCCAGAGGTTCATCAGTCCACCTATAGATGGAAGAAGAAAACCGCCAAAAAAGACATAACACCAGTCGACGAGAGGCTACTGATGATGGAGATAAGCTCCAAAACTAGAAGAAAAGGATACGAGGTGAGGTAATAAAAACATTAATTTAATTCTCATTTATAGTTTTCTCAATTATGATTGGCGAAAGCACCAATATTTCAAGTATCACCTAACTTTCTATATTTATCTGAAGGATCAATGAAAATCTCAGTTACGGAAGAGCTGTTGTAATGTTGTCCCAACAACAGCATTACACTGTTTTAATATAACGGTTATGATGGGAATTAATACTAAGAGGTAATTAATATTGTTTAGTTGTTTCTTGACTCACCTCATACTTCTTAACTCCCACGTGAGTCAAGAAACAACTAAACAATATTAAAATAAACCTCATAGTGTTATTTCCTACCTACATAACTTAATAAGGTAATTGATAATTTATGTGAGTCAGAAATACCTTTTTACATCTCATAAAACTCTGCGATTTTCACGGGACCGATTTAAAAAACCATAGTTTCTATCCTTAGCCAAAATTGCTGACCCCAAAATTTCAACCGCTGGAGTTTAGCTGATTATGGAGATGATGCCTACGAAACTAGTCGGTAAGAAATATATATTATTATGAGGTGAGGTGTAAAAAGTGTGATTCAATTATTAAGAGCTTTACAGTGTTTATAAGTGGTAACATCATCATTTAGTTTGGAAGAGGGTGAAGGAACCATTGTGGAGTGAAGAGAACATTGTAGAGGAAAGATAAATTAAAATGTTTCATACCTCTCCTCATAATTAATCTTGTAAGTAGATCGCAATTTTCAGAAGAAGTGGTTCTTCCGATCGATATAACATCGGTCGGCATAAGTATACTGAGGATGGGGTTGCCAAGACCGTGAAATAGTGATCTACTTAGAAGATTAATTATGAGGAGAGGTATGAAACATTTTCATTTATCTTAAATTAAACCTCATAGTGATTTATTCCTATAAAAGTTCAAATTGTAGAGCAAGCTATGTTCTGAGGCAACCCATCTGTTAATCAAATAATTTGAAAGAATCAACTTACATATTGTCAGAGTAGAATTTCCTATATTTAGTCACTTCAAGTTCATGAAGTTCCAGAAGATCTTCTGTGTAACATTCAGAAAAATATGGTAGGAAACTCTGCTTTTCTTCATCTGTCATCATGCACCTGCTCCACCAATCATCTAACTCTTTACGAATTTCATTCACAAACAGTTTCATGTTGCTGCGTTTCAAGTCTTCACATCTCTTCAATTCTTTCCGCAACTGAAACAGGTTCAAAGTTAACAGTAGAAATGAGATGACAAATATCTAAAGAAATCTTCAGATTAAAAAAAAAAAATATAATTAATAAATATATAAAATAATATAATTAATACACACAGTTTGATCGAGTAATTATTTTTAAAGAGAATTGTTTTTACCTGGACTGGGATTTGAACCTAAGATCTCTAGTTTCATGTAATAACATATTAACCACTGGTGCTACTTAGGTTCCTTGTTCAAACACTTGTCTTCCTCTTACATCCTACTTGCCTGTAGTGATGAACTGTTGTTCACAATTCAATTGGCTTGCTTCTAATTCAGGGAGATTTTACAGTAGGATTATTAATACTACTATTATGATTGTAACACCATGTGATTTTATATGTAAATTTATACTCTCAGTTTCATTGATTAACCATTTTTTGAAGAGAATTTTTTGTCTAAACCAGGATTTAAACCCAAGTTTCACATACTAGTGCACTGATCACTTGTACCACTCAGGTTAATTAATAAATGAGTTAGAATTTACCCGTGAGGGGTTGCTGATCCCCCATCGGGCGCCTCCCCAGGTGGTGGATAGGGGAATACCCGGGGTGAATCAAAATCAGCATAGCGTCTGTTCCAGATTGGACGGCTATAATGGGCAGGCAGAGCTCAGAGAAGGCAATCTACCTAAGGGAAAGCACCCTAAAAACAAAGCTGAAGCAAGTTGGGAGGCTGTAAGGTGGCAATCCCACCACCCAACTATATCTGTGCAGCCCTTGTAAGGCGGCCAGATGAATCTTTTATTTAATAAATTAATGAGTCATTTTTACATCTTACCTCATATTTAGGGTCGTATGTTAGAACATTACTCTCTACTCAAATTACTTCCAATCATTAGTGAGCTGATTCACCGTGAGCAATTGCTGAGAACGAATTAACGGCCGACTTATCGGTCATGCACGAGCGTCGACGTTTTCGTAATATTGGCAACGAATTACCCAGAATTCTCAGCGATAAAACCACTTCCGTTATTTTCGTCTGCTTAGAGGAATGCATTTATGCTTGCATCCCGCAAATAATACCGTATACAAACACGTCTGCGACACGCAATATTACGCCGATTCTCCTGTTCTTCCAGTTGAATTCTTTGGTAGACTCTATCAAATTCCTCTTCTCCGTGTATACCGAAAACATGGTCGAAGTCTTCAAGGTCCGACATCTTGGATAAATGTTGGATAAAGCAGCAAAGTACATCGATTACCATCGGTTCCCTTCGGGATTTTAATTTGAGTTGCTCATTTAAGCTACCTCCGCAGGTAGCTTACAAATTTAACCAATTATTATCGCATGAACAGATTTCTGAGTAAGCAAAATCGTATTAGCATACAACTTGCTCAGCAGAGAAGGCATTTTACTGTCTAATGCGTCCAAACATACAACCCTTAATGTTTTATTAAACACGGTAAATATAGTTTTCAAATGATCTTGTCATTCATTTTCAACCACCATTATGACTACCAGATATTCGTTGGAATCTCCCTCTACAACGTTGCCATCTGGTGTTGATTTGATGAACTTCGCGAGATATCTTTTATTACTAAAAAGTGAAGGAGAAAGCCGGACGGAAACACTGATGATGGACCAGGCAAGAAAAGGACAATGATAAAGAATAATTTACTATTGGCAACATGGAATATAAGAGGGTTAAATTCCTTTGTTGTTGTATGGAAGTGAAAATTGGATAATGAAATCAAGGGATAAAAGTAGGATACAGACTGCGGAAATGCTGTTTTTACGTAATGTGAAAGGATGCACAAGAGCGGATAGAATAAGGAATGAAACTATACGAGAAGAATTAAATATATATAAAATTGAAGATAAAATCAGCGAAAATAATAAGAAATGGACAGAACACTTAATGAGAATGAACAACGAAAGAATACCAAAAAGAACCTTCCTGTATAATCCCAGAGGAACAAGAGATGTTGGCTGACCATGCAGAAGATGGACTCCACTTTTAACTTCGCCAGAACAGGCTGCATAGCCCTAAACCTTGTAGTAGAAGAAGAAGAAGTTAGAATTTAACACCAAGTCGCAAAATTGATGATTTCTTGGGGACATGTTTCAGTACTTCTGCATTCTATCTAACAATTGAATTGGTGGTTGGTGATCCTGTAGGTTCCTTCTTATTCCCTTTGGTGGCTGACCGATAAACTTCCAAATTAAGTTTTTTTTCTTCCGAGAATTCAAAATTCATGATTTTTCTGCATATGAATTTTCTCCTAAACTGTGAGATCCTTAGATTATCCGTTTTAATAATTTGGCCTTTGCTTCAATTCCGTGTTCTTTTGACCATTAGATTTATCTAATTCCCTATTTTTAACATTTCTAAGGTCCTCTTTCAATCTTGTGTTCAAGTTCCTTTTTGTCTTTCCTATGTATATTTTTTTCACAATCTTTACAATGAATTTCATAAATCCCTGATTTATTGCTTTTCATTTTTATTGGTTTTAATTCATCTATTCAGGGTATAATCATTTTTGGTGCCAATTCAGGCTCCTTATTCAGGCAAATTTTTATCATTAATAGTGAGTGGAGAACATATTTTTAACGACTCACCTCATACAATTTCAAATTTCTTTGATACTGATGGTTTCAGATCATATCTTGTCCCTCTTCAGTCATGACTTCCACTGATGAAATTCTCTGGTTGTTGATTTCTCTATGGACATCACCTTTCGTGCTGCCATCCTTGGTTGAGAATATAAATTTTGAAATTAAATTTTTATCCACCAGAATATCGAAGTTCATAGATCAATTTATCCTTCAGTGAGAAGTGTTAAATCAATAATAAAAACTTCATAGATAAATATTTATTCTTCTGAATGAATATCTTTTCCCAAACTGTCATTCCAACGGTTTATCTAGTTAATAGTAGGTGGAGAACATATTTTTAATGACTCACCTCATATAATTTCAAATTTCTTTGATACCGGCAGTTTCAGACAATATCTTGTCCCACTTCAGTCATGGCTTCCACATGGTTTATCTAGTTGTTTCAAAAGTTTAGCCTCTTTTCCAATTTCATGATGTTCTAGCAAACTATGTATAGCAATTGCTGATTTTTCAATTTCACAATTTTTAATATTTCCAAAATGTTCTTTAGTACGTGTTTCCAAATTCCTTTTAGTTTTTCCTACATATACTTTGCTACTACATTCATTACAATTTATTTGATAAATTCCAGATTTCTTACTGTCTGGGATGTTGATTTTTTTATTGGTACTTAGAAGTTTTTCCAGACTGAATTTATTTATTGGTGCCAAAGTAATGTTGTGTTTGTCAAACATTTTTTGAGATTTCCTATGTACTTCCGGATGGTAAGTAATTTTCTTGAATTTCTTCTTTTCTTTACTAACAGTTTGTAGGGTAGAGTATTCTTTAAATAGTTTTTTCTGTTTGAAATTCTTACTTAGAAGTTTTTCCAGACTGAATTTATTTATTGGTGCCAAAGTAATGTTGTGTTTGTCAAACATTTTTTGAGATTTCCTATGTACTTCCGGATGGTAAGTAATTTTCTTGAATTTCTCCTTTTCTTTACTAACAGTTTGTAGGGTAGAGTATTCTTTAAAGTTTTTTCTGTTTGAAATTCTTACTTAGAAGTTTTTCCAGATTGAATTTATTTATTGGTGCCAAAGTAATGTTGTGTTTGTCAAACATGTTTTGAGATTTCCTACATACTTCCGGATGGTAAGTCATTTTCTTGAATTTTTTCTTTTCTTTGCTTGTTTTTGTGTTTGAATTTCACTTACCATTGAATTCCAAACTGAAAAAATGATTTAAAGAATACTCTACCCTACAAACTGTTAGTAAAGAAAAGAAGAAATTCAAGAAAATTACTTACCATCCGGAAGTACATAGGAAATCTCAAAAAATGTTTGACAAACACAACATTACTTTGGCACCAATAAATAAATTGAGTCTGGAAAAACTTCTAAGTACCAATAAAAAAATGAACATTCCAAACAGTAAGAAATCTGGAATTTATCAAATAAATTGCAATGATTGTAGCAAAGTATATATAGGAAAAAGAAAAAGGAATTTGGAAACGCATACTAAAGAACATTTTAGAAATATTAAAAATTGTGAAATTGAAAAATCAGCAATTGCTGCACATAGTTTGCTAGAACATCATAAAATTGCAAAAGAGGTTAAATTTGAAACAACTAGATAAACCGTTGGAATTGACAGTTTGGGAGACGATATTCATTCAGAAGAATAAATATCGATCTATGAATTTCGATATTCCGGTGGATAAAAATTTAATTTCAAAATTTATAATCCTAACCAAAGATGGCAGCACAAGAAGTGATGTCCATAGAGAAATCAACAACCAGAGAATGTATCAGTGGAAGTCATGAATGAAGAGGGGACAAGATATGTCTAGTGTCTGAAACCGTCGGTATCAAAGAAATTTGAAATTGTATGAGGTGAGTCATTAAAAATATATTCTCCACTCACTATTAATGATATAACCTCATAATTAATAGTGAGTGGAGAACATATTTTTACCGACTCACCTCATATGATTTCAAATTTCTTTGATACCGACGGTTTCAAACAATATCATGTCCCTCTTCAGTGGAAGCCATGACTGAAGAGGGACATGATATTGTCTGAAACCATCTGTATCAAAGAAATTTGAAATCATATGAGGTGAGTCGATAAAAATGTTCTCCACTCACTATTAATGATATAACCTCATAATGTTTACTTCCCAACATTAATTTAAATACAAATTTTTCTCTTATATCCTGTTTCAGTTGTGAATGATAGTTCACCACTACGGGGAAATCAAGAAGTCTTTATGATGGGATTTAACACTACTTTTTAAACTGTAAAGCTACTATGATCTATATCTATACACTTTGACTGATCATATAAATAATTTTTTTAAGAGAAAAAAAGTTCCCTGAGTAATACTAGTGGTTATTGTGCCAGTGCATAAAACTGGAGGTCTTGGGTTCAAATCCCAATTCAGGTAAAAATGTTTCTCTTCAGGAAAATATTTAGACAATCATCCTGAGTACATAAATTTAGACATTGTAATAATAGTTTTAGAGCTTAAAAAAGTAGTGAACCGGGACAGGTTTTCCTCAGGGTTTCTCCTGCCAAAAACTTAATTTCACCACTTCTCCATACTTACACCTTCTATTTAGTTCCATTTCATTCCATCTGTCCCTGTGGTGATGAAACAAGCTTGAAAGCCAACATCCTTGCATAGCACAGAGCATCATTAAAAAGATTAATCTTATATCTCTTGACTGGTGTTATGCCAGACATGAACAGAGGGTTTTCTTTACAAAATGCAATCCATAGTAAAAATCCATAATAAAATACTGCAAGAAATACTGTACGACAGTTTTGGATCTTCTTCCAGGCTATGGGCTAGTTGGCCGTAGACACAAGAATTTAAGTTTTATGTTTTAGCAGAGATAGTATCCAGCATTCTCATTGAATGCTTTGAGACTAGTTCTCTTATCTGCTGCCTGCTGTATTTATACTGCCTCCTGCTTTGCAATCTCTGCATGAGCTATTATTGTATCTGGGTCTCAATTGGTGTTTGTTTCGTTAGCCATGGAGTCTTTTGATGGTCAAATGTGGGTGCCCTCTGATGGTTTGATGAGTTTGCATCTTATATTTCTTTTTAGAACTGGTGTCCATCCCTCGACTTTTTGCATTTCCTCTTTCCATTGTAGATGAGAAAAATAATACATGCAGTTTGGATAATACACCTGTTTTGCATACAGCAAACTTCCGATTATCCATGCGCGTATTATCTGGTTTGCGGATTATTCAGGCATGACTGTTTCTACTGTATTTTTTAAAAATGAAGATAAATACTGTACTGTATTGTATTTTGTTATGAAAAAATTCTTTATTTTTAAACTGCTACGGTGAACTGTGCTTAGAAACTAGCACAATAGAGTATCCTTCACTCAAACCCTCTCCCCTGACGCGTTTAATGGTACCAACCAATATTCTGAGAATACAATACAATTTCGGAAATTTCCATTGTGTGAGTCAGTGAAAGTTTGTTGTTACAGATTGAAACCACAGATATGCTGTGGCAGTGGATTTATCGCTGGTTAGTAGTGTGGTCATCGGTGGTTACTAGTGTGGTCATCAGTGGTTACTAGTGCGGTCATCGGTGGTTACTAGTGTGGTTATCGATGAGTATTTGTCATCGCTGGTTATTATTAAACGAAAATGCACACAAGCTGTGCATAGAGTTAACTAATTCACTTTGCTTTTACAGTTCTTATGAATCTGTGCAGGTTTCAATTAATGATTTGGGTCGTTTTCTAAATACTGTGACATGGTAACAATCAAAAGACAGTTCACAAAATTCGAATACGCAATGTGCTGGTTGTAAGTGTGGATATCGGTGGTTACTAGTGTAGTATTCGCTGGTTACAATGGCAATTTTGAATAACTATTGTAACCAGAGTGGTCAAGACAGCAAATAGTACCACTTTTTTTTCATATTTACGAGTAAAATAAAATAATAATTACGACTCGCACCTAAATACATTTAATATAATATTTTATGAATATTTGTTGCATTTAAGTAGTGTTAAAGTGGGTAAATAAATTTCTGATCAACTTCCATGGTGTCGAATATCTTAATTGGATTATCAGTGTTTTTCGATTTTCCGTGCATATCTCGGTCCCAATTAACACGGATAATCGCGAGTTTGTCTGTACTGTATTATTTAGTCACTAAAAGATATTGAGATAGACTGGACAAAAATTTATCAGATGAAGTGTGGGAAATGTCAAAAAATCTAATAAATAAGATGAGTCTGTTCACCTCACTTCATAAATTGTTGTATTCTTTTGGACATGTTTCAATATGCTTGCATATTATCTTCAGCTTGGTCAGACTTTTTTTAATATATTAAACCATGAACTTTGAGATTCGAGACAAACTGAGCTTGATTACAAAGTTCTTCATAAATAAAATGGCAGTTTAAAAAATGATTCCTTCAAAAGAACACCAGATGGCAGTTTGGATAATTACTGGCAAAAGAAAAAATTGACAGTCGTGAAAACAGCTGAGGATGATGACGATGGTCGCTGATACTGCAGTGCTGTGTTTAAAAAAACATAGAAGTATGAGGTAAGAAGAATTCACAATTCATTTAATTCTTATTTGGTCAGACTTATCTTGTTCACCACTATTCAATGTAAAAATCAAATTGTGTGTTTTTATCTTCCTGTGACTTAAGCAGTCAAATTTATTAATAGTGAAAAAATCTATGTAGAAAAAAAACTAAAAGAAATGTGTGTTTTTTTAATATAATAAATTTGGGAATTTTAACATTATGAGGTTTTTCTTAATGAGAATCAAATAAATTGTGAATTCTTCTTACCTCATATATCTATGTTTTTTTAAACACAGTTCTGCAGTATCGGGAAAAACATCTTTTCCATCCTGTTTTCATGACTGTCAATTTTTTTTCTTTTGCCGGTAATTATCCAAACTGTAATCAAGATTGGTTCGTCCAGAACCTCAAAGTCATGGTTCTAGTATGGTTTTTTAGAATATATATCTTTTCCCAAACTGTTAATTCCAAAGGTTTAGATAGATGTTTCAAAAGTTTTGCTTCTTTTTCAATTCTATGATTCTCTAATAAACTATTTGCTGCTGTAGCTGATTTTTCAATTTCACAATTTTTTATGTTTCTAAAGTGTTCTTTTTTTGCAAGTTTCTAAGTTCCTTTTTGTTTTTCCTATATATGTAATTTATTGCAATCTTTGCAATTAATTTGATAAATTCCAGATTTTTTGTTGTCTGCGGTGCTAACTTTTTTATTAGTTAATAAAAGATTACCCAGGCTAAATTTGTTAATCAGAGCCAATCTTACCGTATATTAATTTTTTTTAAATCTTATGAAATTTGTTATGAACTTCTGGATGGTAAGTAAATTTCTTGAATTTTTCATCTTTCTTGGAATCATGTTGCAGAGTGGTGTATTCATGTAACCTTTTTTTGTTGTTTAAATTTCTTTAATTTCTTCTTTATTATGTCTTCATCAAAACCATTTATTTTAGCAATATGTACAATATCATTATCCATTATCAAAATCTTCTACATTAAGTGGAATATTTATTAATCTGTGTAACAGACTATTGAAAATTGCATGTTTATGAGAAACATGATTAAAACCTGAAATTTTTATGTAGTTATCTATATGAGTGTATTTTCTATAAACATTAAATTCAATTTTTTGCAGCTGCTCATTTCTTATTAGGTACAAATCTAAAAATGGGATCTTGTTATCTTGTTCTATATCAATAGTGAACTTTACTGACTCATCTTGTAATTTTAATGTATCTTGAATGTATTTTGCATCAATTACAGAGATAATATCATCCACATATCTATACCAACACTTAAAAATCCAAGGGTAAGCATTGGTAATATTGTGATTCAAGATACCCCATAAATAAATAAATTGGCCAAAAATGGAGAAAGTGGGTTTCCATTTAACTTGTATAGGAATTAATCACTATGAGGTTTAATTTATGGTCAAAATTTGTAGGAATTTCGAAGTTTATAAGTTTTCTTTTGTTTTTCTGAATGTGGATCTTTTCCCAAACCGCAAATTTTGACCTGATCCAGAGGTTCATCGGTCCACCAACAGAGGGAAGAAGAAGAGTTTCTTCCGATCGACATAACACCAGTCGCCAACAAAGTTCTGATGATGAGACAGTTATAGTCTCGAAATCGCGATCAACTTAGAAAATCTATATGAGGAGAGGTAAGAAACATTTAATTTCACCATGGATTTCCATTACCAATCCAGAAATTTGTTTATAAAATTTCCCATTAAACATGAAAAAGTTGTTATCAATACAAATTTTGGTTAGTCTTAAATATTCTTCAATGATTTCTGCATTTAGTTTCAGTGAATTTAACCATTTTCTTAAAAACATGAGCAATTTGTCCATAGGAATACTAGGAAATAAAGAGATAACATCAAATGAAACTAGTCAATCATTCGGAACCAATGTAATGTTATTTAATTCTTCTACTAATTTTATTGCATTTTCGGTGCTCTTATTTCCAAATTGAGGTAGTTCAATACATTTTTTGGCTAGCCATTTTCATAAATTGTAGCATGGGGAGCCATTACTACTGACAATATGTCTCTTTTTTTACCATCTTTATGAATTTTTGGTAGATCATATAATTTTGGATTAGAAGGCTTTGAAACTTTTAATGTTTATGTGTTTCTCAATGCCCACTGCACTTTATGTGCTTTGAGTTCTGTTATTCATGGATAGATGGCATTAATGTGGTCTATGTTCAATTTACGCACCACTTCGGTAGACCACCTTACTTAGATGATGTATTCTTGTATTGTGTATAGAGAATAGTTTAGGATGAATATGTTTGTGTAGTATAAAGTGTGTTGTATGAGGAACGATGACGAGAAGAAGGAAAAAGGTGAAACCCAGTGCCAGACATAATCTACTCATATCAAAAAGCACCAAGAGGGCCACCAGGCTTAACATACTCATCCGATGGTCAAATAGATATGAACAGTACCACATGCCTTCTCAACATAGTACTGTGGAGAAGTTTGCAATTTAATTCAGGAATTTGGTGCATAATTTATGCCAATTAAAAATTGTACACTACCACCATCAATTCTCTTGGCCCCAAAATTGAAAATTTTGCAATTAAATTTATTCAACTAATAAAATTTTCAACCCCCACAGGTATCAAACCCAGGCCCACTAGTCAGGAAGCAGGCATGCTATTGCCTGACTAAACTAAAAGAAATTGGAACATCAAAAATAAAGAGCATCTTAGGAAAATGTAAAATATAGAGAAAAAGTCCAACAGTAGCTTCTGTAAAGTATACATATGGAAAACTAAAAGATGTTTAGAGATTTGAAAAGAAAAATATATGCCTAGACTGGGGTTTGAACCCAGGACCTTTGACTCTCAATGTCAATGCTCTTCCATCTGAGCTACCTAGCCCTCCAATCTAAACGTGTATTTTTCTCTTATACATAGTTAATTCCCTAACCACAAATGCTACGAGCCGTTGCTACAATTTTTGCAAATGGCGACTCCTTTGTTAAGAAGACTTTTTATTGGGAATTTAAACATTACTTATAAAGCCAGTAGTGCTTCTTTCAATGTTCATATTATTCATTTTTAAACATCTTAATGATGGACAAATTATATTTGAAAAGAAAAATATATGCCTAGACTGGGGTTTGAACCCAGGACCTTTGACCCTCTATGTCAAGTGAGCTACCTAGGCCTCCAATCTAAACGTGTATTTTTCTCTTAAGATGTTTAAAAACGAATATGAACATTGAAAGAAGCACTACTAGCTTTATAAGCAGGGCGCAGATTTTAATGACATGTCATCTTTTTTCTTTACATCCCTTACAATGCCCATACATATATAAATCCTGGATAAGAGCTGCTGATTACAGATATGTAGAATTTTTACGTCATTTTTTACTGTTTAATCTTTCAGGTCATTTTAAAAATTTATAGGGCATTTTTTATCATTATTTTTAATTTTAAGGTTATTTTTAGTCATTTTAACAATTTTTAGAATTTATAAAAATATGTCCTCGATTCTTGAATACAGAAATAAAAAATATATTTCTAAGATATCATTTACTACCAGCATTCCAAGTTGCCTGCACGCACGATGTTGCAACTCTGCTTTCCTATCAATAAGCTGTTGGGGCCACTCCTTGGGTTGCATGACATCATAGCAAGAACTATGTGCATATTGCGTAAGCAGTGAAGTGCGTTCTTTCTTCACACTGTTTCAGTAGTGAATGAATAGATCTCTCGGTTACAACAGTTTTTTCGTACCTGCAATAATGCCGAAAGTGAAGCCTAGCAAGGCTACTAGTTTAAGAAATAGTGAGTTTGGGGAGGAGGTTTTTTCAACAGACGGTTCGATATTATTTTGTGAAGTTAAGGTGGCGGCTGAGAAAAGATTCACAATGCAACAACATATCGGCCGCGAAACACAAACGTGCAATGGAAAATGCTGACAAAAAGAAAAATTCACAGTTATTAATTGCTCAGAGTGTAGGGGTAAAAGCGAGTACATCCTCCGATTTTTTAAAAGAATTATGTGACGTGCTAGTGTCTGTGAATATTCCACTGAAGAAAATAAACAATCCTAAGTTAAAAAAACTTTCTGGAACGTCACATGGGACGTTCTTTACCATACGAATCAACATTAAGAAAACATTATATTCCTGTGTGCTATAACGAAACTATGGCAAGAATTAGAGATGAAGTCAGAGGTAAGAAGATCTTCGTTTCCATAGATGAAACCAGCGATGCTGAAGGTCGATACGTAGCAAATATTATAGTAGGGACGCTAGAGCTGGATGGACCAGGTAAAACATTTTTGCTGACTTCTGAAATTCTACAGAAAGTAAATCATTCAAGTATATGTATTCTGTTTGACCAGTCAATGTTCTTGCTGTGGCCTAATGGAATCCAGCATGAGGATGTGCTGCTTTTTGTGACAGATGCAGCCACATATATGATTAAAGCTGCAAAATCAATTAAGGACTTCTATCCAAAAATGGTGCATATTACTTGTTTAGCACATGGGCTACATAGAGTGGCAGAAGAAGTGAGGTCATACTTTCCACAAGTGGATGCACTTATTTCAAATGTAAAAAAGATATTAGTAAAATCTCCTTCACGCAGAGAACATTTCAAAGCCCTGGCTCCGGTATTCCTTTACCTCCGCAACCAATAATAACAAGATTGGGCACTTGGTTAGAAGCTTGTTTTTACTTTTGTGAACATTTTCAAACAGTAAAATCCTTTGTGAATTCACTTTCTACAGAAGACGCCAGAGCAATTCTGACAGCCGAAGAAGTGTTTAAATATGATGAAATGGAGGGGAAATTGGCTTATATTAAGACAAATTTTGGCTCTTTACCATCAGCTATCGATCGTCTTCAAGAAAGGGGCATAGCTCTGGAAAATTCCATAGCATTGGTTAAGGATGTTCAAGAAAAACTGGACAGTGTGGTTGGTGATATTGGCGAAAAGGTTTCAATGAAAATTAGAAGTGTGTTGGACAAGAATCCACGTTACAAAACTGTGTGCACAATCGTAAAAGTACTCTCAGGTGAAAGCTTTAAAACAGCGCAGATACAAGATGAATTAACACCTAGCGATCTGTCACTCTTCAAGTATGCTCCTGTGGTTAGTGCAGAAGTGGAAAGAAGCTTCTCAATGTATAACAATGTCCTCGCGACAACCGCCGATCATTCTCATTCCAGAATCTCCAGATGTACACTGTCATCTATTGCAATAGAGAGGAGAGCTATTAATTTAAGGTACAATTTTTATACTTACTAGTTCATAAGAATGTTTATTTTTAGGTCATTTTTTTCTGCTTTTGAAGTCATTTTCTAACAATTTTTCGGGCATTTTAGAAGTCATTTTTAGCGTTTTTTTAGGTCATCAAAATCCGCGCCCTGTTTATAAGTAATGTTTAAATTCCCAATAAAAAGTCTTCTTAACAAAGGAACCGCCATTTGCAAAAATCGTAGCAACGGCTCGTGGCATTTGGTGTTAGGGAATTAACTATGAATAAGAGAAAAATACACGTTTAGATTGGAGGCCTAGGTAGAGCATTGACATAGAGAGTCAAAGGTCCTGGGTTCAAACCCAGTCTATTTTTCTTTTCAAATATAATTTGTCCATCATTAAGATGTTTAAAAACGAATAATATGAACATTGATATTTAGAGACTTGAACAAAAGAACACTTTAGAAATAATAAAAATGGTGAATGATGTGAAATGGAAAAAATGGCAATTGCAACTCATAATTTGCTAGAGAATCACATAATTGGAAAAGAAACTAAACTTTTGAAACATTTAGAGAAGTTTTGGAATTAACAGTTTAGGAAAAGATATATATTCAGAAGAACAAATATAGATCCATGAATTTTGAAGTTCCTGGCAAGCAAAATTTCATCTCAATGTTCATAAAAATCAGCACCAGATGGCAGTTCATGGTAACAGCATAATTTCAACTGTTTGAGTTTTAGCTGATGATGGAAGTGAAATACCTTTGAAACCACTCTTGTGAAAACATGGAGTTTTATGAGGGGAGATGAAAAAAACTTTTATCTGACTAAATTTATAAATTAAAACAATAAAATGTTTAAAAAGTTAATGAAGAGGTTAATAATGCATAAAATAGTTTTTGAGAAATTTCTGAGTTGTCAAGATTTTGTCCACATTCCTTATTTATACAGGGAATGATTGGAAAACAGCTCAAGATACAGATATATGGATGTCATATGTCTGTGTCCATAAACCTCCAGGACCAATGGTGTCTGTCATTTAGACTTACATTTTTTATAACAGTGATGGAATGTCCTTGTGTTGATGCAAGGAATGTTTCTCTGTGTGTGTAATCCACATGAAGACGATCCCAAAGCTCTGTAATTTTCATCCTCACATCCAAAGCCTCTGCTTTTGCCTCCTCCTCTCGTCTCTCCCACCTCTGTTGCATTTCCTGGACACATTATCCTCATTTTAGCAAATTTTACATTTAAAAAAACATAGTATATAGAAATAATGATTTTTAAGATTATAAAATTAGAAATTTAGCATTTTGATTTGTATATTAACATTTTGTAGGGTTTATGTCTGTCATATACCCAAACATCCCTGTAAATGGGGCAAGGGTGTTCCCTTCTGGGAGATACTTAACTAAGCTAATTTAATTATTCTCATTTTCCTACATATATCAGGGAGTGCAAGAGGTTATGTCATTGCCTCAAAGAGACATTTAGTAAGTAACTGAGATATTCACATATCTAATTCTGTAACATGTTAATTTAAAGTATAACATCAAAAACTGAGATATTACTTGGATGAGAAAAACTAAATTTTGCTCACAGACACTAATTTAGGCTTAATGTTCTTTTAAAATTTAAAAAATCTTCAGGCTCAGGATTAAAGTCGCTCCCGGAGAACATGTTCCTTGGATTTTTCCAAAGTAAAAAATCCATCGACCCCAGCCACTCAGACCAGAGGCAAGGATATATTTCTGTTTCTAACTAATTTTTTGCTGTTTTTTATAAAAATTATATATATATATATATATGCCTCACAGATCTAGCCTCTGGTCCCAAGAATCGTGGGTTCAAATCCAGTCAGAGTCAATGGATTTTTTAGGAAAGAAAAATGCAAGGGACAAGTCCTCTGGGAGGAACTTCAAGCTGGGGTCCCAAGTCTGAAGACTTTATTATCTCTGATCAGATGTGCTAACCACATGTCACTCACTGACATCTGTATGGAAATAAGGGGTCCCCATCTAGGGGATATGTGAATGGCGACCACAATGTGCCCAAGCTAAGCAAAACATTGCTTCCACTTACTTGTGTTTTGCTCCTTACTTTTATCTTTAACCGATCTGGTATTCTTCCTTTTCCAGTACCAGATCCCTCTTTTTACTTTCCTATCCAGTCTCCCTTGCCTGACCTCTTGTTTTCTTCGACCCTGATGGTATTAGAGTATTCGAGGCCAAAAGGTTCAATTATCTTTCCTATCTCTCTTCCTTTTAACCTCGTGGACACTCACTTCAAATGCCCACGTAAGCTGCATGTTCAAATGAAGTCCCATTGCAACTAATAGCATAAGTATACAATGGATTCGTGTCATCAGCTACGGCTGGATACACATAATGAAGAAGAATAAGAAATAAGGGTAACTAAATTAGCTTGGTTAAGCAACTCCCAATAGAGCGCACCCTTGTCCCCATGTAGGGTGTACACGGTATGGTATAGTATATATACATTAAAGGTAATCAAACTCCATCTTACTACCTCTTACTCTCGTAAGCGAGAACGAGTGGAAGGGAGTGCTGGCCACGAGAGTATCATGTACTAGCAACAAGAGGTCGATAATGATAAGTCCAGGGATTCTAACAGTGAGTACAGAGGATGAAGTCATGCAATGTTTGTGCCACATAGGAAATGTTTACTGTATGTACAAAGCTGCACATTTCTCAAAAGCCAAAGGATACATGTTTTAAGAATAAATATTTATGTATTATTATTACTGAAATATAAATCTATAAAACATTCAAGTTTCATTTAATATGAAATCTGAAAAAAAAAATTACAGAAACTGAACTCATATTTTCAAAAGTTTACAATTTTTTAGAATGAAATCTTATGATGGAGGGACCATTTAAACTAAATTTCAGATTTCAGTATGATGTAATTAAAATAAATCAGTCAATTTAGCATAAAGAAATCAGGAGTTTACTGTATTTTGCTTTATTACATTCCAGAAAATATGTATCTTGAATGAAAGCTATGTTTTTATAAAGGATTTGCAACTTAAAATCCATTTCGATTGTAATAACAATAATAATAGGAATAACTTACTCTTAGCAGAAGTATGTTTTGTTCTGTGAGTTTGAATTTAGAGTCATCTTCACACAGAACCAGTTTTTCAAAATCAAGATTTGGAACAAATTGTAAATTTATATTCATTTGTAATAAGACAGATTTGATATCTTGAAATTGTGAGAAACGCACATCCTGAAAATAAAAACAGAATTGTATTACATTTCAATGTTCAATTTGTAATGAGCGAATTCTGAAAGAATGAAGCTATTGAATTGTTCATGCAAAGATTTTTGAAATTTTTTTACAGATCTTCACTGATCCCATCTATATCTTTTCCGAGCTATGATCAGTTGTAATGTAAACAAAGCAGATGTATGACTTCATTTTTATTGGTCAAATAATGATTTTATGCTATGGTTTATCTACAACACAAAGCGCCGCGCAAAAATTGCTCCCTGTGTATTTAAATGGATGTGGTTTCTTTACAATGCAAAGCACTGGTGCGAAAAATTTTGTGCTGACACGTCACGTCGTGTATTTGAAACACTTGAATTCCGAATGCAATTTGCCAGTGAAAACAAAGAATATAGAAGCTATTATCCGTACTCATTGGTGTAATTGCTAAAAACAAACAAGGATTTTATGACAAAATGTCAGAAATACAGCGCTTGTTTTGTAACTTACCAATTTAACGACGAATGTTTGATAGTTTTTTTGCAAATCATCGAGTTCTATACAATATGAGCATGAAGGAGTACAGAGATGTACAATAAAAAGAGTTATTGTGGCTTGAACTTAGTCAAGAAATAAATAAAAGCTGTAAATATTGTATTGTATCTTAGGGATATTATGGATGTGCATAAATTTCGTCTTCTATTAAATTCAAAACCTGATAAAACTGCTCACGCGAAAATCTGAAGTATTTTAAAATTTGGTACCATCATCAACCATATATTTATTTAAGAACTAAAGAATAATTATTTATTCTATAATGTTCCATACAATATTCATATGATGCTGTTGCTCTAGGTACTTTTTGCGTCTTTACTAATATTTCATACTATTTTAAACATTTTGCAACTATACTTAAAACTTTTTTATAAAGAATTATTATATGTTTATCTATGTACACAAATTATGACTTTTCCTCTCAATTATTTTTCAAAGTTCTTTAGAATTGAAGTTGGCATACGTGAACGCTTATAAAATTAAATCCACCAGATGGCAGGACATATGTGTGAATGACCAACATTTGCATTTAATATCAAAAGATATTTTAAGAAATAAATGTTCAATCACTTCATTTTGTTAGGTTCCGATGGGTCAGTTTAGCATACATCAGATTAGTTCATAGTTTACTAAACAGTATGCATGTAATTTATTTCATTAGGTTATGCAGGGACAGGTTTGTATACATCCATTTTTGTAAACACATTTGGGAATTTATCATGAACGTTGGTCATTTTGATTTCCTATATATGTGGTCCCATCTGGCGACAATTCCATAAACATAAGCGCTGTAAGGTATGCGCTCCATGCGAAACCAGTATCACGCCGAGCATAACGCGAGAATGCGTCACATCGGGCGCGACATACTGTATAATAAACCATAGCATTACTTTGAGTGTGTAAGAAAATATATTTTCCTCTCTAACACTCAAAATAAATAGAGAATATAAACATATGTTTAATATATGTAGGAAATATACAGGCCACAAGGAAGCAGTAGCAAAATTCAGACTGCTGTCAGGACACGACTGCCTGGCTCACCACCTCCACAAAATACATGTTTTCCAATCCGACAGATGTGTCATATGCAAATACCCGGACCTGATCATGGACAAACACCACCTTCTAGTCTGTCCAGCTTTAAATCCAACTGCACAACACTCTAAGGACCTTGTTCGCTTGTACTGGGAAGCCAGAGAGAAAATTACTTAAGCGTCAAATCTCACCATTAGAAAACAACAAACAACAATATGTAGGAAATAACACTATGAGGTTTCTTTTAATTACATTTGAATTGGATATTTTGACTCTCCTCATATTTCTTCAAGAAATATGAGGTGAGTCAAAATATCCAACTCAAATATAAATAAAAATATGTATTATCTATCACATATCTATATAAGTTATACAGGAGAATTTTAAAATATATAATTTCAATTTTAATAGATTAAATAAGCATTGCTTTATTCTTACGCATGTGAAAAGTAGAATACATTGCAATTTCAGTTGTTTCAAAATGGCCACTTATGTATAATTATAAAACACTGAAAATATTTTAAATGCAGACAGAAATTATTTTAAATGTTTTCAAATACTTTAATGAAAAATAACCTACATCAGCAATTGAGGATATGGTGAAAATAATTTTCAGGTGAGTAGGCATGGAAAATAAATTCTGCTCATAATGAAATCATAAATAAAAAGATGTATATATTGATATCATGGAAAAAGCATAAACATCTGATTAGGTAGGTCCATATATAATTTTTTGTCATAAATATATAAGAAATCAAAGTTCCTAATTATTATTGGTACATCTTATCATGTTATACTTTCCATAAAATATGATGTTCTCTAAGAACAATGTTTCTATTTTCTTGCCAAAAAAGGCTCCAATTTAATTCAGAATACTACTAAAAGCTTACCTTTCACATCCATAAAAAGAATAGTTAAAAACAAATATAAAATCAAACAAACCAAGACCTATGTAATAAAGCCAAAGACAAAAAATGGAATATTTTAGTAAAGAAGCCAGATATTATTCCAGAATTTCCACGTAAAACTACAGTAGCAACATTTAGACTGCTTACAGAACATGACTATTTAGCCAAACATTTATATAAAATAGGAATCTACACGAATCCAATTGTCCTCTATGCAATAAAGACGAAGAAGAAATGAATGAAGAACACCTACAAACCTGTGAAGTATTACCTGTTGGATCCACGAGAAATATTGGAGAGCAAGAACGCTAATGGCTTCGGTGCCAAGGCCCAGCATTTGAAAACAACAACAACAACAACAACAACATGTTTCTATTGAAATTCATCGGAGAAAATTTTTTGACAACTCATGTTCTCTGATGAATTTCAATGATTATAACTCATAATTTAATTAAAATTACAGTGGGAGGAAACACTATGAGATATTTACATTAATGAATGAGTTGGAGAAAATGCTTTAACATCTCACCTCACAAAGTTGCGTGTCTTCACGATATCGGTTTCAAAAGTATAGTATTACTTCCATCTTCAGTCAAATTCCAACTGTCGAAATTTCGTCGTTAACATCATCTTCTGAACTCCCATCTGGTGTAGATTTTATGAACTTGGAGATTAAGTTATTCCCGTCGGGGATATCAAAATTCATTGCTTTATATTTATTCTTCTGAATGTATATCTTTTCCCAAATTGTCAATTTCAAAGGTTTCTCCAAATTAAGTTATGTAGGTAGGAAATAACACTATGAGGTTTATTTTAATTTTGTTGAGTTTTTCTTGTCTCACCTTATACTTCTTAACTCCCTCGCAGATCTAGATTTCGTCACTGTATTTGTGACATTCTCAATGCTGTTCACATTCACAACAGTGACGAAATCTAGATCTACGAGGGAGTTAAGAAGTATGAGGTGAGTCAAGAAACAACTCAACAAAGTTTTCTCCAAATGTTTCAAAAGTTTAGTTTCTCTTCCGATTTTGTGATTATCTAGCAAACTATGAGCTGTAATTGCAGATTTTTCAATTTCACCATTTTTAATATTTCTAAACTGTTCTTTTGTACGAGTTTCTAAATTCCTTTTAGTTTTTCCTATATATACTTTATTGCAGTCGTTGCAACTGATTTCGTAAATTCCAGATTTTTTTACTATCTGGGATATTAACTTTCTTATTAGTTACTAGTAGATTATCCAGGCTAAATTTGTTAATCGGTGCTAATGCAATCCTGCTGAATTACAAAAAAAATCAATTTCAACATCTAGATAATATATTGACTTAGGCTTTCACAGCCGGAGTTACTATGATGATCTTGCAGAAGATTTCCGGGCTGTTGGCCGTGGTCTTGAGGCTTGTAGTTCCCCAACATTTCGCCACAGACTGCGTCCGGCATCCTCAAGGGTTGTCTTTAGACTGGCAATTTTGTCGACTACCTGCTCTTCTTCTTCTTCCTTCCAAGTATTAGGCCAAGGCCTGTTACGATCCTATAGAAAATTTTCCCTCCAGCGTTTTGATCCTTCCGGGAAATTCTCGTATAAGACTTGAAAGCATAATAATAGTCCCTTCAATTGGTTGCTGGTCAAAGGAAGGCAAGACTAGTGATGGGGCTGCCATCTTATAGCCTCTGGTCAGGCTTTTCTGGAGAAGAAAAGAAAATAAAGGAAAGAAGAAATGGAAGAAAGGAAAGACTCCCTAGCCCTCGGATGCCCTAATAGCGTCGGAGTCGAAAAAAACAAGAGTTAACCAAGAGAGGTTAGATAGTAAAGTTAAAAGAGTGCAAAACACAAGTAAGTGGAAGAAATGTTTTGCTCAGCTTGGGCACCTTGTGGTCGCCATCCACATATCCCCTAGATGAGGACCCCTATTTATACATTTATCCGCGACGTGTTCTCTGCACGGTCTGTTACTTCGTAAATTGTATCTACCTTCTGGTTGGTTAGCATTAGGGTCTTCCATTGCACCAATGAGGTTGCTGTCTGATGTTCTAGTAGATTATTCTCGTAGGAGTTTACTATGGGTAGTCCCCTGTGCCCAGTAGTTGCAAATTTCTTTATGGAAAACTTCAAACAAAAATGTTTAGAGACTGCCTCTTTTAAACCCAAGACATGGCTTCGATATGTAGACAACACCTTCGTAATTTGGAGCCACGGGGAAGATAAAATAGAAGAATTTCTGGCGCACATCAACAACATAAACTCCAATATACAATTCACTGTAGAAAAAGAAAACAGCATAACCTTTCCGGACATCACAATCAGAAGAGAAGATGACAACATTTATCACACCATATATAGAAAACCTATGCATACTGACAGATATATTCATAAAACCTCCAATCATCACCCCAAACAGAAACTTGGTATCATCAAAAAATTGACAAATCGCGCCAAGAAACTTTGCCATCCTGAATTATTAAAGACTGAAATCAAACATCTCCGTACAGTATTCACAGCCAATGGATACACCAACAAAGAAATCAACAGAGCAAACCATCCCAGACGATACAACAATAAGAAATCAGAAGAAAAAAGTCAACCAGGGCATTCTTACCTTTCATCAAGAATGTAACTGACTGAATTGGAAAACTGCTAAAGAAAGAAGACATAAAAACAGTATACAGGCCTACCAGGAAAATCAAAAACCTTCTCAGACCGATTAAGGATCAACTTCATCCTCATCAATCAGCAGGCATATACAGGATCCCATGCAGTTGCGGCCAAGTTTATATAGGCACCACTAAACGCAGCATCACAACCAGACTTAAAGAACACATCTTAAACAAGTGGAAAAGTCGGTAGTAGCAGAACACTCTCTACTTGAAGGCCATACAGTACAATACAACAACACAGATATATTATCTAACTGCACACACTATTTTACCCGTCTGCAATGAGAAGCCATTGAAATATTCAAACATCAAAACAGTTACAATAGAAAAGAATCATTAAAAGTCAACAAAGTATGGATACCAGTCTTAACAAAAGCCAGATGTAAACCCCTACGAGAACAATCTACTAGAACATCAGACAGCAACCTCATTGGTGCAATGGAAGACCCTAATGCTAACCAACCAGAAGGTAGATACAATTTACGACGGACCACGCAGAGAACACATCGCGGATAAATGTATAAATAGAGCAGGTAGTCGACAAAATTGCCAGTCTCAAAGACAACCCTTCAGGATGCCGGATGCAGTCTCTGGCGAAACGTTGGGGAAGTACAAGCCTCAAGACCACGGCCAACAGCCCGAAAATCTTCTGCAAGATCATCATTTAGATAATGATTAACAAAATGTTGCAGAAAGGAGCATACTTCATCACTTCCCTTATTTTACCAATAGTTTCTGTATATATGTAAAATACACTCTTTCCAGTAGATAGCAAGTATATATTGAAAACATTGTGAGTGTTGTCTCTTATAATATACATCATTAGTTGTAATGTTGGGACACACAAAATTTTTGCAGTAATCAAAGCAAATAGCTTCTTTCTTTACATTTCTCTGGCTCTCTGCCTTTGATGATCTTTTCCTTTGATAGAATGTTTCACTTTTTCTTAAATGGACCTAATTTTCTGTACCAATTTGTTTAAGTTCCTTTTCTATTACTTTTTTGTCTGTTGTCATTCTTCTCTGTTACTAATAATGATTCCAGGCCTTTTTTTTTATATGAACTCATCGCATATACCGCAAGTAACGGTTTCTTGCATACCCAAAGGAAACAAACAAACAAAACAGAGAATTTCAGCAGTTGGAGTCATGACTGAAGATGAATAAAAAGTTCATCTGAAACCAATGGTCTCTCATAAATTTGAAATTGTATGAGGTGAGTTATTAAAAATATGTTCTCCACTCAATATTAATTAAAATTCCTGTTGAAAATTGCCCTATATATTTCATAAGAAATGGCTACCTCAAGATGAATATTCTGGAACATTCTGAACAATTTCTTTATATTAGATCTTCTGGCAGATATTTTTTCTCACTGTCATGTAGAATGTAGTGGGCTTGTTATAATGTAGGGAAGTTATAGAGTTTAATTAATGGAAGGGTTGTTAAGTTGTTAATAAGAAGGAAATTTGCTGTTTCTTGATTATGAATTGGGAATAGAAAGGCATTAAATAATATCAGGATAGGGGTTAGAATAAATGAAAGTAATATTAATTTGGTGGATAAGTTGAATATTTGGAGGGAAACAATATTATAAGTGGTGCAGCCACATCTCCATTATAAAATTTAGCATGTTTTTTCCCCACATTCACATTGACCTAGAAGTTTCTTTCCCTGTACAATTCTTTGCTCCTCTGTATTCAGTGGCTCAGCAGGGTTTTTCCCTGTGTGTTTTACTAGAAATATAGAAGACTCTGAAAGCATAAACAAAATTTTGAAAAAAAAAAAAGTGACTTAGCATGTTCTTTCCGTGGACCCTTCATATCGAAACATTTTCGAGAACAAATCAACATTAAAATGGGGTAAGATGATACCGGATTCAGAAAAACTTGATATAATTAGATATTTTTAATTAATATTTTCATAGGAAGTAACATTGAGGCTTCTTTAATAATTTTAAGGGCAAAATTCATAGTTGTCTCTTATGAATTGGGAATAGAAAGGCATTAAATAATATCAGGATAGGGGTTAGAATAAATGAAAGTAATAATAATTTGGTGGATAAGTTGAATATTTGGAGGGAAACAATATTATAAGTGGTGCAGCCACATCTCCATTATAAAACTTAGCATGTTTTTTCCCCACATTCACATTGACCTAGAAGTTTCTTTCCCTGTACAATTCTTTGCTCCTCTGTATTCAGTGGCTCAGCAGGGTTTTTCCCTGTGTGTTTTACTAGAAATATAGAAGACTCTGAAAGCATAAACAAAATTTTGAAAAAAAAAAAAAAAGTGACTTAGCATGTTCTTTCCGTGGACCCTTCATATCGAAACATTTTCGAGAACAAATCAACATTAAAATGGGGTAAGATGATACCGGATTCAGAAAAACTTGATATCATTAGATATTTTTAATTAATATTTTCATAGGAAGTAACATTGAGGCTTCTTTAATAATTTTAAGGGCAAAATTCATAGTTGTCTCTTATGAATTGGGAATAGAAAGGCATTAAATAATATCAGGATAGGGGTTAGAATAAATGAAAGTAATATTAATTTGGTGGATAAGTTGAATATTTGGAGGGAAACAATATTATAAGTGGTGCAGCCACATCTCCATTATAAAATTTAGCATGTTTTTTCCCCACATTCACATTGACCTAGAAGTTTCTTTCCCTGTACAATTCTTTGCTCCTCTGTATTCAGTGGCTCAGCAGGGTTTTTCCCTGTGTGTTTTACTAGAAATATAGAAGACTCTGAAAGCATAAACAAAATTTTGAAAAAAAAAAAAGTGACTTAGCATGTTCTTTCCGTGGACCCTTCATATCGAAACATTTTCGAGAACAAATCAACATTAAAATGGGGTAAGATGATACCGGATTCAGAAAAACTTGATATAATTAGATATTTTTAATTAATATTTTCATAGGAAGTAACATTGAGGCTTCTTTAATAATTTTAAGGGCAAAATTCATAGTTGTCTCTTATGAATTGGGAATAGAAAGGCATTAAATAATATCAGGATAGGGGTTAGAATAAATGAAAGTAATAATAATTTGGTGGATAAGTTGAATATTTGGAGGGAAACAATATTATAAGTGGTGCAGCCACATCTCCATTATAAAACTTAGCATGTTTTTTCCCCACATTCACATTGACCTAGAAGTTTCTTTCCCTGTACAATTCTTTGCTCCTCTGTATTCAGTGGCTCAGCAGGGTTTTTCCCTGTGTGTTTTACTAGAAATATAGAAGACTCTGAAAGCATAAACAAAATTTTGAAAAAAAAAAAAAAAGTGACTTAGCATGTTCTTTCCGTGGACCCTTCATATCGAAACATTTTCGAGAACAAATCAACATTAAAATGGGGTAAGATGATACCGGATTCAGAAAAACTTGATATCATTAGATATTTTTAATTAATATTTTCATAGGAAGTAAACATTGAGGCTTCTTTAATAATTTTAAGGGCAAAATTCATAGTTGTCTCTTATGAATTGGGAATAGAAAGGCATTAAATAATATCAGGATAGGGGTTAGAATAAATGAAAGTAATATTAATTTGGTGGATAAGTTGAATATTTGGAGGGAAACAATATTATAAGTGGTGCAGCCACATCTCCATTATAAAACTTAGCATGTTTTTTCCCCACATTCACATTGACCTAGAAGTTTCTTTCCCTGTACAATTCTTTGCTCCTCTGTATTCAGTGGCTCAGCAGGGTTTTTCCCTGTGTGTTTTACTAGAAAGATAGAAGACTCTGAAAGCATAAACAGAATTTTGAAAAAAAAAAAAGTGACTTAGCATGTTCTTTCCGTGGACCCTTCATATCGAAACATTTTCGAGAACAAATCAACATTAAAATGGGGTAAGTAGATGATACCGGATTCAGAAAAACTTGATATCATTAGATATTTTTAATTAATATTTTCATAGGAAGTAACATTGAGGCTTCTTTAATAACTTTAAGGGCAAAATTCATAGTTGTCTCTTATGAATTGGGAAATAGAAAGGCATTAAATAATATCAGGATAGGGGTTAGAATAAATGAAAGTAATATTAATTTGGTGGATAAGTTGAATATTTGGAGGGAAACAATATTATAAGTGGTGCAGCCACATCTCCATTATAAAACTTAGCATGTTTTTTTCCCCACATTCACATTGACCTAGAAGTTTTCTTTCCCTGTACAATTCTTTGCTCCTCTGTATTCAGTGGCTCAGCAGGGTTTTTCCCTGTGTGTTTTACTAGAAAGATAGAAGACTCTGAAAGCATAAACAGAATTTTGAAAAAAAAAAAGTGACTTAGCATGTTCTTTCCGTGGACCCTTCACATCGAAACATTTTCGAGAACAAATCAACATTAAAATGGGGTAAGATGATACCGGATTCAGAAAAACTTGATATCATTAGATATTTTTAATTAATATTTTCATAGGAAGTAACATTGAGGCTTCTTTAATAATTTTAAGGGCAAAATTCATAGTTGTCTCTTAAACATGAGTAACCACTTAAGTTGAACTTTTATAGGAAAAAATCACTATGAGGTTTAATTTAAGATTAAATTTAAATATTTTATACCTACCTCACATCCAGTCTTCTAATTATAACGGTTTCAAAGTTTAGGCAGCTTCATCTTCAGCAATTTCTTGTCGACTGATGTTATGTCGAACAGTCGACAAGAAATTACTGAAGATGAAGCTGCCTAAGCTTTGAAACCGGTATAATTAGAAGAAAGTTCCTCGAAACTATTCTTGGAGAGGATACAAAATATAACATGAAGCACAAAATCTGATTCATTTAATGATTGTTAAACATTTAGAAGGTTTTATAAATTACTAAAACAAATATATGATGATTATATTATTTTTAGTCTGGGAAAGCTGACGATAAAACAGAATTGTTTTGAAACATGTCCAAGAACAAATCAACATTAATATTGAGGTAAGATGTCCAGACTAAAAATAATATAATTAAAATAACCTCAAAATATAACTTCCTAAAATTAAATATTAAATATATGATGCATTGAGAATACAAGTGGTGTAAGTCCAAACATTTTTTTTTAGATTAGTCTTGTTATACTCTCTAATATAGTACTTTTTCAGAAGACTAGTGAATGAAATCAATAGTTGGGTCATACGTCTTCAGTTGGCAGCACTTTACATGACCACTGAATCAGAAGTTTATTAATTCAGAAAACAAGTGAAGCAAGTCCACACACCACATTCTTGATGTTCTATTACATGAGCTCATAATTACTATGGATAGAAATGAGACTTCGGAAGAAAACGAAGGTAAAAAATAATGTGTTTATAACTTTGGAGTGCACTCATTCAATGACAATAATGGTTTCATGTACACTGGAATGAAACTGAAGAGGGAGAGGATCTTTCATCTTGCCTAGTGAAACATTTAATAGTATTATATTTCAAAAGAAATATTTACACCTAGACTGGGGTTTGAACCAGGACCTTTGACTCTCTATGTCAATGCTCTTCCAAGTGAGCTACCTAGGCTCCAATCTAAATGTGCATTTTTCTCTTATACGAGCCGTTGCTACGATTTTTGCAAATGGCAGCTTCTTTATTAAGAAGACTTTTATTGGGAATTTAAACATTAATATAAAATTATAGAATATTCACCTGAAAGGTCTGTCTCCTCAACAATTTTGAATAAACCTCAATGGAACACATCATGAATCTTATAAAAGTTAATTTAAACATTACTTATAAAGCCAGTTGTGCTTCTTTCAATGTTTTTTATTATTTGTTTTTAAACATCTTAATGATGGACAAATTATATTTGTAAAGAAAAATATACGACTAGACTGGAGTTTGAACCCAGGACCTTTGACTCTCTATGTCAATGCTCTTCCAAGTGAGCCTACAATCTAAATGCGTATTTTTTCTCTTATACATAGTTAATTCCCTAACCCCAAATGCTACGAGCCATTGCTATGATTTTTGCAAATGGCGGCATAGAGAGTCAAAGGTTCTGGGTTAAAATCCCCAGTCTAGGCATATATTTTTCTTTTCAAATATAATTTGTCCATCATTAAGATGTTTAAAAATGAATAATATGAACATTAAAAGAAGCACTACTGGCTTCATAAGTAATGTTTCAATTCCCAATAAAAAGTCTTCTTAACCCTTTATACGCCATGCCCGGCATGCGCCAGTGAAAGCGTGTGTACAGCAGTACGCCATGCCCGGCAAGCTTCGGTTTTCAATCTATTATTTTAAATATCTTTTTCACGAAGTTTTTACTTCAATAAACTAAAATTATTTTTTTGTTCTGTGTTTGTACATCCTTTCTTAGCAATACTTTACACATCCCTTACAGAATAATGGTACAGGCTGGTTGTAAATGGGTCTTCTAAAGGAGGGTGTACATTCATGTTTCAAGGTCTTTTTTTTTTGTAATTTCAGGCTTTTCTCTTTACTTATTTTATTTTTAGTTGAAAAAGATACCTGGTCAAAAGGTAGGTCTGTGCGGTGAAACATAGTAATTCATTAAAATTCATCGGAGAACATATTGTTTAAACAACTCACCTCATATGATTCATGCTTCCATGATATGAATCATATGAGGTGAGTTGTTTAAACAATATGTTCTCCTAATATTTAATTTTAGGAAGTTACATTTTTAGGTTATTGTAATCTATATTATTTTTAGATCTTGGACATCTTACACTCAAATATTAATGCTGACGTTGTTCTTGGACATGTTTCAAAACAATTCTGTTTTATCGTCAGCTTTCCCAGACTGGTTTTTTTTTATGTTGCATTATGTTGCACAACCTGGATGTCGATGTCAGCTCCATCCTGTGGTTGGCCAAAGAACCTCCAAACAAGGTCACCCTCCATCGGAATATCAAAATTCATAACTCTGTTTCTGTTCTTCTGAATATAAATTTTTTCCCAAATAGTCAGCTCTTGTATTTTCTAACTGTTTTAATAATTTAGTGTCTGAATTTATATTATGTTTTTCAGACCAAACATGAGCAGCTACTGCAGATAATAATTTAGTGTCTGAATTTATATTATGTTTTTCAGGACCAAACATGAGCAGCTACTGCAGATTTTTCAATTTCTCCATTTTTAATATTTCTTATGTGTTCTTTGGTTCCAATTTTTAGGTTTCTTTTTGTTTTCCGTATATATATCTTTTCACAATCCGTACATTCAATTTGATATATTCCTGACTTTTTATTTTTATCAGTTTTTTAATTTTTGTTGGTTTTTATTAGTTTATTTAAACTGTAGTTATTTTTTGGTGCTAATTTAATATTAAACTTCTCAAATATATTTTGAAATTTATTATGTACCCAAGGGTGATATGTGAATTTCCTATATTTTTTCATGATAAACAGAAGTAATCTTGAAAAGAAGAAGAACCACCTATGAAAAAATATAGGAAATTCACATATCACCCTTGCATCAGTTTTTCAGACAAAGTTGAAGATTACATTGCTGATATTGAAATTGGAATAAATGATATGACAATTGAAGATAAGGTAATTATTAGGAAAGAAATTGGAAAAGTTTTAGAAGAAATTAAAGACTCTCAAAAAAATTTAAAAGCAAAGAAAAATTTGGCAATTTTGAATAAAATTAACAACAAAAATTTAATACTTTCGAAAGCAGACAAAGGAAATAAAATAGTTATTCTTGACAAATTGGATTATACTGCGAGGATGGACAATCTCTTAGAATCAAAAGAATATTTGGAATTGAAAAAAGATCCTTTACCTAAAGCTATTAAATCATTTGACAATACTTTGAAACAAATAAAATATACTTTCACAAAACAAGAAAAATTTAAATTAAAAGTGTCCAATCCATCGAATCCTAGAATGTACGGTCAACCAAAGATTCATAAAATTGGTAATAAGATGAGACCTATAGTCAACAACATTGGTTCACCATGCTATTATTTATCTAAATGGCTGGTACAAAAATTTAATGAGTTTCCCAAATTTGACACTAAAAGTATACAGAACTCTTTGGAATTGGTTGACAAATTGAAAAATATGAGTCTAGGACATGATGACAGATTGGTTTCATTTGATGTAATTTCATTGTTTCCTAGTATACCAGTTAAAAAATGCTAAATTTTTGGAGGAAATGGTTAAGTTCTCTAAATATTAAAAATGAAATATTAGAGGAATATATAACTCTTACTAAGCTATGTGTCAGTAATTCTTATTTTACCTATAATGGAAAATTTTACCAACAGGTTTCGGGTTTGTCAATGGGTAATCCGCTCTCACCATTTTTAGCTGATTTGTTCATGAGTTACTTGGAGTGTCAAATCACTAAAGCATACCCATGGATTTATATATTAAATTTTGGGAATTTTTAACATTATGAGGTTCAATTAATAATAATTAAATGAATCGTGATTTTTTTCTTACCTCATACATCTATGTTTCTTTAAACACAGCACTGCAGTATCGGCGACCCTTTGTCGTCATCGTCAGCTGTTTTCACGACTGTCAATTTTTTCTCCTTTTTGCCGGTAATTATCTAGACTGCCATCTGGTGTTCTTTTGAAGGAATTCCTCTTCAAACTGCCATTGGTGTTGTTTTGTTCAAAACAACACCAGATGGCAGTTTGAAGAGGAATTCCTTCAAAAGAACACCAGATGGCAGTCTAGATAATTACCGGCAAAAAGGAGAAAAAATTGACAGTCGTGAAAACAGCTGACGATGACGACAAAGGGTCGCCGATACTGCAGTGCTGTGTTTAAAGAAACATAGATGTATGAGGTAAGAAAAAATCACGATTCATTTAATTATTATACCCATGGATGTTTAAGACTTGGTACAGATATGTGGATGATATTTTTGCAATAATAAATTCTAAAGATATTGAAGATGTTCTTAAATTATTGAACCTTCAGGATGAATCAGTAAAGTTTACCGTTGAATTAGAAAAAGAAAACAAAATTCCTTTTTTGGATTTATGTATAATTAGGAATGATCAAACACTGAAAATTGAATTTGATATATTTAGAAAAGGAACTCATACAAATAATTACATTAAATCATCTGGCTTCAATCACATTGCTCATAAGCATGCAATATTCAATAGCTTAATTTACAGATTGACAAATGTACCATTAAACGAAGAAAATTTCAATACAGAGTTTAAACATATCTTAAACACTGCTAGATTAAATGATTTTGATAAAGAATTAATTATAAATAAGTTGAAGAAATTCAAACACAAAAAAAGACTTAATGAATATACTACTCTACAAAATTGCAAAGAAAAGAAAAAATACAAGAAAATTACTTACCATCCTGAAATGCATAGGAAATTTCAAAAAATTGTTGACAAATACAACATTTCTTTGGCACCAATAAATAAATTTAGTCTGGGTAATCTTCTAAGTACCAATAAAAAAGTCAATGTTCCAGACAGTAAGAAATCTGGAATTTATCAAATAAATTGTGAAGATTGCAATAAAGTTTATATAGGAAAAACAAAAAGGAATTTGGAAATTCGGACAAAAAAACATTTCAGAAATATTAAAAATTGTGAAATTGAAAAATCTGCAATTGCTGCACATAGTTTATTAGAACATCATAAAATTGGAAGAGAAGCTAAACTTTTAAAACAAGTAGAGAAACCTTTGGAATTGACAGTTTGGGAAAAAATATACATTCAGAAAAACAAATATAGATCAATGAATTTTGATATCCCTAACGAAATTACATTGATTTCGAAGTTTCATAAATTCAACCATAGATGGGCAGCACTGAAGATGGCGACAATAGAATAGTTGACGGCCGAAGAATTTCGTCAGTCGGAGTAATGGCTGATGATGAACATGACTATGTTTGAAATCGCGATATCATGGAAGCATGAATCCTATGAGGTGAGTTGTTTAAACAATATGTTCTCCGATGAATTTTAATGATTATACCTCATAATGTTTACTTCCCAACATTAATTAAATATAGTAATTCATTGTTTATTTTTTATTTCACTCACCTCGTACTTCATTAACTCCTAGCATACCCAGGGTTTCATCACATCCTTTGTGACATAGAAGGCAGCCGGACGTCAGTTGTGAACGTGACATAGCATTGAGAATGTCACAAAGGATGTGATGAAACCCTGGGTATGCTAGGAGTTATGAAGTATGAGGTGAGTGAAATAAAAAATAAACAATATTAAAAAACCTCATAGTGTTATTTCCTATCTACATAACTTAATAGTAATTCATGTCTCGAAGATGACGAAAATACAATACGCGAGTTTATTGTGTCAGTTTTATCAGAAGATGAAAGTGACAGTAACAGTTCATCAAATAGTTATTCTAATCAACCATTGGTTAAGAGCATCAGCACGGAAAGCTGAAGGTTCGGGGTTCGATTCCTGGTTCAGGCATAAATTTTTCTCTTTACCATTTGATTACAATAATTTAGTAGTGTACTTTAATATACTTATTTCAATCATAGTAACAGCTTTAGCTTCTTAATATTAATTAAATAAATAGTTATTCGTTTGACGAATGTGATGGTAGTCCTATTTCTAAGAGAATATTATTACAATCCAAGTCTGTAAATAGTAAAGCAAGTGATGTAGACCTAAATGAACAGGGTGTGAGTAACAGTGGTGGGCGTGTTGCGCCAGACGAAACACATGGCATAAAACAGCTGTTTGACTGGAATTGATTCGAACCCAGGACCATAAAAAATGTCCAATAATATTTAATATTATAAGTGTTTAGTGATAATGCCATCAAAATTATTCAATAGAATAAATGTTTTAGTGATAGTGATAAATTTCAATAAAGACACCATGCTGAATTCGACTCTGGGATCTTTACAAGTGGAAGCAACACCGCCTAACCTTCAAATAAATAATTTAATTATTTTCAAATAAATGTATAATAGTGATTTTAAATTCAATTTAGCATGGCATGTAGACAGTAAATTATACTTTATATAGGTTTATATTATATAGTATGGTGTAGTACTTTACAATTAAAAAACCTGGCACCCACAGCCCAGCTGGCAAAAGGGAAACTCGGCAGTCAAAAAGTTAATAAAAGGAGCCGCCATTTGCAAAAATCATAGCAACGGCTCGTAGCATTTTTGGGTTAGGGAATTAACTATGTATAAGAGAAAAATACGCGTTTATATTGGAGGCCTAGGTAGCTCACTTGGATAGAGCATTGACATAGAGAGTCAAAGGTCCTGGGTTCAAACCCCAGTCTAGGCGTATATTTTTCTTTTCAAATATAATTTGTCAATCATTAAGATGTTTAAAAACGAATAATATGAACATTAATGATTTTTATCTTTCAATAATATATAATTTTTACAGTACAGTCTACATAGAACAAAATGATAGCAGTTAAAAATTTCAATTTACAAAATGGCTAATTTCCCATAATCCCGAATGAACACGCCGTGTGCCTTGCATTTGTTTTATTTTGTTACATATTCTGTTACTATGAAACAGCGCTACCATTATAGTTTGCTCATTGTAGTTCATCCTAAACGATCAAAAATTTTTAGATGTCACTGTATTCAGTTTTCCCTCTATTCGGGTGTTCTGTGATGGCTACAATGTTAATTGACTAGAAATGTGATGGCTAGGGTATGAAAAAAGAAGTATATTGTATTCATGTAGACTTTCACGGCCGGAGTTGCTATGATGATCTTGCTGAAGATTTTCGGGCTGTAGGCCGTGGTCGTGAGGCTTGTAGTTCCCCAACGTTTCGCCAAAGGCTGCGTCTGGCCTCCTCCAAGGTTGTCTTGAGACTGGCAAAATTGCTGGTCCACGGTCTTGTCGCTCTTTATCCGTTCACCGCAATGTGGTCATAAGTATATATATGCCTTCTGATGGGTCAGCGCTAGGGACTTCCATTGGCCCCAATGAGATTGCTGTTTGATGGTCTAGTCGACTGTGCGTTATATTCTGCCTTCTGATTTTTCAAGCGGTAAGGGACTTCCATTGTTCCACTGAAATTGCTGTTTGTTTGTAGTTAGTCGACGGTAGCTGTAGAGGTTTACATTTTGCGTTTTTTAGAAACCAAGTATCAATAATTTGTTGACCTTTTAATGATTCTTCCATTCGATTGAAACTGTTTTTATGTTTGAATGATTGCGATGGCTTTCTCATTGTAGACGGGTTAAAAGAGTGTGTGCCCCAGTTAGATAATATGTCTGTATTCTGGTAATGAACTCTGTGGCCATCAAGTAAAGAGTGTTCTGCTACTGCCGACTTATCCATTTGTTTAAGATGACTGTATCTTTCATGCTCCTCAAGTCTGGTGCGATGCTGCGTTTAGTGGTGCCACCAAGACTATACGGATTGCCTAAAATTCATAAGGAAAATACACCTTTAAGACCAATCGTCAGCCAAATAGGATCACCTACTTACAACCTGGCTAGATATCTCTCTACTTTTTTGAAACCACATACTAACAACAGTGACACTTATGTCAAAGACTCAATGCACTTCTTAGAAAAACTAAAAGAGATAACATTGCAACCGGAAGATATAATGGTGAGTTTCGACGTGATCTCACTATTCACCAAAGTTCCAATAAATGAGACTATTCACCTCATTGCTGCAAAGTTTCCTCAAGACATCACAAAACTTTTCAAACACTGCTTAACCATCAGCTATTTTCTATTCAACAACGACTTCTACGAGCAATAGATGGGGTAGCTATGGGCAGTCCCTTGAGCCAGTAGTTGCCAATTTTCTTCATGGAAAACTTTGAGCAAACATGCTTAGATACGACACCTCTCAAACCCAAGATATGGCTTCGCTATGTAGACGACACCTTTGTAATCTGGAACCACGGGGAAGAGAAATTAGACGAATATCTGACACACATCAACAACATAAACTCCAGTATACAATTCATCATAGAAAAAGAAACAGATAACAGCATAGCACTCCTAGACATCCTGATCAAAAGGGAAGAAGACAGCAACATTTATCACACTATCTACAGAAAACCTACCCACACGGACAAGTATCTTCATAAAACCTCAAATCATCACCCTAAACAAAAATTTGGAATCATCAAATCATTGACAGATCGAGCCAAAAAACTTTGTCATCCGGATTTATTAAAAACGGAACTTCAACACCTCCAGACGGTATTCACAGCCAATGGATACACCAGGAAAGAAATCAACCGAGCCAATCATCCCAGACGATACAACAGCAACAGCAGCAAGGAATCAGAGGAAACAACTTCAACCAGGGCATTTTTACCATTCATTAAGAATGTAACGGACCGCATTGGAAAACTACTAAAGAAAGAAGACATAAAGACAGTATATAGGCCTACCAAGAAAATCAAGAACCTTCTCAGACCTATAAAGGATCAACTCCATCCTCATCAGACAGCAGGCATATACAGGATACCATGCAGTTGTGGAAAAGTGTATATAGGCACCACTAAACGCACCATCGCAACCAGACTTAAGGAGCATGAAAGATACAGTCGTCTTAAACAAATGGATAAGTCGGCAGTAGCAGAACACTCTTTACTTGATGGCCACAGAGTTCAATACCAGAATACAGACATATTATCTAACTGCACACACTATTTTACCCGTCTACAACGAGAAGCCATCGAAATATTCAAACATAAAAACAGTTTCAATAGAAAGGAAGAATCATTAAAAGTCGACAAAGTATGGATACTGGTTCTAAAAAACGCAAAATGTAAACCTCTACAAGTACAGTCGACTAGACTATCAAACAGCAATCTCAGTGGAACAATGGAAGTCCTTACCGCTGACCAATCAGAAGGCAGATATAACGTACAGTCGACTAGACCATCAAACAGCAATCTCATTGGAGCAATGGAAATCCCTAGCGCTGACCAATCAGAAGGCAGATATAACTTACAAACACATTGCGGTGAACATATAAATAGGACAGACAGTGGACAGAATTGCCAGTCTCAAGACAACCCTTGAGGATGTCAGACGCAGTCTTTGGCGAAACGTCGGGGAACTACAAGCTCACGACCACGGCCTACAGCCCGAAAATCTTGAGCAAGATCATCAAAGAAGTATATTTTTTCTCTTCAAATTTAATTTATCTTTCATTGAGAAATGTTAAATTAATAATAAAAACATCATTAGAGGCCTTACTGGCTTTTAAAGTAATGTTAAATTTCCAATAAATGTCTTCTTAACTAAGAAGCCGCCATTTGCAAAGATAGAAACAATGGTTTCAAAAGCATTTGGCGATAGGGAATTACAACGTATATAAGAGAAAAATTTGCATCTAGATCGTAACTCGCCTCGGTAGCTCAGTTGGTAGAGCACTTGGCCCGGAAAGCCAAGGGTCCCGGGTTCGAGTCCCGGTCTAGGCGAAAATTTTTCTCTTCAAATTTAAGTATATTTTCACTCAAACATAAAACGAATCTTCTTCTTCTTCTTCCTTCCAAGTATTAGGCCAAGGCCTGTTACGATCCTATAGAAAATTTTCCCTCCAGCGTAAATAGTTTGATCCTTCCGGAAAATTCTCATATAAGATTTGAAAGCATAATAATAGTCCCTTCGATTGGTTGCTGGCCAAAGGAAGGCAAGACCAGTGATGGGGCTGCCATCTTATAGCCTCTGGTCAGGCTTTTCTGGAGAAGAAAAGAAAATAAAGAAAAGAAGAAATGGAAGAAAGGAAAGACTCCCTAGCCCTCGGTCATCCGGATAAAGAGTTCTATGAAGTTAATTTGAAAAAGAAAGGCAAAGGAAGACCAGCATGACAGTTACCAGAACAAGATCATCTCTACACCCAGCAACGTGCAGTTACTAACGCTAAGAAAAAGTAATTAATATTTAATTTTAGGAAGTTATATTTTGAGGTTATTTTAATTATATTATTTTTGGTCTGGACATCTTACCTCAATATTAATGTTGATTTGTTCTTGAACATGTTTCAAAACAATTCTCTGTTTTATCTTCAGCTTTCCCAGACTGGTTTTATTTATGTTGCATTATGTTGCACCACCTGGATGTCGATGTCAGCTCCATCCTGTGGTTGGCCAAAGAACCTCCAAACAAGGTCACCCTCCATCGGAATATCAAAATTCATAACTCTGTTTCAGAAGAACAGAAACAGAGTTATGAATTTTGATATTCCGATGGAGGGTGACCTTGTTTGGAGGTTCTTTGGCCAACCACAGGATGGAGCTGACATCGACATCCAGGTGGTGCAACATAATGCAACATAAATAAAACCAGTCTGGGAAAGCTGAAGATAAAACAGAGAATTGTTTTGAAACATGTTCAAGAACAAATCAACATTAATATTGAGGTAAGATGTCCAGACCAAAAATAATATAATTAGCTAAGAAAAAGTATTTGTTGGATTTGCCGTCTTTCATTCCTCCCACCCAACATGCTTTCTTTAAGCATTTTCCCAGCATTTTAAACATCTGTCAATCACAGCTTGCTCAAAATGATGTAGAAGCTGATGACAATGATGAATTGTTCTATGTTTGAATGTATAAGGAAATAAAAAAATAAGGTAAATTTGAGAAATGGTCATGGAAACAGTAACTTTTTTTTTAAGAAGCATTTAAATATTGTGTAATAATTATTTTCAGGAGACAACTGAAGCAAGTCCATATTTTTTTTATTTAAATCATTATTATATATTCAAATATTTATTCTGTGTCCTCAAATTCACATGGAATAAGTGAAAAACTATGTTCCTTTTACAAATAAACCAAATTTTGATCTGTAAAATATATGCTGATTTTTTTAAATTCACATATCCTTTAACTCTCAATATCACAAAAACAGATTTTTTGGACTTACACCACTTGTATAATGAATGCCTCATATTGAAATTGACACATACCCTTTCTTTCTCTTTTTCTGTGAGATACCCGTCATATTCTATCATCTCCTCTTCGGACAAGACTTGACATTTAAATTCACGGAGGTCAATACCTAGTTGTTCACTTAATTTTTCTTCCTGTAAAACAATAAGAAAGCATTACAGTGTAGATGGCTGTATATTGTAATCAGCAAAATGGAGTAAATATTATCCCACAATACAAATAGTGGTGACCTGAGAAATGATGGGCATGGACAAAAAACTTAACAATAGCTGCAACATGCATGGTCAGAAAAACAGAATCAAAAGAAAGACCAAGTTACAGAAACAGATAAATCTAAGGAACTCAAAGTTTGGGAGAAAATTCACATCCACAAAAATCAAAGGGAAGTCATACATTTTGATATTACCAGAGTAAAAAGATTTAATTTGGAAGTTCATCAGTCAACCAACAGAGGGAGGAGGAAGCAACTTACAGCCAATTCACCAGTTAAATGGAATTGATAATGATACTTAGCATAACAAAACTATTGTCTTAAAGAAATCTACAATTATGAGATGAGTCGTAAAATCTAACTATTTATTAATTTATATATTAATATATACCATAAAAATAGCTTATACATTAAATTACTGTAAAAAATCCCATCATAATCTCTTCTTGATTTAGAAGCAGCCCAACTGCATTGTGAATGAAGTATCATTGCTACTGGTATGCAGGATTATAAGAAAGAAAAATTTGTGTCAGGACAGAACATGCTGGGTAGCTCAAGTGGAAAGAGCACCAGCACAGATTGGAGGTTCAGTTCAGGAAGAAATTTTTCTCATTTATTCAGATAATTTGCCTGAGTATTATTTTACATATTACTGTCATTGAACTTATTGTATTTTTTATTAGCAATAAATCTAGAACATGGAATTCTTACCTTTGTCTTCTTAAGAACATTTCAAGACACATTGAAAATGAAAATTAAGAATAAATGTAATGTAAACACATACGTTTGTAGTCATGTTACCAATGAAAGCATTCAACATGATTGACAAAAAAATTCTAGATATAAACATAAAAGTTTGCTAACTACAAACTTCCATTTTTTTTATATTAACGAAATTTTGCTTCACCTCATATTTTTTTCTTATTTTTAAACTGGTTTTGAAATAGTTATTCCATCCAAGTTTAATTCCAGACTTCCATGTTTGTACTGTGAAGAACCGTAATAACGGCATTTGAATTTCACGGGTGATGGCAAGAATAATGGTCTCACATTGGCAGAAATAGATTCATGAATTACCGACTTGCGAGTCGAAAGACCCACGCAGATCACCAAAGCATCTAGACTCCTGCTCCAGAGATTTCTCTAAACATCTAATTTTCTTTTTTGAAAAGATTGATGCCCAGAAATGGGTAAAATGGGCCATGGATCAAACCAGGTGGTAATCTAAAGACGCAAGACCAGGGCTATATGCTATGTGTGGTGGTAGTACAATTCTTCCTGCATTTTTTGTCATGGTCGTTCATGCAATATAGGGTTTTAATAATAGTGAGTGGAGAACATATTTTTAACGACTCACCTCATATAATTTCAAATTTCTTTGATACCGACAGTTTCAGACAATATCTTATCTCTCTTCAGTCATGGCTTCCACTGATGAAATTCTCTGGTTGTTGATTTCTCTAAGGACATGAACTCTTGTGCTGTCATCTTTGGTTGGGATTATAAACTTTGTAATTAAATTTTTATCCACCGGAATATCGAAGTTCATAGATCGATATTTATTCTTCTGAATTAATATCTTTTCCCAAATTGTCAATTCCAACGGTTTACCCAACTGTTTCAAAATTTTGCCTCTTTTTCAATTTCACAAAATTTTTAATATTTCTAAAATGTTCTTTAGTGCGTGTTTCCAAATTCCTTTTTGTTTTTCCTATGTATACTTTGCTACAATCATAACAATTTATTTGATAAATTCCAGATTTCTTACTGTCTGGTATGTTGATTTTTTTTTATTAGTACTTAGAAGTTTTTCCAGACTAAATTTACTTATTGGTGCCAAAGTAATGTTGTGTTTGTCAAACATTTTTTTGAAATTTCCTATGTACTACTGGATGGCAAGTGATTTTCTTGAAATTCTTCTTTTCTTTACTAAACAGTTGTATGGTAGAGCATTCTTTAAGTTGTTTTACCTTTTTGAATTTCTTTAATTTGTTTGATATTATACTCTTATTGAAACCATTTAATCTGGCTATATTTAGGATATTCTTGTATTCTTTCTTAAAATTTTCTTCTTTTAGTGGAACATTTATCAATCTATATAAGAGGCTATTAAATATTGCATGTTTATGTGCCAGAGGATTGAAACCTGTTGATTTGATATAATTATCAGTATGTGTATCCTTCCTATATACATCAAATTCAATTTTTTAAGTTTTTTCATTCCTAATTATGTAAATCCCAGATTAGGAGTCAAAACTTATGATGTTGGTTGTACTCTGTAGAGAGGGCATAAACCGAGAAACACTTGGTGACTTCGTACTCTATCAGGAAAAGGTGATACCTACTCCTGATGATGGAATGGGGTGATCCTTCAATTAAATTACTCGTTATTTAAGGGTAAAGGTAATGATCTCAAGGTATCATAACCACAGAGGAGGAGGAACCGAGGTTTCCTAATTGATTAAAATTAAAACTCAAAGTTAGTTGGAAAGTCACTACCACTCATTAAAAAATCAGCAAGTTAACATCACTACGCTATCCCTGAGAAAGAACCTCAACTCTACCAATAAACCAACCTGAGCAACCTAATTTTTAAAATACCGAGAAATCCTACCATTATCCTGGCGCCCAAACAATCCTTTTATTAACCATAAACCAAAAGAAGAAGAACCCCATCAAAATCCCTCTTCATAGCATCTGTGATTGGTTATCTACCTATGTTACCATTTTCCTTTATGAATGCTTTAATTATGCAATAAGTTTGCACTTAATTTTTATGTTTATTTTTACTTATAATTTTCAATCTGAATAGGCCTTTACTCTAAATTTAAAAAGAAGGGATACTGAAGGACTAATTAATATTTTAAGAGAAAAAATTTGCCTAAATAAGAATTTGAACCTAGGATCTGTGGATCTCCATTCCAGTGCTTTATCCATTAAGCTATCTAGTATCCTGATTTAGACAAATTTTTCCATTCCAATACTTTATCCATAAGCTATCTAGACTCCTGATTTAGACAGGATTTTTTTTTTAATTCTGTCCAAATCAGGAAACTAGACAGCTTAATGGATAAAGCAGTCTCCTGATTTGGAAAGAATTTTTTTCAAAAAAATTTCTGTCTAAATCAGGAGCCTAGATAGCTTATGGATAAAGCACTGGAACGAAGATCCAGAAATAAATAATTTTTCTCTTAAAATATTGATTTCTCCTGTGATATAAGTGACAAATTTAAATGAAAACATTGAAAATATGTGCTTAGCTAAAAAATAATGTTAAAAGAATAATACAAACATTGAATATGAAAACTTACCTTTGCCCTTAACACATGAAACTGTGCCACTCGTCCTTCCTTTATTTTCCTGTAAGATTCCAGTTTATGTCTTAAAGACCGTTCTACTTCACTCAGTGGTAAATCCTCATATCCATCGGTGTTAATATTTACATGTAATTCCTGTATAAACAGATATTGTATGAAATGTCATCAATAATTCAAATAAATATATAGGCTTAATAATATTACAATAAGACGTAACATTACGAGGTTCTTCTTATTACAGAACTACATCTTGAACATACAGAGTAAACAAATTAATTTAATATTTAACTAAGTGACACTAGAGGTTAATTTTAGACTTAGAATATTCATCTACAGGATCACCAACTGCCGGCTCAACAATTGGAAAGAATCAATTATATGTATCATATTGAAACCGGTCTTCAAGAAATCTACAAATATGAGGTGAGTCCTGACTGTTTCATGAAATGCAAGCATGGTCGTCAGTCAGGAAAAGAGGTGACTCTTTTATAGAGGTCAAAATATATTAATCTTATGAGAATAACATATCATGCCAAGTAAAGGCAGCTGGGAACAATGGCGGTCTGGAAACGTTTGACTGTAAAGTAAAAGTAAAGTGATCCCACAACAGACCCGGAGGTCCTTGGGATAGTAGGAGGTTAGGGCTCCCACTTTTTCTAGACAATCGGCACTTTATGTCAGCCGGGTTGTCAGCCCTGCGTGATGGCCTCCTTTACCCCCAGAACAGGCGTCTGGTACTCATTTCCGTTAGAGGCTGAGTCGACCCCAGGGCCACAGTGCCGCCAGAGGGTTTGGGTCAGTTTAAAAATCCTGACCCCAACGGGACTTGAACCCTCGACCCTCTGGCTTGTAGCTCAGTGCCTTAACCACTACGCTACGGCGTTTGACTGTATATATGTCCACTACTGTGGTCTCGAGGTAGCATGCTGCCTTGTCACGCAGCAGGCCTGAGTTCGATCCCCGGTTGGGACAATTATTCTGGATGAGGTTTCTATCGGGATTTTTCCTCACCTGTAAGACAAATGTCATGAAAACTTTAAGGCCCAAACGGTCCCCGAAATTATATGGCTATCATCACCATCCTTATCATTATCATTCTTACCGGTGTGGAAAGCAATGGGAAGCTACCACACCCACAATTCCCTAGTAAAGCTGCAAAGCATGGCATGAAAATGCTATGATTGCAGTGAAAGGCCTGCCCTCGGGCAGAATTACTATGGATGGATGGATATATATATTTGCCCCATGCTGTAGACAAGTTGTTTAGGACATGATACCTCAGTACAGAGCTAAGGGACTTGCACTGATCCAAGTCCCTATGGGGGAAGAAATTTGTTCATGGAATTTCAGCCAGTATGGTAACAATACCCACCGAGCATTGCAAAGTACTTGGGTAGCTACAATTAGTGATTCCAGGTTGAGAAAATCAGCTGTAATGGATGGGGGACCCAATATGCTAACCACATATTACCCCTATATTGCCTGATCATGCACCTCCAATTAACATATGTGGATGTGAGGCCAAGGACCTTCTAAGCCTGTCATAGCATGGAATTTAGTTTTGTATAGTTTCTGGTCAGTACGAAAAATAGTGAAAAAATTAATTGGAATTGGAGATAAAAATAATATACAAGATGTGATATAAATTATATTTGAAGAGAAAAATTTTCGCCTAGACTGAGACTCGAACTCGGGACCCTTGGCTTTCCAGGCCAAGTGCTCTACCAATTGAGCTACCAAGGCGAGTTGCGATCTAGACGCAAATTTTTCTCTTATATACGTTGTAATTTCCTCGCGCCAAATGCTTGAAACCTTCGCTTCTATCTTTGCAAATGGCGGCTTCTTAGTTAAGAAGACATTTATTGGGAATTTAACACTACTTTATAAAACCAGTAGGGCTTCCATTGACATTTTTATTATAATTTAACACTTCTCACTGAAGGATAAATTATATTTGAAGAGAAAAATTTTCGCCTAGACCGAGACTGGCTTTATAAAGTAGTGTTAAATTCCCAATAAATGTCTTCTTAACTAAGAAGCCGCCATTTGCAAAGATAGAAGCAACGGTTTGAAGCATTTGGCACGAGGAAATTACAACGTATATAAGAGAAAATTTTTTGTCTAGATCCAACTCGCCTCGGTAGCTCAGTTGGTAGAGCACTTGGCCCGGAAAGCCAAGGGTCCCGGGTTCGAGTCTCGGTCTAGGCGAACATTTTTCTCTTCAAATATAATTTTTCCTTCAATGAGAAGTGTTAAATTAATAATAAAAGCATCATGTGATATAAACATTATGAATCTTACAAAGATAGCTATGAATGATGGTTAAAAACAGAATGCCAACTTATGGGAATGTTTGTGTTATCTATACTGGTCACATTGCCTCAGTTGGTCTTTCAAAATGTAAGCTAACTATATTTAACTTAATGAAACTCAATGAAATATAATTCAATTCTGCACAGTTCTAAAAAAAATTAGGACACACTAGCAAATTAAGTCAGATATGATGAAATAATAATAAATTAATAATAAAGTTAACAACATGGTTTGTAGTCGAGAATGTAAAGGAAAATAATAAAGAATATCAGTGTTACTAATAAAAATCTCTTTTACAGGCTTTCATCAGTTCTCTAGTTATACAATGTATAAGCCTCATATAGATCATTTATAATTTACTTACTAATAAACGTAAAAGAAATAAACTAATCCCACTACAGGCCTCAGGAGGCCCTTGGGGTAGTGGGAGGTTAAGGCTCCCACTTTTTCTAGACAATCGGCACTTTATGTCAGCCAGGTTGTCAGCCCTGCGTGACGGCCGCCTTTACCCCCAGAACAAGCGTCTGGTACTCATTTCAGTTAGAGGCTGAGTCGACCCCAGGGCCATAGTGCCACCAGAAGGTTTTGGTCAGTTTAAAAATCCTGACCCCACCGGGACTTGAACCCTCGACCTTCCGACTTGTAGCGCAGTGCCTTACCACTATGCTACGGCGTGCCGTTGTAAGGAGCTATAAAACAATACAATCTCATACACAATACGTCACATATTCATCATCATGACGTCAGAACATATTACGTGCAGTTTGTAACAGAAAGAAAACATCAACTAATGAGTGTGTAAAAAATGGGTATGGATAAGAATAAATAGAGATTCCCTAATTGGGGAGGTATGGAAAAAATAAGTGTATTTTAATTTATTTACATTTTTCTTTAGGCTATGTCAAATATATTGTAGAATTAGTTTCGCAGATAATGTGCTGCCATCTAATGTCAAGAACTTTGAATAATTCTTGTAAACTAATAAAAGTTTTTCCCATTACTTATGAATTATATGCAGTGTTTTAAGATGTGTTAAGAAAACATTCAAAATAGTAGGAAACAGAATAATGCTTTAAGCGAAAAAAAAAAAAAATCTGCAATTTCATCGGGAATCGAACCTGGGACCCCACGGACTGTAGTCAGAAGCTTTAACCACAAGACTATCAAGCTAACATGTGGTTTACTGCAATGATAGTACCTATATAATTAAATACATTTTTATATTGGTGTGTATATTACGTATTAATGATGCAAGAAAGTTTTGTTAAAATAATATTATGAAGAATTTAAACTACATTCAGGTTAAATCTTGGCTCACAGCAACTATTGTAGAACATATTCTTTTGTGAATCAATATTCAACTTTAAAATATTATTAGGCCTAATCGAGAATGTGTGTAACAAAAGGCATTTTATGATGCTTTATTTTCCTACCCACAGCTTTATTAATATTATTTATGTTCTGTGCAACCATCAAACAGTCGTTAAGTGTTGAATTTTGCATTAAATTTAAGAAAACTTTCATTCATAAGAAAAACTATCAGTTGATCTTAAAGTCCGACATTTTGTCTAGTTATACAATCCTTAAACAAGGCTAAAGGCATGTATAACGATTCCCAAGTAAAGTTGTACACCTCTAATGCCCTGCACAGCTAATACAGTGTTTATTAGTAAGAATTTTCATATATATATATATTTTTTTCAAATGCCCCAGGTTTGTCTTTTGACATTCCTGGTTTCTCTCCTGGCATGGCATACTTGTAACCCACTTCTGAGGTTGGGGCATCTGGAAGGTGGGGTTACGTTGCCCCGATGATATGATGGGTGATGATGATGATAATGGTGTGCCAGGAAAGTCCCTAATCCTAAGCTTAACCTAAGATGAATATGAGTGATGATGATTGCGATGGCCATATGATTTCGAGGACCGTTTGGGCCTTAAAGTTTTCCTGACATTTGTCTTACAGGTGAGGAAAAACCCCAATAAAAACCTCACCCAGAAAAACTGTCCCAACCGGGGATCAAACCCGGGCCCACTGCGTGACAAGGCAGCACATACCCCGAGACCTCAGCGGTGGACTCATATATATACACATACAAATAAATAAAAAAGTAAAGTGATCCCACAACAGGCCTCAGGAGACCTTTGGGGTAGTAGGAGGTTAAGGCTCCCACTTTTTCTAGACAATCGGCTCTTTATGTCAGCCCTATGTGACAGCCGCCTTTACCCCCAGAACATGCATCTGGTACTCATTTCTGTTAGAGGCTGACTCGACCTCAGGGCCATAGTGCCGCCAGAAGCTTTGGGTCAGTTTAAAAATCCTGACCCCACCGGGACTCAAACCGTCGACCTTCTGGCTTGTAGCACAGTGTCTTAACCACTACGCTACGGCATGCCCCTTTTCATATATATATATATATATATATTACATAACATTAGCCATAAATTAAATACATAAAATATAAATTAAAAGCTATAAATTAATATATCATTTTGACAGGATGTACCTTGTTGAGCTCAGCTGCCTCTTTCAAGTAATTTTCTATTGTATTTATCAAATCTTGTTTATAACCTTCTTCTTCATCGAGTAAATCAACAAACAGTTCCTAAATTAAATAAACATATCTGTTAGTCATAAAATACCTTTATCATAATAGTAATTCTAGTCAAATTTACCTCCTTTAGGAGCAAATCTGACTTTTATTACATTTATCTGTATTGTCTGTTATACAATGAAACAAACATTAAATTTAATTTTTGATAAATTTTATTGGTTCTGACAATGAAGTGTATTAGATCTTAGAAAGTAACAGCACGTGGGCAATCAAGCAAATGAAGGACTCACCTTACCATTGACCAATCACATATTGTCATACAATTTTGAGGTTCCATACTCCTACACTGACCGTTTCTATGTCGACTGCAGTGCATTGTGTGAAATGCAGACTTGCATATTAATAACACTTTTTTTTTATTTTGTACCATGTTATCTGTATCAAAATGTCATTGACATGGTGTATATGCAATCACCGATAACAAAACAATAGATGAATTGGATGTACCACGATTGGGGATTGACAACAAATGAAAATGATGTCTGTTCAAAACAGAAATACTATATTATTTTTGGTCTGGACATCTTACCTCAATATTAATGTTGATTTGTTCTTGGACATGTTTCAAAACAATTCTGTTTTATCTTCAGCTTTCCCAGACTGGTTTTATTTATGTTGCACCACCTGGATGTCGATGTCAGCTCCATCCTGTGGTTGGCCAAAGAACCTCCAAACAAGGTCACCCTCCATCGGAATATCAAAATTCATAACTCTGTTTCTGTTCTTCTGAATATAAATTTTTTCCCAAATAGTCAGCTCTTTTGTATTTTCTAACTGTTTTAATAATTTAGTGTCTGAATTTATATTATGTTTTTCAGACCAAACATGAGCAGCAACTGCAGATTTTTCAATTTCTCCATTTTTAATATTTCTTATGTGTTCTTTGGTTCTAATTTTTAGGTTTCTTTTTGTTTTCCCTATATATATATCTTTTCACAACCCATGCATTCAATTTGATATATTCCTGACTTTTTATTTTTATCAGTTTTTTCATTTTTGTTGGTTTTTATTAGTTTATTTAAACTGTAGTTATTTTTTGGTGCTAATTTAATATTAAACTTCTCAAATATATTTTGAAATTTATTATGTACCCAGGGGTGATATGTGAATTTCCTATATTTTTTCATAGGTGGTTCTTCTTTTTCAAGATTACTTCTGTTTATCATTTTTTGTTTTTTATACTTTTTCATCCTTTTATGTACCATTTTTTCATCAAACCCATTTTCTCTTGCTACTTTGATTATGTGTTTTTTCTCATGTTTGAAATCTTCTTCGTTTAAGGGTAAGTTTACCAATCTATGAGTTAAACTATTAAATGCTGCTAATTTATGACCAATTGGATTGAACCCTGTTGATTTTATAAAATTTTCCGTATGAGTTTCTTTCCTATGAATCCTGAATTCAATTTTTCTTTTTTCTTCGTTTCTGACCAATTTAAGATCCAAAAAAGGTATTTGTTTATTGTCTTCTATTTCTTTGGTGAATTTAATGTTTGTACTCTGTAAATTTAATAGTTTTAGGGAATCTTCTACATGTTTTTCTTTAACAATACAAATTATATCATCAACATATCTACTCCAAAATTTAAACATTGTGGGATGTGCTTTAGTGATTTTATATTCAAAATCGCTCATAAATAAATTTGCCAGGAAAGGTGATAATGGGTTTCCCATTGAGAGCCCTGATTTTTGTCAAAAAATAACTACAGTTTAAATAAACTAATAAAAACCAACAAAAATGAAAAAACTGATAAAAATAAAGTCAGGAATATATCAAATTGAATGCATGGGTTGTGAAAAGATATATATAGGGAAAACAAAAAGAAACCTAAAAATTAGAACCAAAGAACACATAAGAAATATTAAAAATGGAGAAATTGAAAAATCTGCAGTTGCTGCTCATGTTTGGTCTGAAAAACATAATATAAATTCAGACACTAAATTATTAAAACAGTTAGAAAATACAAAAGAGCTGACTATTTGGGAAAAAATTTATATTCAGAAGAACAGAAACAGAGTTATGAATTTTGATATTCCGATGGAGGGTGACCTTGTTTGGAGGTTCTTTGGCCAACCACAGGATGGAGCTGACATCGACATCCAGGTGGTGCAACATAATGCAACATAAATAAAACCAGTCTGGGAAAGCTGAAGATAAAACAGAATTGTTTTGAAACATGTCCAAGAACAAATCAACATTAATATTCAGGTAAGATGTCCAGACCAAAAATAATATAATTAAAATAACCTCAAAATATAACTTCCTAAAATTAAATATTAGAAATACTATAATGTATTATATGCCGGTACTACAGATTGAATAAGATATTTGTGAAAAGGTTGGTAATGAGAAATATGGCAATTTGGAACAGTAAGGTAAGCAATTAAAAAAATAGTACATTTTCCAGAAATACAATATTTTGACATGTAATATAAAATATGTTATGACAATTTCTATAACATACTTTTTTTTATCTCATCAATGAAAGATTAATTTTAAATTTTGTTATGATCTGCCTAAACACTAAATCTATTTAGTATATTAGCTTATATGTATAATTCTCAGAAAGAAGATTGTAGACTGAAACAACATTCATTTAATTTCCAATTAGTTCTAAAAGCTTTGTTTCTTTAAGGCTTTAGATTACAGTGTTTTATGAAATGATTTTATTTCTCTAGATGAACAATTTATTGGATCAGCATGTCAATGTCATAAATATGATTTGGTGACTCAAGCAAGATCCAATTCAAACCCTTGAGTATTATGATAAAATAAATTAGAGAAACGATAAGGGTTGTTTGCAGTTTTTAATTTTTTTATGTTAATTACAATTTAGGCATATTTTACACACTGTGTAGAAAACATTTTTTGTACATGTTAAGTACCAACCCTGTGCATAATATAACATAGACTTACGTGGTTTTCAATTCAGCCACATTCCTTCTTTGGATTTTCTTTCTCTGGGAGAACATTATTTTCATGATACAAAAAAGGAACTTACTGACCACTATCTCATAAAATTAAAATCTCAGTAGTTTTATTGAACAGTTGTAGTCTCTACTTAGGTCTTAACACATTGGTGACGGGCCACGGAGATCTCCGTGTTTAAATGGCCAGCGCTAGACGACCGGTCACGGAGATTTCCGTTTTTACGTTTTCTATGGCTTCCCTGCCTCTTCGCTTTTGAATGAGGCATTCAATTTTGTTTCTTCTCATTGTGAAATAAATTTTAGTTGTATTTGTACCCCTCTCTTTTCTTTTATGAAATTGCCAACTTTACAGAATTGTTTACAATTTTATGACAGACGGCTGGTGAAATATGGAATTTTAGTGCGGGTAGTTAGGCGATTACGGGATACGTATGTAACCTGTAAATATATTTTGCAGAGCGGAAAAATTAAAAGACACTTTATTTTGCGTTCTGGAGCCGAATTTATATCTGTGGCATCATGTCCACCAGGATAATTATTATAATAGTGTGGCTATAGCTGAAAATTTGCTCGAAAAAAAGACGAGAGCTTCTGAAGCAATAAAGATTAACAGAGGGCTTCCAAAATCATTTGTGGAAGCAGGAAATAAACTCAAACCAGGAGAAAGTGTTTTTGTAGTATGGGGGACCTTTTGCTACAAACATGGAAAGATAAAAGGACGTAAGAATGGTTAGCACATTGCATCAGGCAACACGAGATTGGGAGGAGTAAAGTTGTAAAAATGCCCTATTGAATACTTCAATATAACAAGTATGTAAGGGTGTAGACAGGGCTGACCAATACCTATCATATTACTCCATCCTTAGAAAAATAGTGAAATGGTGCTAGAAAGTTGTATTGTGGCTTCGGAATTGTACACTCTTTAATGCTTTCAGGGTCTATAAATTTCAAAATCCTAACAGCAAAATGTCAAACAGGAGTTTTTTGCTTGAAACAGCCTCTTGTTTGGCAGTCGTGAAATTAGGAACAGATGACAGAGAAGACGAGGAAAGACAGAGAGAAAAGAAACCACTTCTAGGAGACCACCTCACGATCCACCAGGGAGGCTAAGACATTAAGAAAAATAAATTAACACCAACTGTGATTGGAAAGAGAAAAATACCCTCAAAACTTTTCCGCGATTTTAGTGAACACAAGAAAAGAAACTCGCTACGTATGCTCTTTTGCACTTTGCCTTTACATAAAGGTAAATATTTCCAACGCTATCAAACTCCCAATTTCTACTAGAAAGTCTGGTGAGAACACTAATAAAGATTTACTTATGCATTATTGTTATTGATTGTAAATATATTGATGTAAAAGCCACACTGTGCTAGCGTGGTTTAAAATTTAAAAGTCCACCCTACTGACAGAAATGTCCGGTCCAGCAGCGGTGGGTGCAACGCAGAGCTGCCGGTCACCAATGTGTTAATATAATGGAAAAGTTTCACTATGATAAAAATATATATTTTAGAAATAAAAATTATATTGATATATTTGAGAGTCTTACTTACTTACTCACTGGCACTATCGAACCCGTAGGTTCATGGCCGCACGGACATAAGCTCTCCATACATCCCTATCCTGAGCTAATGCTTTCCAATCATTCCCTGTATAATCTACTTCCCTCAAATCATAGTTAATGTTGTTCTCCCACCTCATTCTTGGTCTACCAACTGGGCGTTTTCCTTCTGGCTTTCCTACAAGAAGTTTCCATGCACGTCTTTCATTCCCCATACGCGCAACATGTCCTGCCCATCGCAGTCTACGGGACTTAACTGTTCTTATTATATCTGGCTTCCTATAAAGACCATGTAGTTCATTGTTATGTAGTCTTCTCCATTCACCTGTCTGTTCATCTCTCTTTGGTCCAAAAATTTTCCTAAGAACTTTATTCTCAAATACTCGTAATCTCCTTTCCTCCCTTAAAAGTAAGAGTCCATTATTTGAGAGTCTAATTAATAAAATTATCAAGTGCAGACACTTTTTATAAAGATTAAAAAAAATGTTTATAATGTTGACCTTAGAGCCATAATTTGTTTTCTATAGACATGCATTGAGAGTAATTGTATTCACAAAATAATTCCTTAATCATTATTTTAGTTATAAGTTAAAAAATACTACAACAACAAACACTGTCTTATTGTCATAAAATATTTTGTGCGCGATAGTGTGTTTTGTCGTACTTACAGCAATGGCGACCAATGATTGAAAATTCAACTTCCTACATTTTGGGGTTGCCAACCTAAATAACTATACTGTAGCATTACACATTACAAAATGTGTGTGGGAAGTAAAACTGTTGCCCTCTACATACAATGTATATATAGGGTGTCCATTTGTCCCTTTTTCCCGGGACAGTCCTGTTTTTTTTTAAAATGTCCTGCTGTCCCAAAAGTTTTCTTGGGAACACTCAAATGTCCCACTTTTTGGATGATGCCTTGTCAATGTATTTATGAATGGCGACTTTCGTTTTGTTCTTTACTATGTAATTATAAATATGAACGTTAGAAAGTGCCAGTTGTATGACCACGATGCACTGTTCGGTCTATAAAATTTGTTTTTTTTTTTACACTCATATATTGGAAATAGGTACATTTTTCAAATTGTCAAACCCTGGTCAGTGCGGCCAATGTCGGAGATTTCCTGCTGGTTCTGGTACTTTGGAGATGGATAAATACAATTTTAACTTGGATGAATGAGATTTAGTTAGTGGATTTTTATACCCCTTGCAGCGATAAATATTTTAAAATGTTAATAAACAATGACTTTAGTGGTTTTTTGTTTGTGAATGGTTGAATCTTATAAATTTGTATTGGCAACATTATGGCAGTAAAAAGAAAACAAGTGTTTTTTTTATATTTTGTTAATGTCCCACCTTTTTTTAAAAGGTCCCAGGTTTTTCCTTTAATTTTTTGTACATGTCCCCTTTTACATTGAAAATATTATGGACACCCTATGTATATACAAAAAATATCAAAAAGGTAGTGTTAATATACATTATACAAAACAAATCACTGCATTTTAAATGAACTGAACTTTATTTGAAACAAATAAAACAATAAATACGTACTTGCCGCCATTTTATCACTAATATTGTCTCATGGCCTCCTGTAGTTTCAACTAATAAACATTGCTCACGCTGTTAACGTTAGTCAGTTGTTTATAACGAACACAAATATTTCCAACAAAGACATTATTTTACTATTATTTATTATTTTGAAAACACTATCATGCAAAATATAACGTAAAACGCACATTTGTGAAGCATTTTACAGAATCTTGGAAATTCTATAAAAACCACTTCCCAACCTTGCATCATAATATACTATTATAGCATTATTAATAATCTTAATATAATGTAAATGAATGTTCATTTGCTAGTTTTTCTACAAACGTTTTGAATTACAAGATGTAAATGTCACATATCTCAGTTGGATTGATATCATTTAAATGTCAATCCCCACTCCAAATCTTCATTACACCTTTTCATTTTTTTTTTGTTACAAGGCAGTATTATAATTTAATAATGTAAAGAAAGAAAAAAACAAAGACTTGTATCATTTATATCACTGAAGAACAATAAGAAATGAAAACTTGAACAGGCTCAAACTAATAAAGTTTGAATCAGTCAGCGCTGAACCATTATTCCTTGAAACATAGTTGTATGACTCCTTATTAAACACCACAGTTCAGAATTTACTTCAACTGCCGTATGCATCTGTAAAAACACCTCGTTCTTAGAATACATTCACTGTTAAAAAATGAAGCCATTTTCATTTTTGCCAGCTGTACATTCTACGTTAAAATATCTCAATTGCAATTATCTTGCATCTGACAGTTAATAGTCCTTTGTGTCCTCCATCTTGGTGGTGGAAGACGAACTTCAAAATCAAATCTTTTTTTTCTCCAGGAATTTCAAAATTCAATACTTTGTCTTTGCAGAGATGTGCATTTAATCTTCATTTTTTCGTGTAAACATATTTGTTATTTAGTTAATTTGTTTCACTAATGGTTATAGACATTTCTCCAACAATAATATGGGCATTTTAGATTAGATTTATGTGAACTTCTCATTCAATTTTAGCGCATTTTCAGGATTCCTTTTAAAAAATATTTACTCTGCTCAGGTAATTATTTACATAATTATATTCCAATGTATGTTTTTTCTTTTTTTTTAATTAATGTAGGTGATCATAATAAGAATCCTGGAAAACTTTTCAGGAAATAAGTTGATAAACTGTATTATCATAGAATCAATAGTGATAGAAATATTATGAAATACATGATAAATAAATGAAAGAAGAGAAATTGAATCCACATGTTATGTACTTACCTTACTGTATCGCACAATGTCTCGCAATCTCCCATTTCTGGTTTGTTCATCATATCCACATGCTTCCCAAATTTCCAGCAAATTATCCATGTACTGATTAACTATTCCGTTCACTTCATTAATTACGGAATTAAATTTTGTTCTGTAATAAATTTATACATTCTCAAATGTTATAACTATTATTCTCAAAACTGAAATGAGATGAGTATGGAGAAAGGTGGAATGAAATTTGTGGTAGGGGAAAATGGGAGAAACCCTGAGAAAAACCTGCCAAGCTCCATTTCGTCCACCACGAAACCCACAAGGAGTGATCGAGACTTGATCTTGGGACTCCAACGGAGAGAGACGAGCATCTAACCGATTGTGTCACGGAGCTGCCTCAAAAGAATACAGGGAAAAACTTTAGAATTTGCCATTCTCTTACACAATGCAATTTTCTAAGTTGTACAGAATTGCAGTGCACATGAGCAAACACTTAGGGTGTATGCAAATACATTAGTCTCTACTCAAATTACTTCCAATCACTGGTGAGCTGAGATCGAATTAACGGCCGCCTTACCGGTCATGCATGAATGTTGACGTTTTCGTAATATTGACAACGAATTATCCAGAATTCTCAGCGATAAAACCACTTCCGTTATTTTCGTCTGCTATAGAGGAATGCATTTATGCTTGCATCCCGCAAATAATACCGCATACAAACACGTCTGCGACGTGCAATATTACGCCGATTCTCCTGTTCTTCCAGTTGAATTCTTTGGCAGACTCTATCAAATTCCTCTTCTCCGCGTATACCGAAAACATGATCGAAGTCTTCAAGGTTCAACATCTTGGATAAGTTTCAAACTACATCGGTTACCATCGGGATTTTCACATAAGTTTATATCTTGAGCTACGATCTTAAGGTACCTTGTCAGGTAGCTTACAATTATTACTGCGTGAATAGATTTCTGAATAAGAAAAATGTGTTTGGATAAAACATTTATCAGCAGAGAACGCCTTTTACTGTCTAATGCGTTCAAACATTCGACCCTTAACACATTGGTGACTGACAGCTCTGCGTTGCACCCACCGCTGCTGGACCGGACATTTCTGTCAGTAGGGTGGACTTTTAAATTTTAAACCGCGCTAGCACAGTGTGGCTTTTACATCAATATATTTACAATCAATAACAATAATGCATAAATAAATCTTTATTAGTGTTCTCACCAGACTTTCTAGTAGAAATTGAGGGTTTGATAGCGTTGGAAATATTTACCTTTATGTAAAGGCAAAGTGCAAAAGAACATACGTAGCGAGTTTCTTTTCTTGTGTTCACTAAAATCGCGGAAACGTTTTGAGGGTATTTTTCTCTTTCCAATCACAGTTGGTGTTAATTTATTTTTCTTAATGTCTTAGCCTCCCTGGTGGGTCGTGAGGTGGTCTCCTAGAAGTGGTTTCTTTTCCCTCTGTCTTTCCTCGTCTTCTCTGTCATCTGTTCCTAATTTCACGACTGCCAAACAAGAGGCTGTTTCAAGCAAAAAACTCCTGTTTGACATTTTGCTGTTAGGATTTTGAAATTTATAGACCCTGAAAGCAGTAAGGAGTGTACAATCCCGAAGCCATAATACAACTTTCTAGCACCATTTCACTATTTTTCTAAGGATGGAGTAATATGATAGGTATTGGTCAGCCCTGTCTACACCCTTACATACTTGTTATATTGAAGTATTCAATAGGGCATTTTTACAACTTTACTCCTCCCACTCTCGTGTTGCCTGATGCAATGTGCTAACCATTCTTACGTCCTTTTATCTTTCCATGTTTGTAGCAAAAGGTCCCCCTTACTGCAAAAACACTTTCTCCTGGTTTGAGTTATTTCCTGCTTCCACAAATGATTTTGGAAGCCCTCTGTTAATCTTTATTGCTTCAGAAGCTCTCGTCTTTCTTTCGAGCAAATTTTCAGCTATAGCCACACTATTATAATAATTATCCTGGTGGACATGATGCCACAGATATAAATTCGGCTCCAGAACGCAAAATAGAGTTTCTTTTAATTTTTCCGCTCTGCAAAATATATTTACAGGTTACATACGTATCCATTAATCGCCTAACTACCCGCACTAAAATTCCATATTTCACCAGCCGTCTGTATTAAAATTGTAAACAATTCTGCAAAGTTGGCAATTTCATAAAAGAGAAGAGAGGGGTACAATTACAACTAAAATTTATTTCACAATGAGAAGAAACAAAATTGAATGCCTCATTCAAAAGCGAAGAGGCAGGGAAGCCATAGAAAACGTAAACACGGAAATCTCCGTGACCGGTCGTCTAGCGCTGGCCATTTAAACACGGAGATCTCCGTGGCCCGTCACCAATGTGTTAATGTAACTTCCACCAGATGGCAAGACATATCTGTTAAACTGATATGACCAACCTTCACAATAAATTCTCAAACATGTTTATAAGAAAAGGATGTATGCCAACTTCCCCCATCCTAATCTAATAAAATAAATTATATGCATATTATGGTTGGTTGGTTGGTATCTAATGTCGAGCACTTGATAATGAAATCATTCGCTCTCTTGCACTCCAATATTTAGCAGAAAGGCTGGTCTCCTCTACAAAAGCTGCAATTATTTAATAAACTATAAATTAATCTGGTATACACTAACTTGTCCCATTGGAACCTAACAAAATTAAGTGAATTTCTTAAAATATGTTTTGGAATTAATTGCAAATGATTGACACCTCGATTTTACACATAGGCCTTATGTCCTACCAACTGGGTGGAAGTTACATTAAGCGCATGAGCACTGTGATTCATTGAGAGATAAACACCACAATTTGTAAACACAGATAAATATTTAATAATTGTAAAATATGTTTTAAGAATTGTTGCAATTTTATTAAAATGATAAAAGTATGTAGTGCAACAGTGTCATAAGAATGTAGTACGGAAAATCATAGAATGTAATTTTCTAAAGTAGAGCCCAAAACTGTATTTTAAAATTTGCATCCTGAATTCCTTGCCTCACATGAATTGTTCTAAGTCCTACATAATTGCAGTGCACATGGGCGAGTTGCTGTAATGGTTAATGTAGCTTCCAGTAGATGGCTCTGAAATCGGCGTTACCAACTTTTGGAATAAATTCCCAAATGCTAAAAAAAATAGACGTAAACAAACTTCCCATTTCCTAACCCAACAAAACAAATTATATGCATATTATTTAATAAACTATAAACTAATTTTATATACACTAACTTGCCCCATCGGAATCTAACAAAATGAAGTTAATTCCTTAAAATATGGTTTGGAAATATTTGCAAATGTTGGTAACACCGATTTGAGTCATCTAGCAGATGTTACATTAAGCATTTGCACATCTGTAGAATTCAATTCACAATACCAGCCTCATGGGCTAGTGGTCAGCGTTTCTGACTACAGTTCATGAGGTCCCAGGTTCGATTCCTGGTCAAACCATAGGAATTTTTCCTTAAGGGGAATTATTCCTATGGTTGCCATGGTCTGGAATTTAGGTTAAGAACTCTCCTGGCACTTTATCATTAATCACACATCATATCATTAGGGTAACGTAACTCCGCCTTCCAAGTGCCCCAACCTAAGAAATGGATTACAATTACACCAATGCCAGGGGAGAAAACCAGAAATGTCATAGAAGACAACTTGGTGGTATTAGAAAAAAAAAATTGCATAATAATATAAATATTTTCAATATTTAAAAATCGTAAGAAATGTTTATAAAATGGTATAAAATAGTATGAAACGTGTTTAAAAGTTTATAGTGCAACAGTAGCGTAAGGATGTTGTATGGAAAATTGAGAGAGACAAACAGGGAACCTCAGCCACATCTGCAAAAAAAAGTGCGGGAACCTTCCTACTTCACTATTGCTTATTTATGTACATATAAAAGGTCTTAGTAGTAAAATTAAACTAAATTAGGAAAAACTGCACTTAAACTAGCGTGAAATATTTTCAAAGTCCTATAGAATAACAGTGCACATGCGCCAAAGTTTATAGAGCCAGAGATAACCCACAATCGATTATCATCCTCGATTACTATCCATCGCTATAAAATATAAATGACCAATATTTGCAATAAATCCCCAAATATACGTTTAAAAAATATATCAATAATATTAAAATTACCAAACGTTTATTAAAAATGGGTGTACACTTACTTATCACTCCCTAACGCTGATCCAACCAGCGATAGAAAAATCATAGACTAAGTAATATACTCTGTGGAGAAAATAGCAGCATCACAATATTGTCTAACAGTGTGATTTGCAAATTTAAATAAATACTTAAAAAATTGTCTAACAATGTTGTAAAAATTGTTTGATAAAGTTTAAAATATTAAATAATGTTTAGTAAATACAGAAGAAGAGCTATAGTTTACAACAATATAACTGAAAAATCAAGCGCTAGTAGAAGTGCAGTTAAGCCCTAAATTAAATGCTGGGAGTGTATAACAGCCGAAATTTACTTATGACATTTGTTGCATTAAAATATTGTATAAGTAGGTAAATAAACTAACAAATTTCTGGTATTATATCCCCGTGCCAATTAAATTAATGATGATTAGAATCGTACTGGTTACTCCAACTTTTTTATGGTTTTATTTAACATCCACAGGTCACACAATTACTTTATGACAAATTTCTTTTAAGCATAATCATCATCTTAAGGCACAACTTCAAAATTGAATGTTTTGGCCTTCTCAATAAATCTTCCTCAAGACTCTTCTATCTTCTGCCAATTTCAGGTGTGTCGCCCTCATCTTTGTCAAACCCTCCCAATCATCATCCTGCCATCTCATCTTGGGCCTACCAACAGCTCTAGTTTCTGTAGGCTACCATTTATATAATTTTTAAACTAATTTATGTTGATCCATTCTTATCAGATGACCAAACCTTCCATTCCTAAGTGATCTAAGTGAATGCAAATCATCCAAGATCCTCGGCATTAAACTAGTACTACTACCCATTAAGTAATTACGAGAATAAAATATGATTTTGAGATAGATTAAAGTTTACGATACGTGACATGTACAAAAAAAAATTATGGGCCATTCCATGATAAAAGGGACATTTTGGTCTATTTTTAACATTGTATATTTGCATTTATTTTTTTATTGTAAGGTTGTCTACTCTTTGGACTTCCTGTTTCACAATAGCATTTATGTGGGAAACCTATTTCTTTGTTGTTCTGGCTCCAAGAAGATAGCGACATTTCCTGCAGATGTTATAACCCTATTTTCAATAACTTCAAGGTAAGTTTATTTTTTAATTTTACAGCAACATAATATATTGGGAGTTTGTAATTTCCTTTCTCATTACTTATTTTAGGAATTCTCACTATGAGGTATATTCATTAAGGTAGAATTTTTATCACTCACCTCATAATATGAGGTGAGTGATAAAAATTCCTTTCTCATACTTTGATGTATGAAATAAAACAAAAAGCACTTATATAGATTTTGATTGGACCGAGTAATAAAATTTAGAATTTGCATATTAATGTGTAATGTGAGTGACAAAATATGCTATTTTATTAATTAAAAAGCAATAAATGTTATTCATTTTTATTAAAAATCTGGTATTATTAAATAGAGGTAAAGAATGTTATTGGCTGAAATTAACAACTTCCTATGAATTTTATTTAATGTGATATATCAAATTATATAATGTGAGAGACAATAAAAACTTACAATATGGGGTTTTTACACATTTCAGGAGAAGAAAATTACCTGACTTGTTTTTGGCGATGAAATAAAATTTGACATTATTGGACATTGTTTTCATTCTGTGATTGCCAAAATTCCATCAATCTCTGTTGAGAAAATGAGAAAAATGAAGCAGAAGCTCTTAAGGAGGAAGGTAATTATGATGAGTATAAAGAACAGCATACAATCTATGTAAGGAAATATAGAGAAAAGAAGAAAGAGAAATTGAAGAATCATAAGAAGGAAGTCAAGATCTCAATTGAAGAAGAAGAAAAAAGAAAAAGTAAACATATTGCTAGATTTAGGTGTCTGAGAATTTGATTTTGGCTGTGAATTCTTTGCACCATGTAGTTGTGGCATGTTCTGCTTACTCATCATCTTATCTGGAAAACTGTATGCTTGTCAGCAAAAGAAGATTGCTAGGTCATGAAATGCTGATTGCAAGGACAGGTTGTACAATCACTTGCAGAAGAAAGTCTTTAATAATCAAGAGGTCTCCACATTAAATTTGTTCATGGCAAAATATATTCTTTCCCTTTTTCTTGGAATATTGTTTTGTGAAAAGAGAACAGGCAAAATTCTATAACGAAGAAAGGTAATGGCTACATCTTCCAACTTCAAACCAAATGGACGTCTACTTCCTTCAAATCATAGTTGAGTGCCTCATTGCCAAAGGTGCCTAACACAAAGTTTAAAGAATGATGCTTTTCCCAGTAATTGCACTAGAAATAATCATTGCACATATGCCTATAACATTTTTGTGTTAATTTTAACTCATCCATAATGTTATAGATAGATATGACTCTGACATAGATTATTATTTCTAATGCAATTACAGGAAAAGCATTTTTTTAATTGTGAGTTAGGCACCTATGGTATTGAGGCATTCAGTTATTATGTATTCTCCCACCTCATTCTTGGTCTACGAACTGGGCGTTTTCCCTCAGGTTTTCCTATAAGAAGCTTAAAAAACAAAATTATTTATTAACCTTATATCATGTGTTTTTCATAATTTATTTTCTTCTTGGCGCATGATATATGTGTTAGTCACTGAATGTCTTCAATTATTTACTGAAATAGGTCTGATGATCGCGTTTTAGATTCTTAGTGCCATGGAAAGTCACAAATTTAAACGTCAGTGTTACGGCAACTTTTCCTGTCCCTGGATATCCGAAGCCTAAACTCACGAGCAAGACTCAATGTTGATTGTGTAACAATTTGACACAAGATTCACGAAGTTTATGAAATAGTTTACAGATTAGCCATAACAGACCTTCAGCGATCAGTGTTAATCATACTGATGCTCCAAAAATTAAATTAAATAGCGTGCACCGTCCATGTTGTTAGAACAAATCGTGAATATGTAGCGCATTCGTATCGACATCTACAACCTCTTAATTAATTTGTAGTTCCTACAATTGTAAACCCACTGATAGTATTTACTAGGTCTTTCATCATAATTTTAAAAGTCGTACAATTTTGATTTTGTAAGTTCTTTTTAAATATTATTTACAAACCCGTATACAGTTTCGTCTTTTCTAATCTTTTAATTTTTTATAATTATGTCTTTATATAGTTACATTTTTTAGTTTTTAAATATTTTTGAACATATAATTTGATAACCTATATACAGTTTTATAAATATATTTTTTAAATATAATTTGTATGTGTGTATATAGTTCCGTACTATCTAAATTTTTTTAAATATTTTAAAAATATAATTTGAAAGTCTACATATATGGTTTTAAGGTTTTCAATTATGTACATATTACTCCCATAAGATTATATTAGAAATTTTTGCATTAAAAAACAGTTTTTGCAATTCTCTTCAACCAAGTTCCGAACTTCCAATCCTAGTAAAGTGTTTTTCGGTTGTTGATGTTGGCAACTTCTGGAGTTTTTTGGGTGGTTGATGGTGGCAACGTTGGAACATGGGAAAGTAGGAAGTAAGTAATGTTTTACATAAATGTAAAAAGTTGTAAAGAAAGCTTGAAGATCATTGGAAAATGTTTGAAACAGTACAAAACGTGTTTACACGTGTTTAGTACATCAGTGGCATAAGAATGTAAGTGTAGAATTGTGAAAGGCATAAAACCGACCACACCCAGAAAACGCTCAATACCTCATTATGCTGCAATTTGTCAGTTTTGAATCGATGCTGACTGTGAAGTAAAGGTGCATTTTTAAAAACGTGGAAGAATGTAAATCATAGTTTACTGTCAACAAGGGAGACTCAGTGTTCAATAATAAAGATCCCGAGTTGGAGTGAAGGGGTAACAGAATTTATTAAAAATTTAAAATGGAAATAAATGTTGCTCAAATTTATTTATATCTACTATCATCTGTTTTATATATATACACATGTTATGTACTGATTTGTATTACATTTATTTCATGGTAAATAATTGTAAATCAATCACAATTATCAACCATTTTGTCATGTTGTTGATTATGTAATGCGAGTGACAAAATACTGTAATGTGAGTGACATAAAATTTGTGTTTATTCATTTCAGATTTACTACAATAAATTAAAACTTTTGCTGTAATAACTTGTGTGTCTCATTAATGTACAGACAAAAAATTGTTTTTCCAAAAACTTTTACAAGAACAGGCATTTTTCTGTATAGTGAAATTTATCATGTCTTTTTCCTGTAAACGTGAGCAACACATACATTAATTTTTTTGTCCATTTATTGCAATTCAAAATTCATAGAAAATATATCAAAATGTAGAGAATTTAATGAAGAATAAACATGTTTATTGATGTTTTAAATTTACTTAGGACTACAGATTTATAGTAAAATTTAAGGTGGGAAAATAGTCAATGTGAGTGACAATGGAATGACCCGATAGGATAGCCAAAACGTATTGCATTAGCATTGGCTTTAACCAAAAAGTTATACGATTTAATTATTAGGATTTATTGAAGTCATATTCGTTCCAATTTTAAACTAAAACCATAAATTTTGAAATGCTAAAACTTGCAACATTATAAAGAAAATTTGGGCGTGTATGCATTCTGTTACAAACTTCAATACTTAAAATAAATTTAGAGTAACATACTTACCTAAATTCATTACAAGACATTTTGAACAAACTTCAATACTCTATCAAACAATATAAAATAACATGAAAAATTAAAACACAAATGGTTAAAACAACTTAAAAGTACTAAATAAAATGCTTTGTTTAAAACGTTGCCAATTCAAATTGAAGTTCAACCTCAACGGATGTCAACGAACATAGAGAACGTCAACGAACGTAAAAAAAACCGGTAAACGAACATAGAGAACTGATACTTACACTCCAGACAGAGATAACTCTATGGAGATAACCGACTCCAGAGACCTCAAGCGTTGGCAGAAAACACTAACTTACAGCTTACTTACTGTCATAGCTTACTGTATTATTGGAGTTGGAAGGCCTAAAAGAGTTGGGCTGATGCATTATGAAGTCGGGATCCGTGGAGTGATTTTGATGTATTATTGGCCCCCCCAGGAGCTATCACCTTGACGTGGTGGGGGGGCTTAGTACCCGATGAACCAGACGACTCTACTGGGGAAGATTGACTTAGGTTAATCTTGCTGGTGGGTAAGAGGCGAGGGGAACTAAGTATAGCTCACAACGAAGGAATGGCGTCTGTATCCATATTGGGCGGCCACATCTTCGTCAAGTCAAGTCTTCAACGGTCAACAGGGCGACAAGGAATAGCACAGCTAAACTTGTAGGGCTTGAAGAGCGGAAGAAGCAGCCCTCTCTTGGGGGGTGGATACCCAGAGGAGCATGTTTGGAGGCTCAGAGGAAGCAGCCCTTCCACCATCCTTGTCCTGCGAAGCGCTCGTAACGCTTCCAGGAGACATTTATCTTACTGAGAAGCTTCATGGAAATCAGCCGGATTGTCATAAAAGGAACCGACCCAAGCAAGAATTATCAAGCAAGAGGAAGGCGTGATGTTGGAAGACCTAGAAGACGTTGGGCTGATGAAATATGAAGTCGGAACGGGCAATTGCCTAATCCCTGGAGTGATGATGATGATGATGATTGGCAAAACATTTTGCGCCATCTATCAATAAAAGTATAACTAATCACTATTTACCACGGTGGCTCAGACGTCACTTTCGGCGTTTGTAATACCACATTTCAAAATATATTCCTAGAATAATAATATATAATTAATCAGATGGGTTGTAAGGGGTAGTGACGTGTGTATAACCTCTCCTACCCAATTCTCATCCTCACCTTCTCGTGGTACAACCCGTTTTCACAAACGAGGCTCTGAGGACCGAGTCACGGCGGTATAACCGTTCCATCAGGTACTGAGTAAATGCGGTATCCTAATGTCTGTCCAGAGACTAAAAGGTAGCAGCCCTACCACTGGACTACTTAGCGTCGGGCCAGTAACCTGTCCTAAGGAACTTCAAAACTACTTTCAAGTCTCAACACGAAAAAAGCCAGAAGGAATTGAAATATGACGACCCACAGCAAAGAAATATGGTTAAAAGAAAACGGCACAATGATATTGTAAGATATGCAACCTGGAATGTCCGAAGCATCCATGAAAAAGAAGAGGAACTAGACAGTATATTTAAAAATAGAAACATTGATATTGCAGTAACTACAGAAACTAAGAAGAAACTTAAAGGAACGAAAGAAACAACAAAATTATGTACAAATATATAGCGGTGTCGACAGGAAAACCCATGGACAAGCTGGAGTAATGATTTGGATTAATAAAACCATAAGAAATAAAATTCAACACTACACTTACTGGAATGAAAGAATATTAGAGCTTCGACTGAAAATAAATAGAGGTAATTTGACAGTTCTTGGAGTATATGCACCAGAGGAAGGCCGTGAAGAAGACAATGAAGAATTTTATAAAATATTACAAGAAATTTATAGCAAAATTAATAGAAATGATTACATTCTCATAATAGGAGATTTAAATGCCAGAGTGGGCAATGCTCAAGTCAACAATAATATTGGAACATTTGGCGAACCAACCAGCAATAGGAATGGGACAAGATTAACAGATTTTGCTATCTACAATGAACTGAAAATAACGAATACCTTTTACAATCATAGAAACATACATAAATATACCTGGCATCGTCAGGACTCAAAATCAATCATTGATTATTTCATTGCAAATAATAAGATTTTTAAATTGTTTCTCGATGTCAGAGCCTACAGAGGATATGATATTGGTTCAGATCACTACCTAGTAGAAGCAAGAATAAGATTTCCACCAAGATGGTTAAAAAAGAAGAAACAACAACAAGAGCATAGAACAAAAGTACAAGGTAAAATTATTTTATGATGACAGCATTAAATGGTTATATTCGAGAAGAATTCAGCAATATATGGCTACAACTCCAGAAAGTAATGATGTTGAAGAAGAATGGAAAAACATTAAAATGATAATTCAAAATGCAGCTAATGAAACTTTAGGAAAAGTAAATATACAACAAGGAAGAAATAGAACTCTAAAAATCTGGGATGATCAAATAAAACAATTGATTGAAGAAAAAAATGCAGCTTATAAAAAATATTTGAACACAAAGAAAGTAGAAAATGAAATAGAATTCAAACGCTGTAGAGCTATTGTTAAGAGGGAAATAAGAAAGAGACATAGGAAAACATGGTTAAATTTTGTTACACATTTAGAATCAGATTTGCATAAGCTCCAACCTAATGCCTTCAAAATATTAAAACATTTGAATAAAGATATTAAAGAATCTACCAAAATTAATTGCGGAGTAACAAAAGAAGATTTTTTCAATTATTATAAAAGTCTTTGGACTGACAATAGCTATGAAGATACAATTTTCCGAAATAATAATGAGACAGATTCCATAATATCATTGGAAGAATTGAACAATAGTTTAAAGAAATTAAAAAATGGGAAGGCAACTGGCACAGATGGCTTGAATTCTGAATTGTACAAATATGCAGGCAAACAGTTCCATGAAAGACTGTTGTCCTTCTTTAATAATGTATTCAAAAATGCAGATATACCACAAGAATGGAAGACAAGCATTGTTATACCCCTGTTCAAGAAAGGAGACAAGAGAAAAATGGACAACTATAGGGGAATCAGTTTGTTAAACACATGCTACAAAATTTATGCAGACATTTTAAATGGAAAATTGAAAAGTTTCAGTGAAAAATTCCTTATGGAATGTCAAAATGGATTTAGGAAAGGACGATCTTGTATTGATTCAGCATTTTCTGTTAAACTATTGCTTGAAAAAAGAAGAGAATTCAACTTAGAAACACATTTTGCTTTCATAGATTTTGAAAAAGCATTCGACACAGTCAAGAGATCAAAACTCTTAAATATATTGGAAGACAGAAATATACCAAATTTACTTCGGCAGAACATACAAAATATTTACAAAGACAACACCATAAAGATTAAATTAAATAACAGATTTTCTGAAGAAGGAATTATAAATCGTGGTGTGAGACAAGGCTGCCCCCTATCCCCAACACTCTTTGCAATTTATATCAATGAAGTAATATGTTGCTGGAACAAAACATATAAATTTGGAATAAGAATATCAGAAAATAGAAAATTAAACACCCTATTGTTTGCAGACGACCAAATAATAATAGCAAATTCCGAAGATAATCTACAGAAAGGTCTGTATGAACTTAACAAAATTACAGAAGAATATGGATTAAAGATATCTACAGAAAAAACAAAAATATGGCATTTCAAGGTGTAGATCCTGTCAGAAGTAAAATTGTACTGGACAATAAAATTTTGGAGCAGGTGAATAATTTTACATATCTAGGATGCAATATCTCATATGAAGAAGAAAAGGATGTAAATGCAAAAATATCTAAATTTTTAAGAATTTTAGGGTTAATAAATTCTATCTTCAAGCCACAGTTAGTCCAAAAGCATTCAAGACTGAAAGTGTATAAAACACTGGCTCTTCCAACTCTTTTGTATGGTAGCGAAGTATGGACGTTGAAACAGAAGGATATACAGAGACTTAGATCTGCTGAAATGAGATATCTTCGGAGGACTGCAGGATACACACTACTAGATCACAAAAAAAATGAAGACATCTTAGAAGAATTACACATGGAATCTTTAGAAAACAAAATTTCTGATTATAAGTCAAGATGGATACAACATGTTCATCGAATGGAAGATCACAGAATACCCAAACTAATGTTAAGATATCAACCCGCAGGAAGAAGAAGACCAGGACGTCACTCAAAAGACTTCTGGATGGTGTTTCTCTTGAGGCCGAAACAGGTCAACAAATGGCCTAAATTCGTGAATGTACTATGATGATGATGATGAATTAATCAGATTTTACAGCTCACCTAATTGTATTGAAAAACTCAGGACCGGTTTCGAAAGGGAAACTTCTTTCCAAACCGGTCCTCTGTTATACAAAAGTACGAGGCAAGCTGTAAAATTTGATTAATTTAATTATAATTAAATAAAACCTCACGATGTTAGGAATATATCAATTCAGAACTTCATCTCAATTTCCAAGACCCTCAACTTACTCTTTATCCAACACATGGAATATATTCCTAACATCAGAAAAACAGTTGATTAGTTTTAGAAAACTGGAAAAATATTTTATAATTCAATTAATTCTTTTAAAGTATTCATGTAAACTGGTTTTTCATTCAAAATTTTCTTACAAACAACTATTTTTTGCATTACATTTTCTTAGAATTGAAGAAAGGATGACCCTGATTTTCAAGGAAAGGTTTAAATAAAAAATAAATATATCATTTAATAATCATTTATTTATTTTTGACATATGAACAAAATTAATAATAAACAATAAGAAAATTTAAATAATTATAAAGAATTAATGCATTGATATTTTTAATTTCTTTCCCTACACATTTTGCCAACAAAATTTGGTCTAACAAAAAAGGTACATTCAAAATTACAGGTATTTTACTATCTTACTGTTCAACTTTTATAAGATTCATGATGTGTTCCGTTGAGGTTTATTCAAAATTAATATAAAATTATAGAATATTCACCTGAAAGATCCGTCTCCTCAACTTTATTAATCATTTAACTGTAGCGCTTTCGGGACTTGTCCCATCATCGGCAGGATTCAAAACTGGTGTTTCACTGAAGATCTGGTAGTGAAACACCAGTTTTGAATCCTGCCGATGATGGGACAAGTCCCGAAAGCGCTACAGTTAAATGATTAATAAAGTTGAGGAGACGGACCTTTCAGGTGAATATTCTATAATTTTATATTAATATCTTACTGTTCTTAACATATCTCAATCAAACAATGCATTAAATTACAATAAACCATTCATTTCACTGTATTTGTGGCGAATTCAGTTATCAACATAGGTCTCTGCAGTCTAGGCATCACTGAATAACATTGTCGTTGGTCATCTCTATAGTGGCTTCGAAGTGCAAGAACAGAAGTTGATCCTAGAAACGGATTATTCTCTGATGAGAAATCGTATACCGCTACTGACGATTATATATATTGATGGAATGCCACATAGGGAGAATAAAATAGGACGAACCCACCGAGGTAGAATATTAGCTCCACGAGTATTAGAAGATAACAAAGGAACTCTAAATACTATCCTCAATTAAATAGAATGCGGAGAAATAGAAGGAGCAGTTTCACATATAGATACAGATAATAGAGGCTGCTAATATGAGAAAGAAGGATCGCAAAACACAGAGATGGTTTGACAAAGTTAAAATATAAATCGATATCAAAACAACAAAAAAGGCTGAATATATAGAAGAACAACTAAAAGAGATAGAAGATATAAAGAAAGACCCATACCTTGCATTACGTCCAAGACAACCACGATTCCCAGCAGATATACCGATGGAAACATGGGAGTTACATATACGCAACACCATCGCTCAGAAAGACACACTACCAATCGATAAAATAACAGGCCTGATAGAACCTTGTGAACCATTCACAGAAGCGGAGGTACGCCAAACAATCAGGGCATCAAAGGATCAGAGAGCGCCTGGAATTGATGGAATTTACAACGAACACCTGAAATCTTCAGCGCCCTATCTGAGTAAGATATGGACAGCATTACTGAATAAATGTCTAGAATTGGGCATTGTTCCAGATAGATGGAGAAGATCACAGCTTAAGCTCCTTTATAAAGGAAAAGGGGATGTGAGTCTCCCTGACTCATACAGAGGTGTGGCTCTAGAATCAGTGGCCTTCAAACTACTGACAAGACTAATTACTGGGAGAATAGGAATGCTAATAGACCCGCTCCTACCCGAGGAAAAATTTGAATTCCGACCAGGAAGATCAACGATAATGGCAGCCGAAAACCTACTGAAAGACATACCTACAGAAATCGATGAAGGGAAGGGCAAGATATATGTCGTATTTGTAGATTACAGCAAGGCTTTTGACACTGTCAACAGAAAGAAATTAATGCAGAAACTTGAAGCTATTATAGGTTATAACTGGATGACACGAATAATAGAGAATATGCTGGTAGAAAACTATGTGCAAATAAGTGATAACCTAAGCACATCAAATTGGATCAGACAGACGAACGGCGTATTACAAGGGGGCCAATTAGCCCGCTACTCTTCAATGTACTCACACACGATGTGACTGACAACATTAAGAGAGAGAGACCTGAAGTCCGCATGTAAACCCTTAGTCAAAAAAATGAGTCATCTCTTGAACGCATATTTCCTACTCGACACAGCGCTGGGTTTATACTAGTAAACTAGTCATAATTGTGCAGGCCAGGGAATAATAATCCCTGGTGCAGGCCCTGAGCTACTGCGTTATGTGGCATGAACTGAGTGAAGATACTCCTACGTGCCCTGTTAGGCCAGCGGTAAAGCATGCAGTCACTGTTTCTGTTAATGAAGGTCGCAGGTTCGCGTCCTCAATTATGTAGTTTTTTCGTGATATTTGTATTAAAATATTTCATGAATTAAATATATTTTATTTTCACAATTGAACTAAATCAATGTTAATGTCGTTATTGTAACAATTATTTTACCACATTCAGGGTTTGTTCTAGGTGATGTCAATATATTGATTTTAATAGACTGAAGCGCACACGTTCTGCGCAAAAGCAACAGTCTCTAACAAGTTGTTTATAATTAACTCTAATTGTCCTGCAGATGCACGAAAGACGAAAGATGGCTTATGGGCACAAATTCAGGACGTCTGGGATGATCTAGCCGAAAGTCCATGTGACTGTAGAAATTTGATTGCATCAATGCCCCGCAGATTGAGGGCGGTAACAGATGCTGAGGGTTCATAACCCGATATTAATTTTGTTAAAATTTTCATTTTAGAATATATTATTTTCTTTCTTCATTTAATTATTAGAAGGTTTTCATTTATGTGTTTTGTGTGTGCATTAAAGTCATAAAACTCAAATATAAAATTAAATATATGAAACTATATTACAGGGGGGCCACGCCGTAGCGTAGTGGTTAGGGCACTGCGCTACAAGCCGGAAGGTCGAGAGTTCAAGTCCCGGTGGGGTCAGGATTTTTAAACTGATCCAAACCTTCTGGCGGCACTATGGCCCTGGGGTCGACTCAGCCTCTAACGGAAATAAGTAACAGACGCTTGTTCTGGGGTAAAGGCGGCCGTCACGCAGGGCTGACATCAAGTGCCGATTGTCTAGAAATAGTGGGATCCTTAATCTCTCACTACCCCAAGGGCCTCCTGAGGCCTGTAGTGGAAATACTTTACTTACTATATTACAGGCGAAATGCTATCCTAACATTCAATAAAAAAAAAGTAGAACGGGAATCGAACCCGTGAGGTTACGAACGCAGATGTGTGTTAAACCTCTCGACCACGGAAACACACAAAGTCAAGCTCTCTCTTTTATGTTACTTGAGTGTGCACTGCGTTAACTAGCAAACAACAGAACAATTACTGAAAACGTGTTAATGTGAATAAGGCTTCTGCGAGTGCTCACGAAGTTCCCCGATCGGTTGATAGAATCAAGAGATGACTATTTTTTTTTGTCTAAGGATATATATATATATATATATATATATGCAGATGATATGGCACTAGCTTCCGGTAACAAGCAACAATTACAAAGAGCTATAGACATATTGTCCGACTGGGCGGAAGAAAATGATATATATATATATATATATATATATATATATATATATATATATATATATATATATATAAATGTGTGTGTGTGTGTGTGAATGAAAGGAAGACAGAATTAGTGGTATTCAGAAAAGGTGGAAAATTAGCAGGGAGTGACTACATAACATACAGAGGTCAAAGACTACATACCAGTAACTCATTTAAATACCTGGGAATAAGTATACAGATGACTGCGACATCATTCTCTATACTTACTTACTTACTTACTTACTCACTGGCACTATCGAACCCGTAGGTTCATGGCCGCGCGGACATAAGCTCTCCATACATCCCTATCCTGAGCTAATGCTTTCCAATCATTCCCTGTATAATCTACTTCCCTCAAATCATAGTTAATGTTGTTCTCCCACCTCATTCTTGGTCTACCAACTGGGCGTTTTCCCTCTGGCTTTCCTACAAGAAGCTTCCATGCACGTCTTTCATTCCCCATACGTGCAACATGTCCTGCCCATCGCAGTCTACGAGACTTAACTGTTCTTATTATATCTGGCTTCCTATAAAGACCATGTAGTTCATTGTTATGTAGTCTTCTCCATTCACCTGTCTGTTCATCTCTCTTTGGTCCAAAAATTTTCTAAGAACTTTATTCTCAAATACTCGTAATCTCCTTTCCTCCCTTAAAGTAAGAGTCCATGTTTCGCACCCATATAATATAACTGGTAGAATAATAGTTTTATATATTTTCAGCTTAACGTTTTTTGAAAGGAGTTGGGACATCAAAAGTCTCTGCAATGCATAATAGCATGCATTTCCAGAATTGAGCCTATGCTTAATTTCTTTGTGCGTCTCATTCCTATTTGTGATTATTGTTCCTAGGTATTTGAATTCAGCCACTTCCTCAAAATTTCCCTCATTTGTCATTAGCCGTCCATCTCCATTATATACTGAATTTCTACCTGTGACCACATATTTAGTCTTACTGATATTTACTTCCAGTCCTAATTTCTTAGTGTTACTCAATAGTGTGTGTGTGTTGGCCTTTAGTATCTCCTCGCTATCGGCCAATAGTACTACATCATCAGCATAAACTAACAGCTTATTAATACCATTCAGTTGTAAGCCTTCCTCATTCTCTAAAGATTTAATGGCATGCTCTAGTACAAAATTAAATAGTAGAGGAGATAGTGCATCTCCTTGCTTCAACCCATTCTGGATTTCAAAAGTGTCTGAAAACTGTTTGCCTACACGCACCCTACTATTTGAGCCATTTAGACACATTCGTATAAGTCTAACTAACTTTTTAGGAATTCCGAACTCCAGCAGGATACTATATAACTTCTCCCTCTTAATTGAATCATATGCTTTTTTGAAGTCTACATATAGTTGATGTACAGTGCCATTATATTCCCATTTCTTTTCTAAAATCTGTCTTATACTAAAAATCTGATCTGTTGTAGACCTGTTTCTTCTAAATGCACATTGATGATCTCCTAGAATGTCATCAATGTAGGGAGTAAGTCTGCTTACTAATATATTTGTAAGAATTTTGTATGAAGTTGAAAGTAATGAGATGCCCCTGTAGTTGTTGCAATCAGTTTTATCTCCTTTCTTATAAATTGGTACGATAATTGATTCCTTCCATTCATCTGGAAGAGCTTCTTTTTCCCAAATCATACTAAGCAACCAGCATATCTTGTCCATCAATTTTTCTCCCCCTGATTTTATCAGTTCTGCTGGGATCTCATCTGAACCTGATGCTTTATACATCTTCAATTTTTCAATCGCCATTTCAACTTCTAATGCACTTGGCTCTGCGACTAGCATTTCTGCTGTCTGTAACTTATCCTCCTCAATGTCCTGTTCTGTATGTACATTTAATAGCTGATTAAAGTAACTTTTCCATCTATTTAATATACTCCTAGAATCTGCAATCATATCCCCATTTTCATTTCGAATTATGTTTGTTCTAGCCTGAAACCCTTTCTTCTCTATACTAATTCCCTGATATAATTCTCTAATGTTCCTATTTTTTGCATTCATTTCAAGATCATTAATCTTCTCTCTCAAATATTCCCTCTTTTTACTCTTTAGTAACTTAGTGGTTTCCCGTCTAATACTACCCAATTGCTCTAAATTTACCTCATTTGGCTCGTGTAACCATTTCATTTTTGCTAGTTTTCTTTTCTTTACAATGTCGGCACATTCCTCATCAAACCATTTCTTGTTTTGCCTCTTTTTTAAACAACCAATGCTTTCTGATGCTGACAATTTAATAGTATCTCTTATAGCCTCCCATTCTTTATTTATATCAGGTTCTTCTTTGTTTGCCACATTGTCATCTGAAGATTCCAGTATTTCAAATCTATTAGCAATTCATTCTCTATACATCTGAAGGAAAGTATGGTATCGGCAATACGTAGTATAACTGATATCAAATATTTGCAAAGGATATCGGTAAGAAACTGCAATGAAGCTCTTCAATGTCAAAGTACTCCCGACTGTCACATACGGCTTGGAACTAATTTGGGAACATCTAACAAGAAAACAGTCAGCAGAGTTAGAGAATCTCAAGGCGAGATTCCTTAAAAGAGCGTTGGGAGGTTGGGACTGTCTAAGTACACGGCGTCCCGATTAGTCTATGTATTAGCTAGAGAAACCTTTCTATTGGAAGACCTAAGACCTAATGTGTCTCAAGTCATAGCCCGCACGCTGCCAATCAGTAGATGTCATTGCATCCGTGTTATAGAACTCTGCCGGGATTTCTTCTCTCTTCTCCTCTCATTCCCTTAAAACCGCTTGAAGGCACTCCGTGTATGGCAGTATCTTATATTGTAACAACTCTCAACAGAAAACTGCTAGTGGCAAAACTGGAATGCCTAATCGGACGAGAACATTTCCTGACGGCCACAATAAGAGATATTCTAGCCCGGAACGAGGTGTCCGTCCAGGACGGGACCTCCGTCTCAAAGCAAATATCGCAGACGACCGGTGTCCTACAAGGCGAGCCCCTGAGCCCACTTCTATTCTCGATCGCCACAGCTGACGTCACACAGATCCTGGAGGGAAATGCCGAGCTCTACATGTATGCGGACGACATGGCCCTGACATCCCCGTGCTGCGAGACACTGCAAGACAATTTCAACCGACTTGCAAAATGGGCAGATGAGAACGACCTGAAATTAAACGAGGGCAAAACTGTTCATATGACCTTCAGGAGAGGAGGCAGACTAGCGGGAAAGGACAAGGTTATGCTGAATACCCGAGCGCTGTCCACAGTCAACAGTTTCAAATACCTAGTTATCACTCTCGAGCCTAAGGGAAACTCCTTCAACCTGCATATATTGGACAGGACGAGCCAAGCAATCAAAGCCATGCACGAAATAAAAGACATAACCAAGATGTCCATGGAAGCAGCAATAAAACTCTTCCACACCAAGATTGTACCCATAGCCACATACGGTCTTCAACTGATATGGGATCATCTGGACGCCAACAGCTTTAGACTCCTGGAAAAAGTGAAATCCATATATTTGAAAAAGGCAGCGGGTCTGTCAAAGTTCGCACCCTCCCGCACGGTCTATGAACTGACAAAGGAGCTATTTCTCATAGAAGAGCTCCGATTGAAACTGTTCCTGCCATCTACAGCGAGCTATAATAATAAGAGAGCTGCAGCTGAAAAAAGAATCCATTTGGACCGATTTCTACAACACCGATGCCATGATCTCAGAAGACTGGAAGAAGCCGAACTACGACACCTAGTGACCCGGCTAGCAGTACACGGCTTCCATCACAGACTGCAAAACGAAACAATTTCATGGCCCAGGAACAGAATGCGTGTGCGAGCGATGCGGCATGTTATGCGAGAGATACCATGTGCTAAAGTGCAAAAACAGAGGGCACTCTCTGACAGGATTCTGTATGGACAGATAAACTAATCTTTGCACATTGTGCGCTATACATTATTATAATATTGTAACAAGATTTTTTGTGCATGGGTTCCATCACGGAATATGTAGAAGAAAGGTATACCACCAACCTGGACCCGATTATGTATGCGAGAGTTGTGGGGAACCGTGTGATACCTACCACGCTATGAACTGCTCGCAGAGAGGCGAATCACACTGACACAGCTCTGTTCTGCAATATATCGTATGCACATTTGTGCGCATTTATTGCTCATTATAGTTCATCGTAAACGAAACGTAAATTTTTAGATGTCACTGTACGCAGTTTCCTCTCTATTCGGTTTTTTTTACGCACGTGCAATATTTTACAAAACCCAGTTATAGGTTACGTCTTTCAATAATGTCAACAGCAAAGACTCCTACGAACAATAAATCACAAATAAATTCCCAGTTTTCTCCTGTAACAGGTAAGTTAATAAAAGTTTTAACATTTACTTAAACTGACAACTATGTTCTACAAATAAATCAAATAATTGATCGCTGATTCATCATTCTTATGGTTAATTTGGAGGATAAAATTTGTCAAATTCTGGCGTAAATAAGTTATTGGCTGGTGTATATAATCAACTATTGCATACATTATTTTTAATATTTCCAACTTTGCGAAGACCAATGCTCTTCTCTCACAGGTTAGAAACTAAATGGAGAAAAAAGAAAACACGTATTCAGAACGACTGCTAGGACGCTCTTCACGAGTTAACTTAAGCCATCTAGTTATTTTGCAACTTCTCTGCTAATAAACAAAATTACATAAAAATAAAAAAAGTCATTATCTTTGATTTCAAAATTAGAAATAGGTTAGGAGAGAAATTGAAAAAAAAAAAACCCATAGATAGAATTACTTTCGGCCTATTAAATTCAATTACTCATTTTTGGTCAAATGTAAATAATTACATTTTACTATTTCTGTACATAGTTGAAAAAGAAGGGGGTTAGTCCCCCCCCTCCATGCAGTGTTTTGTGCAGGCAGAAAATATGTTAACTAACAAACTGTCTTTCTCTTCCTTACTATGTTGCCACTTCCTGTCCTTTGTATTACGTTGTTTGATTGGCAGGTAGAGAGCTGACAAATACTATGTATTTTAATGATCCGTCGTTCTGCACGGTCAGTGGCAATATGACTAACCTGACAACCCTGTTACTTTTGGGGTTACGTCTAGGAATGAGCTGTCCCTTCCTTGCCCTTCTCATTACATGTTGCCACTTGTGATTTATTGTGAGGCTGGTAACAGAGAGACGACAAGTACTGTGATTTTAAATGATCCGACCACTTGAGCGTTCTGTGCTTAAATGACTAATTTGACAACCAGGTAAAGATCTTTCACACCCCATATTTGAAGTCGAAACATTTCAATACGTGATCGGATGTACAGTTTTCTCCTACATCCCTTCCACAGATTCAGTAGATCGGCGACACTAGTGCTAAAACTCTTCCCCTCCGCCCGCGAACAGTTAACTTGGATGTGTAATATGTGCACTATGCAGCAATACCTGTAGGCTATGTATACAAGTTTAATCAGTGAACCAAGTTAACCACTGTGCTCAAAAGATAATGAAATTAATCAGTGACTGCAAAAGAATAGACTGGAAAAACTGCACTTAAAGTAGTGTGAAATATTTTCGAAGTCCTATAGAATAACAGTGCGCATGCACCAGAGTTTATAGAGCCAGCGATAACCCACAATCGAACCACATATCGATTATCATCCTCGATTACTATCCATCGTTATGAAATTTAAATGACCAATATTTGCAATAAATCCCCAAATCTATGTTAAAAAATATATTAATAATATTAAAATTACCAAATGTTTATTAAAAATGGTTGTACACTTACTTATCACTCTCTAACGTTGATCCAACCAGCAATAGAAAAATCATAGACTAAGTAATATACTCTGTGGAGAAAATAGCAGTTAGCATCACAATATTGTCTAACAGTGTCATAATATTGTGATTTTCATATTTAAATAAATAATTCAAAATTGTCTAATAATGTTATAAAAATTGTTTGAAAAAGTTTAAAATATTAAATAATGTTGGTAAATACAGAAGTAGAGCTATAGTTTGTAACAATATACTGAAAAATCAAGCGCTAGTAGAAGTGCAGTTGAGCCGAATAGACTGGAACACCAATGCTCTTTCCAGTTGTCCCTTCTTATTCCAATGTTTTTGACCAAGTTTATGCAGTACGAGACTTATTAGAACCTCCTGAATAAATATTATATTTTTTGGAGCTAAAGATAGCTAAATTAGGACTTGATTAAAATCACCTTTCTCTCACGTCTTTTGCAATTTGGCTTTAAACCAGCTTTATTTTCTTTTGAATTCTGATCTGTCAATTTTTAAGGTGAACTGGTGATTAACCTCTTGCATCTGATTCTGGTGTTGGGGGCTGTCACTTTAGCAGTCAGAACCATCTGTCTCTTGGTTTGGGGATTTGGCTGGATGCTTCCCCCTAAATCAGAGAATTGTGGTTATACTAGTAGTACCAGTCCTGGTGCAATTTAAGTCACTATTACGATGTTCAGCCTCAGTTATGTGAAAACAATCAGGAATTACAAGGTGTATACAGTTATTGACAAGCTTCCTTCCTACTCTAGTCTAAAATGCATAATATTATATGCCAAATAATTGAAAGAGAAGAAAATGAGCTAAATTGTGGTATTATAATTGTAATAATGTCCAGTACTCAGTATCAATTTGTAATCCTCCCTTCCAATTCTTTCTTTCCCCTAACTCACCTACACTTACTGCTGGCTTTGGAAATCTTGCAAGGAAACTATCAACCATTGCATGCCGAAACCTACCTTGGAATTTCTCCCAAAGAAGCGTAATGTAGCAAGGCCCTGTCCAAAAAATTAGCTCCATTTTTAACTGCAAGGCACAGCAATCAAAGCCGGAATCCAGCAATGGCAACCCACTGTTCGAAGCAGATGGACTCCCTACATCAGTAAAGTGGAGTACAGTGCAGGCAGGTTTTCAGGATTGGAGTGCAACATGACATGGCATGCAGGCAGATTGTCAGGGTTATCCTTTTCACCAAGTCAGGAGTTGTAATACTTCCCTGTAGTTTAAATGAGAGCTTTGGTGCTGGATTTTAGCATCTTGCAGTTAAAAAGGCACAATTTTGTTGGTCATGGCCTTGGTATATCACAACGCTTCTCTGGGAGAAATTTCAAGGTGGTTTTGGCATGATATGGTTAACAGTTACCTTGTTAGTCAACTTATCAAAGTGGGGAATAGTAATTTTTCCCCTTCATTTACACAAATTATCTAAAATTGGATCTTGTGGACTATCCTTGCCTCTAATTCCTAGATGTGCAAATTCAAATTTGGTCGGAGTTGATGGATTTTTTAAGGCATAAAAATCCTGAACATTTACACAAATTATCTAAAGTTTGTCCTTGTGGATTTGAAATTACTATCATTTCTGCCTCCAAGGTGTGCAAGTTCAAATCTGGGTGGAGTTGATGGATTTTTAAGGAAGTAATTCCACGGGTCTAGTGTTGTAGATTTACTCCATCCATCCATAGTAATTCTGCCCAAGGGCAGGTCTTTCACTGCAATCATAGCATTTTCATTATAAGTGTGGTATCGGTAGCTTCCCATTGCTTTCCACACCGGTGAAGGATGATGGTGATGATGATGATGATGATGATTGGATGATTTTTCTGGACATTATTTAAAAAATCTCTCAGGTTTGGTATCACAGTAAAAATGGCATACTTGAGGAAATGAATACCGACATGGTGCCCATATAGATTACATCTGCCAGTATGAACAGAAATGGCATCCACATTAGGACTGTATGTCAAAATCCAGGATTCCTATGGCAATTTTAAAGTATCAACCAAATGGTAAAAGATCATTGGTAAGACCTGGAAAGAAATGGTTGGAAATTTTTTTGTAGACCGTAAAATTCCTTTTAGAACTATGACTGAGAGGATGATGCTGATAAAAGAACTTCAAAAGACTGAAGTAAGAGATCCCTGAGAAAAATGTGTTAATCCTTCAGATCTGATCTATAAAGTGAATCATTAAATAAAAATATTGGCACTGTTGAAAAAGGCAGTTGATGGTCACATGAACACACAACTTCTCCATACATCCATGAGTTTCAGTGTCTCTCTTTCATTTCCCATTCATACAACATATTCTGCTCATTACAGTATACAAATTGAATATTATTATATCTGGTTTCTCATAAAGATCTTTGAGTTCATAATTATCCAGTTTCCTCCATTCACCTGTCTGTTCATGTCCAAATATTTTCCTAAGCAATTTATCTTCAAATACTTGTAATCCTTCTTCCTCTCTTAAAGGGACCATAAATAAAAATAGTAACTACATGACCTTAGGATTGAAAAATATATTTATACTACCATGTTTTGTTTAGTTGCTGAGAGTCCTGTAAAAAAGATATTACAATGCGGCAATCTGACAGGAAATGTAAGGAGAATTCGTGACCTAGCAGCAGAATTATACAATTTAATACAGGACTGGAATACGCATCATATACTTGGTACACAAATACTGAACAACATTATGGAAATAACAAGTCCTACTCTGTAAGTATTTTATTATTTAATTTGTTTATAGTTGATAAATTAGATTAATCTGGAGCATGTTACTTCATAAATATTTGTGTTTCATTTGACATGTGTTTCAATATCTTGTTCATACCTTCGTCAGCTTGTCCAGACCATTGATTTTTATGTTGTTGGTCCTGTTATGAATTTTGAAATTACCAGGGAAAAAAATTTGATTCACAAGTTCTTCAGTCAACCAGATGATGGAATGGGAATCAACATCCAAGATCGACAACATAAAAATCATGTCTGGACAAGCTGACGATGGTATGGACAACATATCGAAACATGTCCAAAGAAACACAAATATTTATGAGGTAATATGCTCTTAATAATACTTCCTATTGTAATTTATAAATTATTTGTAGTTAATTATATTATTTTTTGTCTGGACAACTTACCTCAATATTAATGTTGATTTGTTCTTGAACATGTTTCAAAACAATTCTGTTTTATCGTCAGCTTTTCCAAACTGGTTTTATTTATGTTGCATTATGTTGCACAACCTGGATGTCGATGTCAGCTCCATCCTGTGGTTGGACAAAGAACCTCCAAACAAGGTCATATGAATTTTGATATACCGATGGAACGTGACCTTGTTTGGAGGTTCTTTGGCCAACCACAGGATGGAGCTGACATCGACATCCAGGTTGTGCAACATAATGCAACATAAATAAAACCAGTCTGGAAAAGCTGACGATAAATCAGAATTGTTTTGAAACATGTTCAAGAACAAATCAATGTTAATATTGAGGTAAGATGTCCAGACAAAAAATAATATAATTAAAATAACCTCAAAATATAACTTCCTTAAATTAAATATTATTTGTAGTTAATTCTAATAGTTTCATGTCTTTCTCTCTATTTAAGTAATTGTGATTCTTTTTTTTTTTCATCTAGAATTGAAAATGCAGCTAATGAGAGCTCAATTATATATGCAGGAAAACTTGAGGAACAATGTGAGAAACTGGATGAAACTGTAAGGAATATGGTATGTATCAAACCATTTCATACGGTTTTGCATCTACAGTCATAATTCTTTCAGTGATTTTTTTTTGGCAAGATGGCTATGGTCTAATTCTTAAATTAAAATCCAACATTTTGTCTATCACTGTGACAGACATGTTTAGGAGGCTGTTGCAGGGTTGATCGTATAATAGAGTCTTGCAAATTTGACTAAATATGGACTGAGTGGCTGAAGATTTACTGAAACTAGGAAATTTTATGAACATCTTGTACCATGGCCAAGTGCTTTAAGGTTGCAGAGCTATGGGACTTGCATTGGTTTGAGTCTCCATACTAACTCACTGTGGCACTATTGAACCCATAGGTTTATGGCTGCGCAGACATAAGCTCTCTATACAACCCTGTCCTGAGCTGATGTTTCCCAATCATTCCCTGTATAATCTACTTCCCACAAATCATAGTTAATGTTATTCTCACACCTCATTCTAGGTCTTCCACATGGGCATTTTCCCTCTGGTTTTCCTACAAGAAGCTTCCATGTATGTCTTTCATTCCCCATTCATGCCACATGTTCTGCCCATCGTAGTCTATCCGACTTTAGTTCATTGTTATTAGTCTTCTCCATTCACCTCTCTGTTCTCTCTTGGTCCAAAAGTTTTCCTACGAACTTTATTCTCAAATACTCATAATCTCCTTTCCTCCCTTAAAGTAAGAGTCCATGTTTCGCATCCATATAATATGACTGGTAGAATAATAGTTTTATATATTTTTTGGCCGATGTGACTAATTTCTTATACTTACTAATATTGTTGTTACTGGAAGTAAGTCAACGTTCCCACATCTAACCTGGTTGCTATGCAAACAAAAGAAATCACAATGCTGATATGGACTCAAAAAGCACATGTGCGATAAGTAAAATAATAGTAGCAATATTTATTTGATATTTTGAATGTGATTGTACAATTATTACAATTATTGAATGCTATTGGACAAACACTGTCCATTTTCTTCAAGTTCAATGTTATCATATTTGTTCTTCTCCGCTAGTAGACAGCCCTACTTCAATCTCGCTTCCACATGTAAAATCTTATCTGCTGTATTAATCTTATTTTGAAGAGACATTTCTACATAACCTTCTGCCACTTGTGAAGATTTCCACCCACCGTGTCGTTTTAGAGACAAAATATTGGCACCTGTATCTGCATACAAAGTAGCAGATGTTCTCCTGAACGCATGGCCCGTGAAAGAACTAGCATTTTCTAATTTAGATAATGTGCAATTTTTGAAGGAACTCCACCCATAGTATTAATTCCTACAGGCCGACCAATGCACTTCCCATTGCGAAATGTCAAAAAAAATATTGTCTGCACCTACACTCTTTTTTGGCCTCAAAGTAACATATTTCCTTACAATTCCTAAAAAATCAACTTCTGCATTAACCTTTTCAGTAACGGTAAAAATCTACTAATGTTCGTCTTGCTATTTGCGATATTAATAATTATAACTCCACCCCTGTCCTCGACATCGTCAATCATCATTTTAACTAATTCTTCTCTCCGACAGGCCCCAGCAATTCCAAAAATCATTACTACCTTTATCATTAAGAACACACCATCAGGAGCTTCATTTAAAAATGTATCAATTTCTTCCCTGCTAAAAACACTAGACTTTTTCGGTTGATGACCAACGTTTTATTTTTCAAGGAAGCAATTAATTTACAAAATGAGGAAATGTCAATACCATCATTTAACTTTATATTAGCTTTGAGCATTGAGTACTCTGACCATAAACTTCCTGCAGACTTTAATTTCTCATTCCTCAGAACAAAATATGCCAACAAATTCTTCTCGTTAATCTGCACGCCTTTTTCATTTAACCATTTCTTGAATGTTTTGTACACTAACTCGTACCTTTCTTTAGACTTTTCCGGAATTAATGCAGAACATCCACTCTCCAGGCTTCTTCAATTTCTCTATCATCTACCATGACTCCTTCCATAATAGAATTATCAAACAGATTCTAATCACGGTACTACATATAAAAATGTCTCCACAGCCAACAATCCTTGCTTATAATAAACAAATGAAAAGCTAATAATATTTAATTTTAGGAAGTTATATTTCGAGGTTATTTTAATTATATTATTTTTGGTCTGGACATCTTACCTCAATATTAATGTTGATTTGTTCTTGAACATGTTTCAAAACAATTCTGTTTTATCTTCAGCTTTCCCAGACTGGTTTTATTTATGTTGCATTATGTTGCACCACCTGGATGTCGATGTCAGCTCCATCCTGTGGTTGGCCAAAGAACCTCCAAACAAGGTCACCCTCCATCGGAATATCAAAATTCATAACTCTGTTTCTGTTCTTCTGAATATAAATTTTTTCCCAAATAGTCAGCTCGTTTGTATTTTCTAACTGTTTTAATAATTTAGTGTCTGAATTGATATTATGTTTTTCAGACCAAACATGAGCCGCAACTGCAGAATTTTTCAATTTCTCCATTTTTAATATTTCTTATGTGTTCTTTGGTTCTAATTTTTAGGTTTCTTTGTTTTCCCTATATATATCTTTTCACAACCCATGCATTCAATTTGATATATTCCTGACTTTTTATTTTTATCAGTTTTTTCATTTTTGTTGGTTTTTATTAGTTTATTTAAACTGTAGTTATTTTTGGTGCTAATTTAATATTAAACTTCTCAAATATATTTTGAAATTTATTATGTACCCAGGGGTGATATGTGAATTTCCTATATTTTTTCATAGGGGTTCTTCTTTTTCAAGATTACTTCTGTTTATCATTTTTTGTTTTTTATACTTTTCTATCCTTTTATGTACCATTTTTTCATCAAACCCATTTTCTCTTGCTACTTTGATTATGTGTTTTTTCTCATGTTTGAAATCTTCTTCGTTTAAGGGTAAGTTTACCAATGAAAAGCTTACAAAAGTTTACAAATGAAAAGCTACATAGCAATGATCACCAAATCTTTCTTTCTCATAGAAGTCATTTACATCCAACCAATATTTTAATTCATTTATTACTATATTTAATAAAAATTAGTCACATCGACCAAAAAATAGTATGCAATACACAAGAGGTAAGCACGTAACAGATCTCGAAAATTGTAAAAAAACTCGGTGCAAGCGTCTCGTTTTTTTTTCAAACTTTTTCTCAATCAGTAACAAGTGCTTATCTCACTTGTATCGCAATATACTATTCAGTTTAACGTTCTTTTTTTAAAGGAGTTGGGGACATCAAGAATCTCTGTAATGCATAATAGCATCCATTTCAAGAATTGAGCCTATGTTTAATTTCTTTGTGCATCTCATTCCTATTTGGGATTATTGTTCCTAAGTATTTGAATTCAGTGTTGCTCAATAGTGTGTGCATGTTGGCCTTTAGTATCTCTTCGCTATTGCCCAATAGTACTACATCATCAGCATAGACTAACAGCTTATTAATAGGGTAAGAAATGTTCTCATGGAATTTTGGTCAGCATGGGGCTAGTATCCCTCCAGCATTGTAAGGAATACAATAAGTAGTGGTTAAAAGTTGAGAAAATCGGCTATAACAGCTGGAATACCTAAAATGATATAGCACATAATACCCCTATACTGGCTGGATGATCACCTCTATGATTAACACATGTAGATGTGAGACCAGCAGCCAAAACTTCCTAGACCTGTCACATTATGAACTTTTGGAATTTATGAGTCCCGCGCCGTAGCTGAGCGGTTAAGGTAGGAAGCCTTGGCGCAGAGCTACGGGACTTGCGCTGGTTCGAGTCTCCATGGGGGAAGAAATTTTCTCATGGTATTTCGGCCAGTATGGGACCGGTGCCCATCCAGCATTGTGAGGCAATTGGGTAGCTACAATAAGTAGCAGCTCCAGGTTGAGGAACCAGCTATAACGGCTGGGGGACTCAACATGCTAACCACATGTCACCCCTACACTGGCTGTTGATCATCTACCTCTGTGATTGACACATGTGGATGTGAAGGGCCAGCAGCCGGCTGGTAAAAGGGCAACCGCTGAAAAGTGGAAAGACCTTCAATCGGATCGGAATTTATGAATTGTTCACAAATCGTAATACAATACTGTTCTTAAAACGAATCTGTTACAAGCTTTATATATTGAATTCACATTTCAAAATTTCTCGTGTATTTAATTTTTAATATTTGCATTGATATAATTAAAAATGGTTAATTTTTCAGAATATTTTAATTATTCATAATGTAAATTTTACCACATTACTTTTTGCTAATGACCAAATAATCATAGGAAGATCAGAGGATGAAATATAAAAGCAGTATATATCTTAGGCCAAGTTTACTGATAATTATATGATGAAAATATCAATGGATAAAACTAAAGTAATGGCTTTTCAGGGGACACAGCCCAGAAGAGCAAAAATTGTTATGTGTAGAAAAATTATTGAACTAATAAATGAATTAAATATTTAGGTTATAATATAGGATACAGGAAAACTAATGATGTTCAACTGAAATTAAATAGATTAAGACAATTCTGCAAAACAATACTAACTAACTCACTGACACTATCAAATCCATAGGTTCATGGCCGCATGGGCATAAGCTCTCCATACATCCCTATCCTGAGCTAATGTTTTCCAATCATCCCCTCTATAATCTACTTTCCTCAAATCATAGTTAATGTTATTCTCCCACCTCAATCTTGGTCTACCAACTGGGCGTTTTCCCTCTGGTTTTCCTACAAGAAGCTTCTATGCACGTTTTTCATTCTCCATTTGTGCCACATGTCCTGGCCATCACAGTCTACAAGACTTAACTATCCTCATTATATCTGGCTTCCTATAAAGACCACGAAGTTCACTGTTATGTAATCTTCTCCATTCATCTGTCTGTTCATCTCTCTTTGTTCCAAAAATGTTCCTAAGAACTTTATTCTCAAGTACTCATAATCTCCTTTCCTCCCTTAAAGTTAGAGTCCACGTTTGCATCCATATAATATAACTGGTAAAATAATAGTTTTATATATAATCAATGTCCACCGCTGTGGTCTCGAGGTAGCGTGCTGCCTTGTCACGCAGCGGGCCCGGGTTCGATCCCCGGTCGGGGCAGTTTTTTCTGGGTGAGGTTTTTATCGGGGTTTTTCCTCACCTGTAAGACAAATGTCAGGAAAACTTGAACCGAAAGTGTGTTTTTCGGCTCATTATTGTAGTGTCGTTCTCCTCCCTAGACTGGAATATTTATGAACTATGCCAATTTTCCTTTCTCCGTCTATTTACCCCCTCTCTCTACTCTTTACCCTTCCTGCTGCGCAAGGTCTACGGCGCATCTCCCCTCTACCTCGGACCTTCATATACGTGGTGCACAGGCAGAACGTGATCATTCAAGCATTCATTCTTCGTTCGGTTGTTTAAGCAGATTCAAGGTTTGAATCAGCATCCAGTCCGCGATGCGGTTGGAGTTCTAATGGACAAGCTCGTCTGAGGCCGAGAAGCGGCGTGGTTTAGTTGGTCCGGCAGACCAGGGAAGAAGTTGCCCCTGGTTCGGACGCTAGCATGAGTGTGGCGTGAGGTATGGTGTGGTTTTTTCTATTGTAAGAATATCGTTATTTATTTCTTTCTATTTTATTGAATGATCGGAATATTTTTGTTAATTTGTTTTACATCAGACAACTTGTTTCTATTAAAGATCATCTTTGTATAATTTATCTGCTTTATGTGCAAGTAGCTGTTTAGATATCCCATACGGAAACTCACTCACGTAGGAAATTATTTCCAGCTCTTTTACTATTTTGCTGTCTAGCTTTCCTGATTGACAATTATAGTCATTTTCACTCACTCTATGTATTTGAGAATTATTATCTATGTTAACATATTTGAGAGAGAAAGATGAATCGATTGCTGCCTTCTATGGGCCCAAGGCAAGCAACTTCCTGATTGATAACCTTGCAGGAAATCAGATCCAGGTTAATAGAAGCAGCAGTAACAAAACCCGATCCCGGATAAAAGGTAGTAGAAGCGTGGTTCTCTTGCCCACAAATGGTTGCGCAGTAGCATGGTTTATTATAGTAATCGGGTTTTAAAAGGCCACAAATGGTAGCAGTAGCGTGGGTCTCAAACCCCACAAACTTTAAGGCCCAAACGGTCCCCGAAATCATATGGCCATTGCAATCATCATCATTCATATTCATCTTAGGTTAAGCTTAGGATTAGGGACTCTCCTGGCGCACCATTATCATCATCATCACCAGCCATCATATCATCGGGACAACATAACCCCGCCTTCAGGCGCCCCAACCTCAGAAGTGGGTTACAAGTACGCCATGCCAGGAGAGAAACCAGTAATGTCGAAAGACAAACCTGGGGCATTTGGGAAAAAAAAAAAAAAAATATTATATATATAATCAATTGAGTTGGTGTTTACTTGATGAAAATCCATATTTATTAATTAAATTATTTAATCAGTTTTATATATACACCGTGATTCAAAATTGACTTTACAACTTTACAAGCTTATTGAATTTTATTTAGAAGACCTACAGAATTGGTTTTAATGTCATATGATAGCACAACTTATCAAGTTTCACCGACATAGTTTTATAGTACCTAGTTCTCTCACCGCGTGTGCTAATGTAGTTCATATCAAAATGGCTGCTTTCACAGGTGCCGAGCGTGCTCGTTGTGTGTTTTTGTTCGAAGAAACTAAATCTGCGACAATTGTTCAGCGTAGATTTCGTACCCAGTATGGTAAGGATCCTCCTAGCAGGCCAACAATTTATTCTTGGCACCAAAAATTTGTTAGGACTGGCTGTTCTGTTAGTCATTCCAAGCATACTGGCCGTCCACGTACGGCTGAAACTGTGGTTGAACAAGTGAGGGATAGCTTTGCTCGGAGCCCTAGGAAATCAACGCGACATGTGTCACGTGAGACTGGTATTTCACAACCGACCATTTAGCGCATACTACAGAGACGTTTGCACTTGAAACCATACCGATTTTCGATGGTGCAACACATTACTGATAATGATAAGATGGTTCGACGTGATTTCTGTGCAGAAATGCTTGGTCGGATTGAGGAAGATGAAACGTATTTGAACCACGTAATCTTCAGCGACGAGTCTACGTTCCATGTAAGTGGCAAAGTAAATACCCATAACTGCAGGATCTGGGGCTCTGAACCTCCACATCTCCATCTGCAACACGTACGTGACAGCCCGAAAGTGAATGTGTTTTGTGCCCTAAGTAAAACTAAAGTGTACGGCCCCTTCTTTTTCCAAGAAAAAGCTTATCTGGATATGCTGCAACAGTTTCTTATCCAACAGATAGATGCAGACGACCAAGAAGGACACATTCAATTGCAACAGGATAGTTCACCTCCACATTACCTCATCGACGTCCGTGATTTTCTGAACATGAGGTTTCCTGGTCGGTGGATTGGTCGTGGGGGACCAACAACATGGCCACCTCGGTCTCCTGATTTAATGCCACTGGACTTTTTCTTATGGGGGTTCCTTAAAGATAAAGTGTACGTTCCACCCCTACCTGCCAATCTTGCTGAGCTCCGAAACCGAATCACCGCCGCAGCTGCATTACTGAAGCCGGATATGCTGCAATGTGTGTGGGAGGAGATTGATTTCAGGTTGGATGTTTGCTGCATGACCAACGGAAGCCACATTGAACCACGTTGACTGAATAGGTGAAAACTTGATGAGTTGTGGTATGATATGACATTTAAACCAATTCTGTAGGTCTTCAAAACTTGATGAGTTGTGCTATGATATGACATTTAAACCAATTCTGTAGGTCTTCAAAACTTGATGAGTTGTGCTATGATATGACATTTAAACCAATTCTGTAGGTCTTCAAAACTTGATGAGTTGTGCTATCATAAAAAATTTAAACCAATTCTGTAGGTCTTCTAAATAAATTTCTATAAGCTTGTAAAGTCAATTTTGAATCATGGTGTATTGTCGTGGTGGAGTGGCTTGCTTACTTAAATGATCCTGAGAGCTATGCCGGCAGTAGCATTGCTGCCGATAGGGTTACCTATGTCGGACTGGTCGAAGGTGATATGAGGGTGGATCAAATATAAACCGGAATTTGTATCTGGAGGCTCTGGTAGCGAACTGCAAAGGTTGCAGTTTGGAGGGGAAGTTGGTGGGGGTGTCTGGAGTAGGGATCTTGATGTGTCGCACTCCGAAGAGCGGCTGCTTACTTCAGTACACCATGAGCGAGCAAGAGGGACACACGTCTGTTGCGCAACGCATTATATTAAATTTTTGGTGAAAGAAAGCACTAAACCTTCTGAAATTTTGAGAAGGCTCCATGCACAGTTCGGGGAAGCAACCCTTTCGAAGATGCAGGTGTATGATAGGCGCAAAAAAATTTTAGCGGGCCGGGATTCAGTGGAAAATGAGCCCCACCAAAGACGGCAACGAATAAGTATCACTGCAGACAACATTCATGCTGTACAGGACCTTATTGAGGAGGATCGGCGCGTAACAATTTCTGAAATTGCTTCACACATTGGAATAAGCTTCGGAAGTGTTCAAGCCATCATCAGTGATGAACTCAAATTCCGAAAATTCTCCGGAAACCGATCCGAAATGTGATTGTGCTGCATGACAATGCAAGGCCACACACTGCTCGGTTGACACAAGAAAAACTGACGAAAATGCATTGGACACCTCTGGAACATCCTCCTTACAGTCCAGATTTGTCACCCTCTGACTACCATTTGTTTGGGCCACTGAAAGAAGACCTGGGAGGAAGGCGGTTTGGTGACAATGCAGCGGTAGAGGAGTTCGTGCGCAACTGGCTGACTACACGTCATCCCTCATTCTTCAAGGATGGAATCAAAAAGTTGCCAACTCGATGGCAAAAGTGTGTTGGAAATGCAGGAGACTATGTAGAAAAATGAGGTGGTGGTTTTGTATTTTTTTGTTAATTCAATAAAATTGTAAACAATAATTCCGGTTTATATTTGTTTCACCCTCGTAAGCCAGACGAAAAAAGTACCTTGGTCGAAAGAGTAACGATCTTTCACCGTAAAAATACAACCGTCAAGAAATGCTGGACATGGGTTCAACTGGGACAGAACAGTACAGAGAACAAATTTATGAGGTGAGTTTTTCAAAAAAATTTCTCCGATAAATTTAAATACAGAGAACATTGAAATATAAAGCATAAAAACAAACATTATTGAAGTTTTATAAAGTAATTGCATTGCCACTACTTCTACATAGCAGTGAGAATTGGACATTAACTGCAGACCAGTTAAAACAAATAGAGTCTTAAGAAATGAAATTTCTTCGATTTGGGATAGGTTAGATCATAGGAGAAGCATAGACATCTGGATGAACTGAATATACAACCAATTATGGCAATGATAAAAAAAATAGGACTAATTGGAGAGACCATGTTCAACGCATGTCACTAACTAAGAATAACAAAAACCATCCTGAACTATAATCCTATAGGAAAAAGAGGTGTTGGCTGACCTATGAAGAGATGGTGTGACCAGTTTTTAAGTCAGAACAAGCCAAAAGGCCTAAAGCTTGATATTGATATTTAATTTTTACATAAAATTTACTCTTTGACACATGTAATTTTTTACAGAATGATATTGTAATGAAGTTAATTGAAGGATCACAACAAATGCACAGTGTGGAAAACTTGAATATCCTAGCAGTGTTAAGAAAGCACCTTTGTTTATTACATGGCCAATTTCTAAATATGGTAAGTATATCAGATTAAAATAATATTGACCAAGAATAACTACATAATCTTAATAGAGTGGATGTCTCTTAACAGAATAGAACAGAAACCTTGGCTGGATATTAATGACCGGATAATCCAATTTATAGGTTTTGCTTCAATTTTAAATTTGTACCTTATAAAACAGTCTTCCTCAACTAAAATAACCTCTGTTTTAAACGTTGTCATACTATTAAAATTCTAGGCCTTTCAAAGACATACTTCATCCTCAGGAATTCTTATGGTACTGAAATTATTTGAATATTTGATATAAAGCATAGAGAACAGTAGAGTGGCCTCTCTATGTTAAATTTTGGAAGCAATTTTATACTGCTGCACCATCTTAAGATGACCTGGGTACTACATGGTATTACTTTAACCAGTTACGGTGGATCAATTGGGGTTACGGTGTCTCAATTGCAAGAAAAATACCCTACCCTTTCCATTCATTTAAAAATAAAATTGAAAGCTCAACACAAGCAATGTTACTTTATGAACAATTTTCACATGTTTTATTCTTACTCTCTTCAGTAGAAAATTACATGAACTTTGCCAACTTTTCAAATGTCTTTAACTATATTATTTTCATTTTTCTTTTTTTCAAAATTCATCAATTAGTAAGTTGGCTAAAATAATTTACACAATTTCCTAAGTGTTTATTAAAACAATTTCACTTTTAGATGAACATATTGAATACAGAAAATTACTATTTGTTATAAAGTAATTGAAAATGTTAGAACTATACAACAAAAATATTGGCAAAATTTTTATAATAATTTTCTGAAGTAAAAATAAAAAATGCAAAATTGTTTACAAAGTAACATTTCTTGTGTTATTTCCATTAAGAATATCAAAAAGGATCTGGGTAATGGTATGCTATGGTGGCACCATTTGACGAGCCTGGTCTATAGAGTAATGATATGCTTCTTTTTTTTTTTTTTAATTTTGTTTAGTTGTTTCTTGACTCACCTCATACTTCTTAACTCCGTCGCATATCTAGATTTCGTCACTGTATTTGTGACATTCTCAATGCTGTTCACGTTCACAACTCACAACAGTTGTGAACGTGAACAGCATTGAGAATGCCACAAATACAGTGACGAAATCTAGATATGCGAGGGAGTTAAGAAGTATGAGGTGAGTCAAGAAACAACTAAACAAAATTAAAATAAACCACATAGTGTTATTTCCTACCTACATAACTTAATGATATGCTATTGTTTTTTATGCGTTTTAAGAACTGAAACCATAAAGTAATTTAAGTACAAGTTTTTAAATATTCTTAAAATGAAAATTTATAAATACCTTAATTTGATAAGAATGTAGCAAAAATAAATTCAAAGTAAAACCTATGCATTGTTTCACTATTCTGAACTATTCACATGTGAATGCGTGCACATCAACTCTATTTAGTAACCAGACTTGTCTTGATTAGTTTGTTTGCTTTTAAAAATGAAATAACATGATTCATTTATTGCCTTGTATTAAAATTAATAATTAAAAAATATACATACATTTTATAGTTACTGCAGGATGTACATTATTCAAGACGAACAGAATTTTCTCAATTAAACTTAATTCATATACATAGTTAAAGATTCAATATTCCAACAATAAACATAATTATTTTATATGTAATTTTACAAGAAGACTATTTGCACATTTCTTACTAGCTTCCTATTACCCCAAGGGCCTTCCAAGCCCTATAATGAGATCAACCTACTTTCACATTTTGATTAGAAATCTAATAGTTCATTAGAGAAGAAACCATATTATGTATATTCTTCAAAGTGCAACACACTGAGAATGCCCTTGGCCTACCAGTTAGCTGCTGGCCCAACATTCACCTGTTGAGAAGAATCAAAATTGTTTGACTTTTAGGCTTAAACATTTATTTAAGCCTACAACACAATGCCTACCTTGATTACTACCAGGAAATTACTGAATAGTTGAAGGTTATGGCTAATTATTTTTGTTAAAAGACTCAACAGTTTTGTTCTCTAAGTATTTACCAACATTTTAAAATACAATAGGAAGTAACATTAAGAGGTTTGTTTAATAATTAAAACATTTTGTCTGTTCATTCTTACCTTTTAGAGTTGTTTTTGTCAAACATATGTTTCAGAGCTTCTTAGCCCCATAGTCAGCGATTACTAATGAGTCTGTAATCGCTGACAATGGGACTAAGAAGCTCTGAGACATATGTTCGACAAAAACAACTCTAAGGGGTAAGAATGAACAGACAAAATATTTTAATTAATTACCAACACTTCATATTAAGATTTTTTTGCACATGTTAAATAAATGTTATAAAAGGCATAGAAAGTTCTCAATGAGGTAGAAGTAAGGATGAATTGAAATTTACATAAAACAATGTTAACTTAATTTAAAATTTGTAATTTAAAATATTTGCTAATGTACTGGTATGTTCTTGCAATCACTTGTAGATATTCTTGAAGCACAACTTCATTACACATACTGTAGTCTGAAAAAAAAAAATATATATATATATATATATATATATATATGTGTGTGTGTGTGTGTGTACATATACAGATAGTGAGTTTCACTTGACCTGCGGCCGATAGCGAGAAAAGTGACAGCGAGCATTGAGTCATCAACTCACGCTACCCACGTAGTGTCTACATTAGTGGCCGCAACTCGAGTGAAACTCATGTATTTGTCAAACTCTTAAATGAATATAATTAATTAATTTATATATATATTGACGATCATACTATTCTAAGTAAATATTTTATTAGAATTCTAGTTATGTCAATGTCACATATCTATGGGCATTGGATGAATAAAACAAGAATTAGATATTCCAATTTTCTAAAGGTGTTACTAATCAAATATTGAATTCCTGATTTATTATCAAATGGCTATGAAAATGGAACATTCACTTAACCTCATAACAAGAACTGTAAAAAAATGGACTTCAAACAATGTGATCCTAAACCATTGTATATGTATTACGTACATGTATACACTTACATTTTTTAAGTTTTTTTGTAATATTTCATAAGCAGTCGAAACTTACATTGAAAATTGAAATGACAATTCTTGAAAATACTTGACTTAAAAGAATGGAATACTAATACCATAAATAAACTAATAATAATGATTACACTAAGTCTTTATTATCACCATTCTGTGTTTAACTTTCTTTTTTTAAGTTTAAGACTTCAGTATCGGAACAGGCAACTCTTGCTTAAACCAGGAAGTGAAGAAGAGTTCAATATTGGGATATTTCTCCTCTGGTTGGCAATGTTTATTTTATTATGTTGTGTATGGTGGCAGCATCGGATGATTCTAAATTATATCCATTTTTATCTCTTGCCACTGTGTATGGGTCTACATAGACTTGGAATTTTTTTGGCCCAACTTTAGATTATCTTACCCTTCATTTTCCATAGTATATTCTTGTAACGCTGTTGCTCTTCTACTGACTTTATTAACATTTCATAATATTTTAAACATTTGCAACAATGATCTTGAAGAAGATTTTCGGGTTGTAGGCCATGGTCGTGAGGCTTGTAGTTCCCCGATGTTTCGCCAGAGACTGTGTCTGGCATCCTCAAGGGTTGTCTTGAGACTGGCAATTCTGTCCACTGTCTCTCCTATTTATAAGTTCACCGCAATGTGTTCATAAGTTATATCTGCCTTCTGATTGGTCAGCAGTAGGGACTTCCATTGCTCCAATGAGATTGCTGTTTGATGGTCTAGTCGACTGTATTTAGAGGTTTGCATTCTGCATTTTTAGAACCGGTATCCATACTTTGTTGACTTTTTATGATTATTCTTTTCTATTGAAACTGTTTTTATGTTTGAATATTTCGATGGCTTCTCGTTGTAGACGGGTAAAATAGTGTGTGCAGTTAGATAATATGTCTGTATTGTGGTATTGTACTATGTGGCCATTAAGTAAACAGTGTTCTGCTACTGCTGACTTGTCCATTTGTTTAAGACGACTGTATCTTTCTTGCTCCTTAAGTTTGGTTGCGATTGCTGCGTTTGGTGGTGCCTATATACACTTTTCCACAACTGCATGGTGTCCTGTATATGCCTGCTGTCTGATGGGGATGGAGTTGATTCTTTATAGGTCTGAGAAGGTTCTTGATTTTTTTGGTAGGCCTGTATACAACCAGACTTTAAGGAGCATGAAAGATACAGTCGTCTTAAACAAATGGACAAGTCGGCAGTAGCAGAACACTCTTTACTTGATGGCCACATAGTACAATACCAGAATACAGACATATTATCTAACTGCACACACTATTTTACCCGTCTACAACAAGAAGTCATCGACATATTCAAACATAAAAACAGTTTCAATAGAAAAGAATAATCATTAAAAGTCACCAATGTATGGATACCGGTTCTAAAAAACGCAGAATGCAAACCTCAAATACAGTCGACTAGACCATCAAACAGCAATCTCATTGGAGCAATGGAATCTCTGGCGAAACATCGGGAACAACAAGCCTCACGACCACGGCCTACAGCCCGAAAATCTTCTTCAAGATCATCATAGCAACTCTGGCTGTGAAAGTCTACGTCAGTACATTAGTCACCTCTATGGGAGGAAATCTACAGATATATACGACGATTTGAGAAACTGCGCAAGAATAAGGCACGACTGCTCTCATCCCTTACATTTCTTCTACATTACAGAGGTAATAAGACGATCCCTAAATTCATCGGGATAAAAAGAACATTAATATCTGCACAAGTGCAAAGGATTTATCAACACACTGAGATGTCATTATTAAGAGAACGCATTCACACAACTCGCAAGAACCTCGCCATCACCGACACCGAGCTTCTAGACCTTCACCTTCTACTCAGCAACATACTGTCGGAAAAAGACTGGAACAAAATAGATGGGATCACCTATCGGTCCGTGGTATCAACGTGGGACCAATCCACCAAAACACAGAAAAAAAATTCGAGTCTACGTCTAAACAAAAGCCCATCACAAAATAGACACCACACGCACCATAGTAAATAGCAGCAACCGTCAGCTTTCAGATGCACTTCTTACTAAAGGGGGCAATTTCGCAGTTACATGTTCAGCTATACCGGTTGAAGAAATAAACAGATACTACGAGAAACTAACAAATTAATAAAGGCCTCCTCGCTTCCCAACGACATGAAGAAAGAACTTCAGAAGAACGAAGCCCAGCAACCCAGACTATACGGATTGCCTAAAATTCATAAGGAAAATACAACTTCAAGACCGATCGTCAGCCAAATAGGATTACCTACTTACAACCTGGCTAGATATCTCTCTAATTTATTGAAACCACATACTAACAACAGTGACACTTATGTCAAAGACTCAATGCACTTCTTAGAAAAACTAAAAGAGATAACATTGCAACCAGAAGATATAATGGTGAGTTTCGACGTGATCTCACTATTCACCAAAGTTCCAATAAACGAGACTATTCACCTCATTGCTGCCAAGTTTCCTCAAGACATCACAAAACTTTTTGAACACTGCTTAACCATCAGCTATTTTCTATTCAACAACGACTTCTACGAGCAAACAGATGGAGTAGCTATGGGCAGTCCCTTGAGCCCAGTAGTTGCCAATTTCTTCATGGAAAACTTTGAGCAAACATGCTTAGATACGACACCTCTCAAACCCAAGATATGGCTTCGCTATGTAGATGACACCTTTGTAATCTGGAACCACGGGGAAGAGAAATTAGACGAATTTCTTACACACATCAACAACATAAACTCCAGTATACAATTCACCGTAGAAAAAGAAACAGATAACAGCATAGCATTCCTAGACATCCTGATCAAAAGAGAAGAAGACAGCAACATTTATCACACTATCTACAGAAAACCTACCCACATGGACAGGTATCTTCATAAAACCTCGAATCATCGCCCTAAACAAAAATTTGGAATCATCAAATCATTGACAGATCGAGCCAAGAAACTCTGTCATCCGGATTTATTAAAAACGGAACTTCAACACCTCCATATGGTATTCACAGCCAATGGATACACCAGGAAAGAAATCAACCGAGCCAATCATCCCAGACGATACAACAGCAACAGCAGCAAGGAATCAGAAGAAAAAACTTCAACCAGGGCATTTTTACCGTTCATTAAGAATGTAACGGACCGCATTGGAAAACTACTAAAGAAAGAAGACATAAAGACCATATACAGGCCTACCAAGAAAATCAAGAACCTTCTCAGACCTAAGCCTATAAAGGAACAACTCCATCCCCATCAGATAGCAAGCATATACAGGATACCATGCAGTTGTGGAAAAGTGTATATAGGCACCACCAAGTGCATCATCGCAACCAGACTCAAGGAGCATGAAAGATACAATCTTCTTAAACAAATGGATAAGTCGGCAGTAGCAGAACACTCCTCTTTACTTGATGGCCACACAGTACAATACCAGAATACAGACATATTATCTAACTGTATACACTATTTTACCCGTCCATAACGAGAAGCCATCGAAATATTCAAACATAAAAACAGTTTCAATAGAAAAGAAGAATCATTAAAAGTCAACAAAGTATGGATACTGGTTCTAAAAACCGCAGAATGTAAACCTCTACAAGTACAGTTGACTAGACCATCAAACAGCAATCTCTTTGGAGCAATGGAAGTCCCTAACGCTGTCCAATCAGAAGGCAGATATACCGTATGAACATATTACTGTGAACGTACAAATTGGACAGACAGTGGACCGAATTGCCAGTCTCAAGACAACCCTTGAGGATGCCAGATGCAGTCTCTGGCGAAATGTTGAGGAACTACAAGCCTCAAGATCATGGCCTACAGCCCGAAAATCTTCTTCAAGATCATCATAGCAACTCCGGCCGTGAAAGTCTACGTCAATACATTTGCAACAATACTTATAACATTTTTTTACAATAAAATGTTAAATATTTATCTATGTATGCAATGTTTTTCTTCGAAGTTATGTAGATTTGTTGTACATATGCACGAACGCTTAAATGAACTTCCACTAAACAGTGGAGATATCTGTGAAATTGGAATGACCAACATTCAAAAATATGATGTTTAAAAAATGGATGTTCACTCACTTCATTTTGTGAGGTTCTGATGGAAAAGTTAGTGAATACTTCAATAAATAATATTCATGTAAATTATTTAGTTAGGTTAGGCAAGGGTAAATTGGTACACGTCCATATCTAATAAATGTTTGGGAATTTATTGTAAAGGTTGGTCATATCGATTTCACATCTATGTGGTTTCATCTAGCAATTCAACTCTATAAATGTTTTATAAATTTTTGCACATGTTCACTATTATTCTGCAGGACTTAAACAAATTATTAGGAAAGGTAAACTGAAGTTTTTCATTTTTTTGGCACATAATGGAAACTTTATCCATAAATTTCTGTTATCTTTTAAGATTTTATTTTTAGACTTACAGTGAATAAGAGCATTTTCTAGATAATGCTACCTCACTTTCATAACTTAACCAACACAAGAAATTTAATCTATAAAAATATTTAGTTTAGTTAACTTTTATCAGGTTATATCAATTTAAGGTTAAACTTCCAAGTTAATAAAATGAAGGTAGAAGCATTAGATCCACTTAACTAAAATTTATACGTATGTATATTTCCCAGTCACTGTTATAAGAAAATAAGCCCATAGGATTTGATCTTGACAGCCTCATTTATTCTGTGAAAGAAATATTGATGAATAAGTACACATATTACAGGCTAAGATATAAAAAATAATATGAGGTATAAACAAGGTTTTTTGAAGGGATATTACAATTCAAATACAAACATTATAATGCCACGATGCAAACAAAATATACGGCATGCCAATTTACATAATTCACAGTTAGGCCTATTATTTGAAAACACGATTTTGAAAAGTGAACCAAATTTTTGAGAAAAAAATGTCATATGTAATCATTCACTTACCTTCCATTAGCTGTATTTTCCAGCTTCACTTTCTCCTTCAGATTGTAGAAAATGAATCAATTTAACAATTAACTTTGATGCATTAACAACATTATATTATATTCAACCTCAAACTTCTCTTCGAACAGTACATAACAATTCTACCGTTCATTTATTTTAATTTTTAATTTGATGTTACATTTCGATTTATTTGTACGTCATATATCTACAATCGATAAAATAGCGACTGCAGTGCAGTCTTTAGATGACCCGAGTACTATGTGGCCAAAAAAAAAAATGTTTAATAATTGCATCCAAATCTCCCTATAATGATTCACTGACCTGATACAAAGGGCTTTGGTTGTTGGGTGTGTTCTCATTTAGCATATTTTTTAATTTCTGCTTGATAATTTCAATCTCTTCCAGGATATTGATTTTTTGTCTATTGTTCTCTTTGTGGATTATTTACATTGTTTTATCTATGTTGTTAAATTGATGGTCATTTTCTGAAATGTGTTCAGCATTTGTATGAAATATACAAATAATTTCAGTACCATAAAATTCCTGAGGATGAAGCATCCTAAAATTTTAATAGTGTGACAACATTTATGACAGAAGTTATTATAGTTGAGGATGACTGTTTTATAAGGTACAAATTTAAAATTGAAATAATGATTATTAAAAGTATAGGTTTTGCTTATCTAGTACAAGGAAATAACTTTTGCAGTACTACTGAAGTACCAAAATTAATATTTTACATACCTGTCTACACAATTATGTTGTGATTAAGAAAACATTTTTTTTTTACCCCTCCAATGCCATCAATTGGCTTTCTTTGGCTCGCATTGGCAAAATTGTAACTCACTTCTGATGATATGATGGATGATAAATGAAGCACCAGGATAGTTTTCAAACCTAAATTCCAGACCATGAGTGACCATAGAAATAATTCCCTTTAATGAAAAATTCCTGTGATTTGACTGGGAATTGAACCAGGGAGCACATGAACTGTAGTCAGATGTTCTGATCACAAATTTGAAATAAAATTTTCATTTGTATTATGCAATAGAAATTGACTACATTGCAAGGGGATATTATGCATTTTATTGGAAAGATATATTTTTGTTATATTTGGCACAAGGAATTCATACTTAAAATCTGCACACGTATATTACTTCCAGTCTAAATATCTTTTATTTGCAGGTGAAGTGATTGATAAAATTTGTGATGCCTATAAATGTGAACTAAAAGCAAAGAGAATAGTGAAGGAAAGTGTGGCACATAGCCGTACTAATCAAGAACTTAAATATTATATTATTACATGGGTGCACCAACCTTATGTTGATTCACATATAGAACTTCTGTTAGAAAGTCTTCTTCAAGAAACTGGACACAGATGAATAAAGTTTACAAAAAATACTGTTGTGTTATTTCTTATTGGACCATTATTCCTCATTTGCCACTTAATTTTACAAAGTATTACGACACAATTCTCTCAACCTGACTTTCTTTGCCATGTCCAGCATAATACCACATTGAGGAAAGAGATTAGACTAAATAATAAATTACATTAGGAAGTAACTTTATGCGTTTTTCTTAATAAATAGGGTGAATCCAAGAATTACCTTACCTCATAACTTGATGTTTTTATTATTAATTTAATACATCTCAATGAAGACAAATTATATTTGAAGAGAAAAATATATTATATCGCTCATTTGCTGCAACAACGTCATAACTCAAAAATCACTATATTTTAGGGAGACTTGGAATGACAGTTTTTTTTTTTTGTGATTTTCAAGTTATGACATTGTTGCAGCAAATGAGGTTTATTTTAATCATATTTGAGTTGTATATTTTGACTCACTTCATAATTCTTGATTTTTACACAGACTAGTTTTGTCGCTAACTGTGCGACATTCTCTACGCTTTACAACTGTTCTCTTGCTGTTTTCCTTCCTGCAAATTGATTTCTGCACCCTCTCTTGGCTGACTGATGAACTTCCAAATCATTTTTTTTTTTTCCTCTCTCTTTCAGCGAGAATTTCAAAATTCATTGTTTTCTTTTTATTCTTACAGATGTAAATTTTCTCCCAAATTGTGATTCCTTAGATTTTTCTAACTGTTTTAGTAATTTTGCCTTAATTTCAATTCTGTGTTTTTCTGACCATGCATGTTGCAGATTTTTCTATTTCTCCATTTTTAACATTTCTAAGGTGTACTTACTATCTTGTATTTAAATTCCTTTTTGTATATTTTTTTCACAATCTTTACAATCAATTTGATAAATCCCTGATTTGTTGCCGTCTTCAATAATTTCATTTTTGTTGGTTTTGATTAATTTATTCAACTGTAATCACAATATACATCATATCATTCTTTCAATCTTGTATTGAAAGAACACCTTAGAAATGTTAAAAATGGAGAAATGTAAAATCTGCAATAGCTGCACATGCATAGTCAGAAAAAAAAAACACAATTGAAACTAAGGCAAAATTACTAAAACAGTTAGAAAAATCTAAGGAACTCACAATTTGGGAGAAAATTTACGTCTGTAAGAATAAAAAAAAAAAAAAAAGAAATTGATTTGGAAGTTCATCAGTCAGCCAACAGAGGGCACAGAAATCAGTTTGCAGGAAGAATAGCCACAAGACAACAGTTGTAAAGCATCGAGGATGTCACACAGTTAGCGACAAAACTACTCTGCATAAAAATCAAGAAATATGAGGTGAGTCAAAATATACAACTCAAATATAATTAAGAAAAATATATATGCTTAGATTGGGGTTTGAATCCAGGAATTTGACTTTCTATGTCAATGCTCTACCAACTGAGCTACCTGAGAACTCCAATCTAAATGCAAATTTTTCTCTTGTACAGTTCTCAGATAGCTCAATTATAGAGCATTGGCATAGAAAGTCAAAGGTCCTGGGTCATTGAGATGTATTAAATTAATAATAAAAACATTGAAAGAAGACTTACTGGCTTTATAATGTAATGTTAAAATTCCCAATAAAAGTTTTCTTAATAAAGAAGCTGCCATTTGCATGATCGAGCAAAGGTCCATAGCATTTGGCACTCGGGAATTAACAATTTATAAGAAAAAATTTGCGTTTAAATTGGAATTCTCAGGTAGCTTAGTTGGCAGAGCATTGGCAAAGGTCCTGGGTCTGAGCGTATATTTTTATCTTTGAATATTAATTGTTGGTTCTATTTGAACTAGTTTAGGTATATTAATTAATGTTGGGAAGTAAACATTATGAAGTATAATCATTAAAATTCATTGGAGAACATATTGTTTAAACAACTCACCTCATAGGATTCATGCTTCCATGATATCGCGATTTCAAACATAGTCATGTTCATCATCAGCCATTACTCCGACTGAGTCAGTCGGAGTAATGGCTGATGATGAACATGACTATGTTTGAAATCGCGATATCATGGAAGCATGAATCCTATGAGGTGAGTTGTTTAAACAATATGTTCTCCGATGAATTTTAGTTTAGGTATATTTGTTTACCATCTTCACCTTTTCTTAGACTGTTGAAATTTACATTGACGGCCCTGGATGACGGTTCCAACTCCATCTTTTGGCTGACTGAAGAACTTTTAAATCATATCTTTCTCTCTTGGAATTTCAAGAAGATTACAAACGAGATTATGAATTCTGAAATTCAAGAGAAAAAAGATTTGATTTACAAGTTCTTTGTTCACCCAACATCCTGGACCAATAATGTAAATTTCAACAGTCTGAATGAGCTGAAGATGGTATACAGATACAGTAAAAGCTCCTTATTTCCGGGGAATATATTCCGCAAATATGGAATGGTAATTTGTATGGGTATATAGGGGATATGTTGCAAGGTTCCAAAATAAAACAAAAAAATATCAAAATCTATTACCAAGAGATTTTGAACAATTTCTATTAATTACTACTGTCAGGCTTAGGCAAGGGTTTAAAGAACTTAGTAATTCTTTCCTGTTTTGACACTTTTAAAAGATCTTTCAATTCAGATTGATATTCAGCGATAGAATTCCTTTCTTTGTCTTTGGATTTCTCGATAAATCGTACTGTTGCTGCTACAGGGTAGCCACTAGTGGCTGAACATCATACTGGCCACGCTAAATTATGTGTGTTGGCTGCCCTGAGTGCCTCGTGCACGGGGGATGACGTTCCTGTGCTTCCTCCTTCCATGCGACTAGTTTGCTTCCGCCATTCACAGTGTAATGGCATGAGTGTGTTGAGCTCTGTACTTGTGATCAAGTTATTATACTGAAAACTGAAGCCATCCAAAGTTGTTTGGTGATTAAAGATCCGTGGTGTGTACTGCCTTTGTGTAGTTGGTAGTTTTGTGATCCCATTAGTAGTTTGGGAATAAATTGAGATACAGTGAACAATGGCACATTGACTACCACGTGGTGCTAACTGAGTTCAAGTCAAAACATTTGAGTCGAATCCAGTTATATGTTGTTTATTATTTCTAGTTGTAATTGTTAATACAGTTTATATTTAATAGCAAATTTGTGTCATATTTATTTTAACATTCAATTTAAATTACAGTCTATACACAGAGTGAAGAATACGATTTCTATGTTGCGGGTGTAGAAATCTATTCAGTGTAAATTAACCTGCATATGGGGAGCAGCTCATTAATTAGCCGCTACAAAAACATAATGGTCCTCCTGTTCTTCATAAAACATAGCCTCGTGCCCTCCCCCCATACACGTACATTTGATTTATTAGTATTGAAACAGTGTGATATAGATGCAAACGACTTGCCAATGCATAAACGGTCAAGCATTTCTATTTCTACTTTAAGGGGCAACTTTTTCCACTTCAGAATTCATTTTCTTTCCTTTTACGCGACATTATAAATTGGCAACAAAGCAGAAGAGACACTTGTTATTCAATCAAACTTATTGACAAGTTGAAACAATAAAACAATGATTGTGGCGTGGTCAGCATTTATCAACAGACATAGCAACACATGAAATACGGTGGCAGCGGCTTTTAACAACAAATTTTTAGGCTTAGTGACAATAAGGTTTGTTTTACTTTGATATTAATTCGTCCATTTGGTTTGAATCAGTCTTTGTAAAAGCCACCTTGGTACGTGCTTGCAGTAAAAAAAGTTGCCGATGTGTTAATAAAGGATATAGTACTTTTAATATAATTACTGGATCCGCAAATAAATAAATTTTTAGCCATGAATTCAGGAAGTGTGTCGCAATTTTTTAACCTGCGAATAAGGAAACAGTGATTAAGTGCTTTTACTGTCTACCAGAACTAGTTCAAATATAACACAAGAAGTTATGAGGTAAGATGACTCAGGATTCATCTTATTTATTAAGATGACACAAAGTTGAACTTTGTAGATTGGGCTTTATTTCTTAAAGAGCCTGGTATTTTTTTTCTTGCTCTATCCTTTATCAATCCCCTTTGCTAAATTTTCCATGATGTCACTTATGCATCCTGTTATGTGCATTTGCTCTATCTCAGGAGTGAATCGTCCAACATCAAGGACAGTGTGCCTTACATTTCTGTTGCATATACTTGAGTCTGGGAAGCAAACTTTCCTCGCCAGTACTGGTCTTTGTAAACATGCATCTAGTGGACTGCATGTGGACAAGTATAAATTAATGTATAGGGTATATTTGTGAACCAACTTGGTTCTGTTTTTAAAAACATTATGTACACAATAATCTGATTAAGACTTTCATGGCTATCGTTATGTATTTTAAAACACTTTTTCGGGATTCTTGGCTGTGTTGTCTTCTCGATGTTTCATCACCTACTATGAGTGAATCTTCAGGAGATATTTAAAATCTCATAGTAAACTGCTAAATAACTTTTAACTTGAGTGATTTCACTGTAACTATGTATGTATATATATATATATATATTTTTTTTTTTTTTTTGAGAATTTTCCTCATCATTGAAGGTTTTCTCCAACCAATCTTAATAATTAACACGAGTTTTAAAAATACATCAATGACTACGGACTTACAGACTATCAGTTTGTAATACACCTTCACAAATTTCCTTTAATTAAAATTCTTCATAGTGTGTCTGAGTAAATAATTTCTAATTGGTTAGCATTAGACATAGAGCAGCTCACCCATTGGTTGTTGTCATGGTATACATCATAACTTACTATATTTGTTGTATGGTTTTATCCGACACTTTTCTAGGGCAGGACACCATGTTTTGTTGATTCTCAAACCTTCTCTTTTCTGTCAAAATTAACGTCTACCGCTATCCAATTAGAAATTATTTACTCAGATACATAGTTACAGTGAAATCACGCAAGTTAACAGTTAGCATTATATTTGAAGTGTTAAATTAATAATAATATCGTCAGTTAGTTAGCAGTTTACTATGAGAATTTAAATATCTCCTGAAAATGTCACCCACAGTAGGTGATTGAAACATTGAGAAGACAACACTGCAAGATACGGACAAGAATCCCAAAAAGATATTTTAAATTACATTATGTACACACTCACTGCACTTTTTATGCTTTGAGTTTTCACTGGGCAGATAGATGGCTTATTTTCAATTTTTTGCACCACTTCGGCAGACCACTTTACATAGATGATGTATTCTTGTATTGTGTGCAGAGAGGAGTGTAGAATGAGTGTATGTTTGTATAGAATATAATGTGTTGTATGAGGAACGATGATGAGTAGAAGGGAGAAAGTGAAACTTGATGCTGGCACAGAGCCTACAGCTATTGAAAAGCACCAGGGGGGGCATCAGGTTTAATGTCTCATCTGACAGATGAATTGCTATCAACATATGTACTGCAGAGGGGTTTGCAATTAAATGCAGGAATCTGGTGCACAATCTAGTGATTAGAAATTGTACACCACCATCCCTCTTGGCCGTAAGAATCAAAATTTTTTACCCTGCTGGGTATCAAAACCTGGGCGTGATAATCAGGAAGCAAGCACACTTATTTATCATCACTATGTATGTTATTTATCATGCTGGTTCAGAATTGTATGCTTGTTCCAAAATTTATATTGTTATTAAATGTTCATTTATGTGATGATTCACATACCCCAAACTAACATAAAAACAGTAAGGGAGAGGTCTACCAATCTTTCAAACATAATGCATCTTCCCCCTCCTTTAAAGTCACTATTAATATTTACGAAATACCATCATCTGTGTATCTAATGCTTTGATTTTGTCAGTAAAATCATTCTTCTCGCTATTTGCTGTAAGTCACTAAATACAAATTTTATGTGGGAATTAATTAATAAATTATTAAAGAGAGATGGAATTGATAATGATATGAATATATATCAAAACTAGTCTTCAAGAAATCTACAATTATCAGGTGAGTTTAATATGGGAAATAAGATTATGAGGTTCTTAATGAATAAATGAGTCACTTGTTATCTTACATCATTGCTTGTTTCCTTAAACACAGGAACTGCAGTTTTCAAGAGAAGTTCCTCCTGTCTTCAGTTTAAAGAAAGATAAAGTATGATTTAAGATAAGAAATGACTCATTCATTGAATCAGGTGAGTTGTTAAATCTATTTCAATTTATTAATTAAAATAAACCTCACAAAGTCATTTCCTTGAAATATTAAATGGAAATTAATGTTTCCAGATAAGCTGTCTATAGGTAATGATTTAACATAAATAGAAAAAAACAAATTGCACCTGAAACAGGATTTTATTTCAAGATCTTCAGCTTTACATGCTGAGGCTCTACCATTGAGCTCAGGTACAAATTTTTACTTCTAGTTATGTAATCATGTCCTACAGACAGCTTGTCTGGAAACATAATTTCTAAATTTTAAGTTGTTTAAATATCTTTTGCTGTTTTTTAATGACCATTTAACTGGCATATTTTCTTGCAGTATTGTTTTAGTTAGCGGCTCCATGCTTATCTCTCACCACTGGGGTCTCAATGTCGAGTCTTAGTCACTCCATGTGGGTTTTATGATGGCCAAAACGGAGCTTGGGCAGGTTTTTCTCAGAGTTTCTCCTGTTTTCCCCTGTCACAAATTTCATTCCACCGTTCTCCATACTCATCCATTTTGTTCATCTGCTCCTGTGACGGTGCGTCAGGCATGGTGAGAAAGCACCCTTGTTGCTCACAGACCTCTATAAATAGAGGGGCTTCATCTCAACTCATCCCTCAACCCAACCCTGAGTTGGACACAAGTTAATAATATTGTTTTAGTTGCTCTTTCTTCAAGGGTTCTTAGAACGTATTTAATTCTAACATAAGTCATTACGAAGAACAGAAGAGTACCAGTAATACTTCTATCAAATTATTTGTGCTGAAATTTCAAATTCATTTCTTGTAAAGCATTTTATTTATGCATATGAAGAGTTTTAATTTATTTCCAATTTGTTTTAAAGGTTTTTTTAAATTTGATTATTTGGCCTTCTTTTACAGTTACTATTGTAAATTGAATTCAATAAATTAGCAACATAAATCCAATTTTAATTAGATGTAACATATCTTTGAAATCACTTTTTTTTTAACAAATACCTTATATTATAATAGAACTTTAATTAGCATAATAATGTGAGCATCACAGATTTCAATTAATCACACAATCCACTATTTTTACATAAATATACTTACAATTGTATCAAATATTTACGTAGTAATATTCATACCCAACAGAGGAGGTGGAAAAAAATTGTCTAATTACTGTTAAGACAGAATTCACACCACATTTACTCTAAACACGTACCGTTCACATACCATTCAATTATGACTAATTTTTATATTTTGGAAGTACTTGGAATTCTATTTAGGACTCACTGGAGTGTGGATAAAATGTGTCAACGCTGTCAATGGTTTAGGACTTCAACAAAAATATTACTAAATATATATATGTGACTCCCCCTAATGATATCTCTTTTGACATAGTGGTGAGGTTTGCATAGCCAAGAGATCATGAGAAGTATGCCAACAGTAGCATAGCTAATGATAGGGATTCATATCCCGAACAGGTTGAAGGTGATGGTCCAGATGATAAGATACTCGTATATCCTGGTATCCAAAGTGGGGAATTGGGATTTGTAGTTGACAACAGACACTTATAAAATATATCATGTTGAGAATAATAGAAAAGCCAGACAGATAAACATGACTTGACCCCATAAGAAAAAGACATGATGGAAAGACTATACAGCAAGTCAGGCAGGTCAGACAAATAGGAATAAGTTCAGAAAATGATTGAGGTAAAAAGGATAGTTAAAGAAAAATAACTTGAACAATATAGTATGATTCACTACATTAGATACATCTTTATCTATATGAAATCTTCGTTATTAATGTATAAAAATTCCCACTTGGATATAAAGAAAAATAATTTAATACATTAAAAAATCTTTTTTTGAATTTTGATATTTTTAGGCTGAAAATTTTGTTACCCAGGTGTGCAGTATTCCCACCTCCTTGTGGTACATCTGGGTAAAACAGAGAGGATTACAAACATGGCTAACTTCCCAAGAAGAATGGAAATCTGGAGGCTCTTTACTTCAAGGCAAGGGAGAAAATAATTAATATTAATATCCCAAGAAGCCACTAGCAAGCAACATTTGGTACCTCTTCATCATCGTAGGTGCTACAGCCTATTAAAACCCTTGACTGCAGCAACAATATACCTTCATTCTCTTCTGTTTGTTTGGTTTCCCTTAATATAGGGCAGTTATTCTTAATAAAATAAATGGGGGTTTTCTATTAATAGGAGAGCTAATAATAACTAAGATTGAATCAGAAATATATATAAAAGCATTCCAGAAAGAACTGAATTTCAGAAAGCACAAACCAATGAAAGATGAACAGCAGCCGGAAAAAGAAGTGAACATTTTTTTGGAACCTATATGGAAAAAAATTCTGTAAAAAAGAAACATTACCAATATTAACAAATGAGAAAACAAGAATGGAATGAGCACACTGATAAAATGAATATCAACAGAATTGTAAAAATTTGAAGAAGAAAAATAAAATTGGCCTGAGAATAAGATGGTACTACAATTTGGACTGAAGCAGAGAACTGATGAATGGCTAAGCAAAAGAAAAAAAAAACAAATACTCAGTCATTTTCTAAATAAACTGTTTTGTTGCAAAATCAAGTTCTACAATGATATTTTACAGTATCTTATAGGTAACAGCAAAGATCAAAGAAGGAAACTGAAGAGTTACAAGGAGAGAATAATGTGGGTTTTGTTAAGTTGCTAAGACTAAAGTGGCTGAGTCATATAGTAAGAATGTGAGATGAAACACTTCCAAAATTCTACCTAAATGAATATACTTCTTCTTCTTCCTTCCAAGTATTAGGCCAAGGCCTGTTACGATCCTATAGAAAATTTTCCCTCCAGCGTTTCATAGGACGGTCCAGTGATCTTTGTCCTCTTGGTATATAATTATAAACAGCTTTGGGGATCCGATTTGAACTCATTCTTTCAAGATGGTGTTTCCAATTTAGTTGGTACTGTTTAATATATTCCAAAATTGGCATAGTCTTAAATTATTTTAAGATATCGGTGTTCCTTTTCCGATCTCATCTGGTGTAACCCGCTTTTCTGCGCATGAATCTCATTTCACAAGCCATTATTCTGCTTTCATGTTGTCTTTTTAGTGTCGATGCTTCACTACCATAGGTCAACACTGGTCTAGCCAAAGTGTTACATAAACGTAATCTGGTGTTTTTTTGTACAAGAGATGGTTTCATAACTTGATTAATAATTCCTAAACTTTTATTATAACTAGTAATTTTTTCAGGGATATCCTTTTCATCCCAGATAGAGAGATACTATCCAAGATATTTAAATTGATTAGATCTCTCTAAAATTTTATTCTGGAGACAGAATTTACTTTGTATGGGGTCCTTCCCATGAAATGCCATAATTTTAGTTTTGTTAATTGATATTTCCATATTAAATTTGGCGCCTATTTTTTGTAAATTATAAATTGATCGTTGCAAATCATTTTTGGAAAGTGCCAGAAGAGCTAAATTGTCTGCAAAAAGAATAGCATCGAGTTTGAGGTTCCTATTGATGGGTATATATCCTCGTGTTTTCCTCCATTTGTTTATTAATTTATTCATATATATAATGAAAAGCACCGGTGAGAGTCCACATCCCTGTCTTACTCCAGTGTTGATCTTTTCCCAAGAAGATAATTTGCCATCTTGTTTAACAGAGATTTCATTATCTTTATAGATGTTGAAGATATTAGTAATATATTGTTGTGGAACGTTATCATCAGCTATAATTTGTAGTAATATATTTCTGTCTTTGTCAAAAACCTTTATGAAGTCAACGAAGGCAATATAAGTTTCTATATTGAATTTCTTGTGCTTTTCTAACAGTAGTTTTAGAGTGAAGTATCCGTCTGTACAAGATCTACCCTTTCTGAATCCATTCTGCTCTTCTCCAATTATATTTTCATAAATTTTTCTCAATTTATTCTTAACTATATTAGCATAAATTTTATATCCAGAGTTCAACAAGCTAATTCCATGATAGTTATCTTTGATTTGGCGACTTCCTTTTTTGAAGATTGGTATTACAATGGATTTTTTCTAGCTTTGTGGTGGTTCTTGTCCTTTCCATATCATATTAAGGAGAATAAGAAATCTGTCTAAAAATTTTTTAGTTGAAAATTTAAATAATTCTTGATTAATGTGGTCTTCTCCGGGAGCTTTGTTACTTTTTAATGATTTAACAATATCAGTTAATTCATCTATAGAAATTTGTTCCAAAGCAGTGTTATTAGAGATTGGTATTTGTAATAAATCATCCTTTTGTGCCCATAAATGATGAAAGTAGTTAAGCCAAGATTCTGTAGATATACAATTTAAATGTGCATTTTCTCTTGAATCATTACTTAAATTTTTTAAAACTTTACATATTTTTGGTTGAGGCCTAGTGATATCATTTTCCAAAAATGAGACAAATTTTTCCCAGCTTTGTCTATGTTTTTTGCGAACTTCAATTTAGCTATGGCTCTCTTCCTATGATACTCTACTTTATCTTCATCTTTTTTTGTAGACAAATTTTTTGTATGCTTCACGTTTATCATCAATTACTTTTTTTATGCTTTCATCCCATATCCATAGTCCTTTTTTTCGATTATTACGCGAGGTCAGTTAAGCCCCGCCGTAATGATAGCGTGAAGATCACTATTGTTTAAGTGGTCTTTGGCCCGAGCGGTTGGCCTTGGTTTTGGAGGGTGAATTCCACATTTAAACATGTTAAAAACACAGTAAACAATAAATTAACATTATTTATTAAAATAAAACCAAACATAAAGAAATATTAGATCAACAACATATAAAACAATTTATTTAAATCAGCTGAAATCGCCACATTGTCAAACGTCAAAATACTAAAGTGTTAAAATTCAGAGAGAGAAAATATTCATTTAAAAGTTTCAACTTTGTTCATTATTCTAAGTTCTTTGGACCATTTGGTCCTTTAATTAATTCTATGTATGAAAAATGACCATTAAAGAATGATAAAAAGATTTATATTACCAATGTAGAGCTGCCTCCCCTGCCGGGGGACCGCGTTCGGTCCCGCCGCCGTTCTGCCTTTTTCCACTAAAAATCCCGGCTTTTATATTATTATCGTTACCTTTCACCATCCCCTAAAACTAATGGAAACCCTATTTTCTTGCCCCATCTGTAGTAATATTCCATGGCCATGTTATATAAGGTGTTTTTAAATTCTTATCCTAATGTGTTTGGGTTATATAAGTTTTCGTAAGAGTTTCCTATTTGGTTGAAACTAACAAAGTTGTTTTTGATATTATATAAGATTTCGTAAGTGTGTCTTCATTGATTGAAAAATATATTGATGTGAAATAGTAATTTTATAATATTTTTTCCCCCTAGTTTTTTTATCTATAAAACACTTATGTATATTTTGATTGAGACTTCAATCCGCATTTGAAGGGTGAATATTTATGCCCTATTTTTTGGTATAATACACATGTATATGTGTCTATGCTTTATAGGCTTTTTATATTATTTTATTATTATGGCAGTTAGGCCCTAGTGTAGGCATAACATCGATTCCATTTAGTTTTCGATACCCAGGCTTTCATTTGCTGCTTGTGTCAAAATACTTTGAAGAGCAAGCCATTCTTCTTCAATATATTCGCTAACCAGTGTTTTTTTAACTAGATGATCTAATCTGCATTTGTATAGCCAGGTAATAGTGGGATCTCGGAAAATACTTACTTTATAAGTATAGTCCACATTTTCAAATTTTATATTATTAATTTTATTTTTCCATCTCGGTGGCATACGAATTGGACAAACAAGTAAGTAATGGTCTGATTCGATTTCAGGTCCTCTGTAAACTCTTGTATCAAGAACTTTAGATGCTAATTTTTTATTACATATAGCATAGTCAATTATTGGTTTAAGACCCCTGGCTTCCCATGTGTATTTGTGACTATCCTTGTGATTAAATACTGAGTTCATTATTGTGAATTGATTAAACATGACAAAATCAATTAACCGTAAGCCATTTCTATTACAGGTTTACTCTCCATATGGTCCTATATATGTATCAAATTTAGTATTACCAATTCTGGCATTTAAATCACCCAAAATTATAATCATATTATTATTAACTGTGCATAACTTTCTGGAAGTCATGATAAAATTTTTCACTTTCTTCTTCATCTCCTTCTACAGGTGCATATATACCTATCACTGTTAAGTATCCTAGAGATAATTTTATTCGGATTTGAATTATTCTTTCATTCCAAAAAGTATAGCTATGTATTGAATTTCTAAATTGTTTATGAATCATAATGGCTACTCCTGCTTGTGCATGAATATGTTTTTTTACACCACTATAAAACTGAATGTAATTTTGAGTTTCTTTGGTGCCTTGTAATTTCTTTTTTGTTTCTGATATTACAGCTAATGAAATCCCCTTTTTTGTACAAGATATCATCTAATTGATCATCATCATAGTACATTCACGAATTTAGGCCATTTGTTGACCTGTTTCGGCCTCAAGAGAAACACCATCCAGAAGTCTTTTGAGTGGACGTCCTGGTATTCTTCTTCCTGCAGGTTGATATCTTAACATTTGTTTGGGTATTCTGTGATCTTCCATTCGATGAACATGTTGTATCCATATTGACTTATAATCAGAAATTTTGTCTTCTAAAGATTCCATGTGTAATTCTTCTAAGATGTCTTCATTTTTTTTGTGATCTAATAGTGTGTATCCTGCAGTCCTCCGAAGATATCTCATTTCAGCAGATCTAAGTCTCTGTATATCCTTCTGTTTCAAAGTCCATACTTCGCTACCATACAAAAGAGTCGGAAGAGCCAGTGTTTTATACACTTTCAGTCTTGAATGCTTTTGGACTAACTGTGGCTTGAAGATAGAATTTATTAACCCTAAAATTCTTAAAAATTTAGATATTTTTGCATTTACATCCTTTTCTTCTTCATATGAGATATTGCATCCTAGATATGTAAAATTATTCACCTGCTCCAAAATTTTATTGTCCAGTACAATTTTACTTCTGACAGGATCTACACCTTGAAATGCCATAATTTTTGTTTTTTTCTGTAGATATCTTTAATCCATATTCTTCTGTAATTTTGTTAAGTTCATACAGACCTTTCTGTAGATTATCTTCGGAATTTGCTATTATTATTTGGTCATCTGCAAACAATAGGGTGTTTAATTTTCTATTTTCTGATATTCTTATTCCAAATTTATATGTTTTGTTCCAGCAATATATTACTTCATTGATATAAATTGCAAAGAGTGTTGGGGATAGGGGCAGCCTTGTCTCACACCACGATTTATAATTCCTTCTTCAGAAAATTTGTTATTTAATTTAATCTTCATGGTGTTGTCTTTGTAAATATTTTGTATGTTCTGCCGAAGTAAATTTGGTATATTTCTGTCTTCCAATATATTTAAGAGTTTTGATCTCTTGACTGTGTCGAATGCTTTTTCAAAATCTATGAAAGCAAAATGTGTTTCTAAGTTGAATTCTCTTCTTTTTTCAAGCAATAGTTTAACAGAAAATGCTGAATCAATACAAGATCGTCCTTTCCTAAATCCATTTTGACATTCCATAAGGAATTTTTCACTGAAACTTTTCAATTTTCCATTTAAAATGTCTGCATAAATTTTGTAGCAGTGTGTTTAACAAACTGATTCCCCTATAGTTGTCCATTTTTCTCTTGTCTCCTTTCTTGAACAGGGGTATAACAATGCTTGTCTTCCATTCTTGTGGTATATCTGCATTTTTGAATACATTATTAAAGAAGGACAACAGTCTTTCATGGAACCGTTTGCCTGCATATTTGTACAATTCAGAATTCAAGCCATCTGTGCCAGTTGCCTTCCCATTTTTTTAATTTCTTTAAACTATTGTTCAATTCTTCCAATGATATTATGGAATCTGTCTCATTATTATTTCGGAAAATTGTATCTTCATAGCTATTGTCAGTCCAAAGACTTTTATAATAATTGAAAAAATCTTCTTTTGTTACTCCGCAATTAATTTTGGTAGATTCTTTAATATCTTTATTCAAATGTTTTAATATTTTGAAGGCATTAGGTTGGAGCTTATGCAAATCTGATTCTAAATGTGTAACAAAATTTAACCATATTTTCCTATGCCTCTTTCTTATTTCCCTCTTAACAATAGCTCTACAGCGTTTGAATTCTATTTCATTTTCTACTTTCTTTGTGTTCAAATATTTTTTATAAGCTGTATTTTTTTCTTCAATCAATTGTTTTATTTGATCATCCCAGATTTTTAGAGTTCTATTTCTTCTTTGTTGTATATTTACTTTTCCTAAAGTTTCATTAGCTGCATTTTTGAATTATCATTTTAATGTTTTTCCATTCTTCTTCGACATCATTACTTTCTGGAGTTGTAGCCATATATTGCTGAATTCTTCTCGAATATAACCATTTAATGCTGTCATCATAAAATAATTTTACCTTGTACTTTTGTTCTATGCTCTGTTGTTGTTTTTTCTTTTTTAACCATCTTGGTGGAAATCTTATTTTTACTTCTACTAGGTAGTGATCTGAACCAATATCATATCCTCTGTAGGCTCTGACATCGAGAAACAATTTAAAAATCTTATTATTTGCAATGAAATAATCAATGATTGATTTTGAGTCCTGACGATGCCAGGTATACTTATGTATGTTTCTATGATTGTAAAAGGTATTCGTTATTTTCAGTTCATTGTAGATAGCAAAATCTGTTAATCTTGTCCCATTCCTATTGCTGGTTGGTTCGCCAAATGTTCCAATATTATTGTTGACTTGAGCATTGCCCACTCTGGCATTTAAATCTCCTATTATGAGAATGTAATCATTTCTATTAATTTTGCTATAAATTTCTTGTAATATTTTATAAAATTCTTCATTGTCTTCTTCACGGCCTTCCTCTGGTGCATATACACCAAGAACTGTCAAATTACCTCTATTAATTTTCAGTCGAAGCTCTAATATTCTTTCATTCCAGTAAGTGTAGTGTTGAATTTTATTTCTTATGGTTTTATTAATCCAAATCATTACTCCAGCTTGTCCATGGGTTTTCCTGTCGACGCCGCTATATATTTGTACATAATTTTGTGTTTCTTTCGTTCCTTTAAGTTTCTTCTTAGTTTCTGTAGTTACTGCAATATCAATTGATCATCTTTATAGTTAATCCCTTGTACATTCCATGTGCTAAAAAGCAAATTTTTTTTTCTTCCAAGAGTTGTCCTTTTTCATGCTTTGGTCGTCATTAGTTTGATCCTTCCTGGAAATTCTCGTATAAGACTTGAAAGCATAATAATAGTCCCTTCGATTGGTTTGCTGGCCAAAGGAAGGCAAGACCAGTGATGGGGCTGCCATCTTATAGCCTCTGGTCAGGCTTTTCTGGAGAAGAAAAGAAAATAAAGGAAAGAAGAAATGGAAGAAAGGAAAGATCTCCCTAGCCCTCGGATGCCCTAATAGCGTCGGGGTCGAAAAAAACAAGAGTTAACCAAGAGAGGTTAGATAGTAAAGTTAAAAGAGTGCAAAACACAAATAAGTGGAAGAAAATGTTTTGCTCAGCTTGGGCACCTTGTGGTCGCCATCCACATATCCCCTAGATGAGGACCCCTGAGGGAATGAATATACTTCATAGTGTGAATTCCTAAAATAAGTAACTTCCAAAATTGTTAATAGGTACCAGAATAGAGGGAGGAAGATGGAGAGAACAACCACAGAAAAGATGGATAGAAGGACATCACAAGTTTGGGATTGAAGAACTGGTAAACAGAAGACTGTTGTGAAGGAAACCAAGGCTCTCTTTGGACTGCAGAGCTATGATAAAGGAAAAAGAAAAGTTACAGCAATAAAGCTTTTGGTGATATCAGGAGTACTTTGTTACGGCATTTGATAGTGATGGCTAGGACACCTGAATAGAATGCCACATGTCATTAAAATATTTAAAGGAGAAGGAAAAGAAGACCTAAAATGAGGTGAATGGATGGGGTAGCAGAGGACCTAAAAAAATAATAGGGATCAGAGGCTGTAACAGATTTGTATTAGACAAAGAAGGAACAGAATGTGGTTATCAAAGTAGCCAAAACCCAACCAAGATTGTAAGAGCCAGAATAAGTTTATGATTATTTATATTAATTGGTGTGAATATTGTCTTAAGACTATTGAGAAAATACTGTATTTCATGCAGACTAACTTTACAATTTAAGGGGCAATTATTATTTCATTTAGCAGATATAAAAAAAATTGATTTGCTTATTTGAAATTACACAACCAAATTTAAACAAAAGCATGACTTAAAAATAAAAATACCTTATGTTACAACCGAGATTATCCCAAGTCATAACATAGCATAAAAAAGGATCCAATACTTTAATTGACCTTGGCCCAAGCGGTTGGCCTTCGTTTTGGCAGGAAACATCACATTGTACAAAGAAACATATAAAACCATAAAACAAAATACATTTATTATAAATCTCAACAATACATAAAAATATTTTCAAAACAAAACCAGTTAATAAACATTTTTGTCAAGGAAGCTAACGTCGCCCTATTGGATCGCGCCGAATTTTGATTGAAATCTTGATATTACTCAGAGAGAGTAAATCAATTGTAGATTATTAATCTTTAATTATTACTTTCGTTCGACCCTTTGGTCTTCTCATTTGATAAAGCATAGTTTTAATAATAAGACAAATTAATCTAGTTATTAATGGTTCAAAGAACCGACTAATTTGAAGTTAAAATGGTCCAGCAAATAATAAAGGACTCATACTCACACATGTAGAGGAATCACTGGTCCCAATGGGGACTAGTCCCCGTCTCCAGACTACTTTTCGTAAAAAATCGCGAGTTTATATATGATAGTTTTTCCTTTCTCTACTCCCAAATTTCTGTGGAAACTTTAGTTTAGTTTTATTACCCAACCTTTAGAAATATTCTGGTTCTATTAGGGCCAAATTGCATAAGATGTTTGCTTACTTATATAATTGTGTTAGTCAAAAGGTATCATTGTTTACTTGGTTATATAAGCTTTCGTAAGTGTGTCCCCATAGTTTGAAAAACGTTGATATGAAATTATATTCTGGTGTGTTGTGACATGGTTTTTGGTCCAGGATACTCTATTATATTGTAAATGTTTACTCTTTTTTATTTCTTAAAAAGCCCTTGTATGAACTTTGAACATGACTAATTAGTATTTAGAGATGATTATTTATTTCCGGTATAAACATTTAGCATATTTCATTTATAGTTTTGCTTATGTGATTATTAAATAAGTTTTTATTATCAAGTTCTTTTTAAATATGACCTATATCGTTACACCTTATTTTCCTGTCATTTTAAATATTTTTTATCCGACATAAATTATCAGCTATATACATACAAATATTGGCTTTTTGAATGAATAGAAATAGTCATTCTAATATCTAATCTCATATAACTGAGTGTAGTTTGTGCATTTCATATATAATATCAGTTAGCTGAAATTATCAGCTTTTTAATTATTATTTGAAAAATGCAAAACGTAAATTTAATGATTGTCTCTACTGGTCTTTTCATTACATCATCTGTGTCTTGCATTTCTATTGAATTCAGCGCTGAAAGCTTCAAAATCTAATTATGATTCTGATTCATTGAGGCTTACATCTATACTAGTATCAGCAAGTTCGAGATCTGGACCACACTACAACTGGAATGAACTGGCATTATGTGATCTTTGTGAAGACGTAGAATTTCGAACAGCTTCCTCCTCTTCAATAGCAGCCAATGCCATCTCAGTATCAAATGTTGAATTTGTTTCATTCGAAGGGTTTGAGCGTGATATTGAAGACTGATAAGGAATGTGCGACAATTCTCTCACTGTAATAGATTGACCTTCACCCATAGCAGCCAAAGTAATCTCTGGATCAAACCTTGAATAATTTGTAACACTGTCCAAGCACTGTGCCGATTATTTATCAGTATTATCAATGCTGTGGAGGTCTACTGATGTCGTATATGTATGTACAGGGTTATTTGATGCATTTCCACTTGAAGAAAATTAATTTTGTACTTCGTTTACACTAGATGCAGTTCCTTCACCCATTGCTGCCAATGCAACTTCAGGATCAAATGTCTCTGTACTTCCAGACATATAATTTAATCTCATTCGCTGCAAAGATTGAAATTGGTTTTCAGTTCGAGAGTTGCCATTGCTTGTAACTTGATCACCTTCTCCCATTACTGCAAGCTCAATTTCAGGATCAAATAACTGTCTTGCAGCTCCAATGCTGTTTATTTGGGGTAACGTATCCTGAAACTGTGTATGAAATCTATTTTCAACAGAGTTTTGCTCACCTTCTCCCATTGCTGATCGTGCATCTTCCGGAATGAATGAGGCTCCATTGGATATATTTTCTAACTGTTGGTACTGATTATTTGGAGTTGACTCATCACCTTCTCCCATTGCCACTAACGCAAATTCAGGATCAATAGATGAACCAGAATTACTTGGCACTGACTCCATCTGTTGTAATGTGGACTGAAAATGTTGATTTGAGGCAGTCACTGAATCCTGTTCACTTGTCCCCACTGCAGCCAATGCCATATCTGGATAAAATGTTGAAACTTCATTGCTATTAATTTTTTCGATTTTTTCTGGTACTAATATGAAATTCAGCACCGTCTTGTGGTAAAATTATGAATTATAATTATACAACACCATCTGGAGAATAATTATGGAATTGAACTTTTATAGGAATAATAACATTTTAATTTATCTTAAATTATGGAATTATTTGTATCCAGCCTCTCAGACCTAAATATTTATTTTTTAATTTTAACAGAAGGGAAGAATGGAAATAAATGAAACAAGCTAATTATTTTCGTTTATTAAAATTTAAAAACGTGCATTGTGAGCTCTTTTAAATACATATAATTGACCTACCTTTATTCTCACATACATATTTTATACAATATTTATTAAAGAAACTTAGCCATGTCGTACATCTGAAATCCCCCTTTTTAAATGTTTATTAGAAATGGCTGTACACTGACATCACTCTTCCTAACCCAACAAATCTTAGAATTTTATCACTTCTGGTAGGTTTATCTTTGAAAATAGATTCACATTAAAAACCTAAAGAAGTTTGGGAAAAGCTGCATTTAAACTTACGTGAAATATTTTCAAAGTCCAATAGAACAACAGTGCGCATGCGCCAGAGTTTATAGAGCCAGCGATATCCCACCATCGACCCACATATCGATTATCGTCCTCAATTATTATCGATATCGCACTAAAATTAAAAAAAAAACTTATGCCACACTCAATTTCAACCCAGGAAGTTACTACAGACCTTATGGGCTATGCCAGTGTCCCCCTACGTACAGAGGGTAGATGTTGCCGAACTTATAATAACGGTATTTGTTTGTTTAGGGAGGAGTGGAGCGGCAAGGTTAGCAGTACTTTCTCCAAATCTATGTACTATACAGTGTGAATCATTAATATGGCTATACGTTTGATCGCGTTGTGTGATGAAAATATTACCATTACAGGAAATATGAAATTACCGTTGGAAAGGCAATTATTCAAATTACAACAATGGAATAAAACAAAACAGTGTAGAACTTACGTCATTAGTCAAAATGGCGTTGAATATGCAACAGCAAATTATAATTGCTGCATGGGCAATAACGTGTGCTAATGATTGTGAGGCCTCAGAGACGGGCAAGACGTGAGTTTAACGTAGCATTGCAGCCGTCGACTGTGGGGAAGTGGAGAAAACGACTACTGGAAACGGGAAGGATGCAGAAAATCAAACCTCCTGGAAGGCCTCACATTAGCACGGATGCAGAACCAACGAAGAGAATTGTGGAGGCGTTCGACGCTAGCTCACAAAAATCAACCCGCCAAGCTGCACGTGAGCTTTATATCAGTCAATCGAGCGTGTGTCGTGTTGTGAAGCACGAGAAGTACCACCCCTTCAAACCGATTCGTGTCCACGAACTTAATGAAGACTACAATGACAAGCGGAGGGAATTTTGTGAATTTGTTGTAAGGGAATCAGCAAACGACGAATATTGGTACAGAAAATTGCACTTTTCTGATGAAGCTGTTTTCCTTGTGAACGGACATGTTAATCGACACAATTATCACTATTATGGTAAAGAAAATCCTAATTTTATTGAAGAGACACGTTTAAGATGCGGCAAAGTCACTGTTTGTGCTATGATCGGATGGGGAGGACTGTTAGGAATTCGAATTTTGGATGAGACTGTTAATGGTGATCGGTACAGTGATATCCTTAGACAAATTGTCCTGCCGGTAATGCAAAGTGCTGAACATGAACAATGTTTATTCCAACAGGATGGTGCGCCTCTTCACTATGCAATTGCGGTGAGGGGAATTTTGAATGGGTCATTTGCAAACGGGTGTGGTGGGAAGAAGAGGCCCCATTGAATGGCCAGGCCGTTCCCCTGACCTCACAGCATGTGACTATTGGTTGTGGGGTTATTTGAAGGAGAAGGTTTGTGCCCGGAAACCTCAAGACGTCGACATGCTGAAATTAGTGATTAAGGTAGAAATTAGAGCTTTTCTTCTAAACATGTATCATAACGTAATGAATGACTTCCAAAAGCGTTGCCAATTATGCTTGGATGTAAACGGCGAACAGTTTGAAGCAATAAAGGGGCTTACTTAGTGTTCTTGTGAAGTGATTTGTTTTGTTCTATTGTTGTAATTTGAAGGATTCCCTTTCCAATGATAACATCATATTTCCTTTAATAATAACATTTTCGTCACAAAATGCGATCAAACATATAGCCATATTTCTGAATCACACTGTACATTTAAGAAGCATAGTTTTTCTTTTACGGCATGCAAACTACTTATATAGTAAATATGAGAGTCAACACTTTCACACAGGATAGTACAGACTGCACGAGCTCAGTGACAAGTGGTAACTGTTTTTTCCTTTAAGAGGGGGTGGCTTGGACGGCTACAACTTACAACTATGTACCTGCTGTGTTGCAATCTTCCGTTTTATAAAAGGATTTATCTCAAGAAAATACTGTTAACACATTGGTGACGTGCCACGGAGATCTCCGTATTTAAATGTTCAGCGCTAGTCGACCAGCCATGGAGATTTCCGTTTTTACGTTTTGTATGGTTTCCCTGCATCTTTGCTTTTGAAGGAGGCATGCAATTTTGTTTTTTCTCATTGTGAAATAAATTTTAGTTGTTTTTGTACCCCTCTCTTCTCTTTTATGAAATTTCCATCTTTAATAATAATAATGATTTATTTTAGCTGGCAGAGTTAAGGCCATAAGGCCTTCTCTTCCACTCAACCAGCGAATAGTAAAATTATACAAAAATTACGTACATATTACAATTTTAAGATATTATTAAAATACAGACTAAACAAAATACAATGATGATGGATCTAATACTAGCTAATACTAACAAAAACATAGAATATAATAAAATTAAAATGATATAAAATAAAGTAAGTAGCTTCCTAGATGATTATTAATAGAATGCTCTATATAGTTGTTATGCAGTTAATGTTTTCATTGTGTCGAACTTAAGATATCAGTTAATTTGGATTTAAATAATGATAGCGATTGACAGTCCCTGACATGACTGGGAAGTGAGTTCCATGCTCTAGCCATAGATATTGTGTAAGATTCAGAGTATAGACAGGTCCTGTGTTGTGGTATCAAAAGTAAAGAAGAGTCTTGTGATCTTGTTCCTAAATTGTGATGAGCCGATAAATTTGAAAACGTGTTGTTAAATAAGTTGGTAAATATGTGTGCAGAATTTGGAATAGTAAGGTATGTGAATGTAAAGTTCTTCTGTCATTTAGGCGTAGCCATGATAAGGCCTGAAATGAAGGAGACACGTGGTCATAACGACGGAGATTGAATATAAATCGAATGCACGCATTATGAGCACGCTGTAGTCTGTCAGATAGATCAGTTGTCAGATTAGTCAGTAATATGTCGCAGTAGTCGAAGTGTGGCATTATAAGAGTCTGTACAAGTATTTGTTTTAATTTTGTAGGAAGGAAGTTTTTAAAACTATTTAGGGAGTGAAGAATTGAGAACACTTTCTTGCAGGTATTATTCACCTGGATTTTCCAGTCTAGGTGTTGGTCCATATAGATACCCAGATTTTTTACTACTGAGCTGTAGGGGATGTTTTTGTCATTTAGGAGAATGGTAGGGATATTTTCGTAATTTATAATGCTTTGGATTCGCCGATGTCCTATAATTATGCACTGTGTCTTGTCAGCATTTAGATTAAGTCCATGTTTCTTCGACCATTGGGAAATTGAGTCTAGGTCACTATTTAATTTGTCTAGTGTGTCATGTACATCGTCAGGATGGGAGTGAATGTAAATTTGCAAATCGTCAGCGTATAGGTGATGTCGACAATAGGTAAGTCTAGTGGATATATCGTTAATATAGATAGAGAACAGAAGTGGTCCTAACACTGAACCTTGTTGGACGCCACCCTTCAGTGATAGCCAGGATGAGGAAAGTTCTGCATTGGATACACATTGCTGGCGATCATGAAGATAGGATCCAAGCCAGTTAACAGCATTGTCCGAAAGATTCAGAGCGCGTAATTTTGCTATTAATATGTCAGTGTCAACAGTGTCGAAAGCTTTACTGAAGTCCAAGAGTGTAAATATTGTCATGTGGCCACTGTCCATTGCTTCACGCGCATCTTCGGTAACTTTAAGAAGTGCGGTTGCCGTACTATGGCCTGTCCTAAAACCTGATTGGTATGGGTCGAGTATGTTATGAGTGTTAAGGTAATCCGTTAATTGTCCATGAACAATGCGCTCCAAGGCCTTAGATAGGACTGGGAGGATGCTGATTGGTCTAAAGTCGTTTGGTGTTACAGGTAATTTAATTTTAGGGATTGGTCTGACTATAGCTTTTTTCCAGAGTTCGGGGTAAGTTGAGGTCATGATTGAGGCATTAAATATATGGGTTACAGTTGGGAGTATGACATGGAGTATTTTCTTTAAAAAGTCGATACTTATATTGTCTATACCTTGTGTCTTAGTTCTAATGCGGTCCAGGGATAGTTTAACGTCGATTGGCATTATATAGGAAAAGAAGAATTTTTCTCGGGAAGGAGTAGGTGTGGATAGGAGCTCATCTATAGTTTGTTGTTTGGTCGTAGTGTTTATGTTAAGTGTGGCATACGATGTGAAATGTTGGTTTAGATCGTCCAGTGATATGTTAATGCTCTCTCCTTTGGTTGTCGGCTGCCGTAGACCCATTGATCTAATACGTTTCCACATATCACTTGCATTTGTGTTTGGATCAATGAGACTATGAGCATACCGCAACTTAGCGTTCCTAATGTTTTGATTCGTTTTGTTTCTTAATGTCTTATATTGTCTTAAGTTAGCGTCACTTTTGTCCCGTCTATATTTTCGAAAAGCAGCATCCCTCTCAGCCATCAGTAGTCGAATTTCGTGGGACATCCAGGGAGCTGGGGATTTAGTAATTCGTCTAGTCTTCAAGGGGGCATGTTGTCGTAAAGTTCTAATATCATATTGTTAAATTTAAGCAATTTTTCGTCAATTGTGCGTAGGGTCCAAATATCATGCCACGGCATGTCGATAGCGTCTGCAATTAGAGCTTGCTGGTTAATATTTTTTTAAATTTCGATACGTTAATAATTTAGGACGAGTCCTAGGACACTGGAGAGAGTATTCGATATATATGACGTCATGGGCTGATATGCCGGGGGCAGATATTTGTCCGTAGTTTATAATTTTCTGTGAATTTGTCGTGGCTATGATGTCTATTAATGTATCAGTCGTCGATGTGTGATGGGTTGGTTGTAAAGGCAAGACATGCATATTGCATGCGTGAAATAATGCCAGTAGTTCTGATGATGATGATGAGGAAGAAAGTAAGTTAGAGTTAAAGTCGCCCATTACTATAACATGCTGATAATGCGGCAGTAAACTTAATAAAGGTGTTTCTATGTCACTAAGATACTCTACTTTCGGAGGTTTGTACACCACACACAGGAGACATCTCTGTAAACTAGCTGAAATTTCAATGAAGAGGAATTCTGGTCGTGCATTGTAATCAGGGGAGGAGTGAAGAATGACTTTGGGCTCTAAGTTCGATTTGATATACATCGCAACTCCCCCACCTCTTTTTCCTAGTCTATCATTGCGACAGAGGGTGTACCCGTCAATATCAACAAGTGAGGAGTGAAGGGAAGGTTTAAGCCAGGACTCAGATATTAAGATCGCATGCAGAGAGATCTCGGAAAATAAATGTCGAATTTCATGAATGTGAGGCAGAATGCTTTGAGCATTAATATGGGCGATTTTAAGAGTAGTTGAACGAGGAGAAAAACGTTCTTTTAGCAGGTAGGCAGTGGTGGGGTGAGAAGAATGTGAGGATTCATTGGCATTGTCATTTGAAGAAAGGGTAGGAATTTGCCTGGGGGATGGTCGTGTTGAAAGCAGGTCAGGGACTTCAAATATTTGACTAAAACTTGGAAGATCAATTGTACCAACTTTTACAAATAATGAAAATTTTAACTGAATTAACACACTATTAGGAGCAGAGAAAAATAAATATTAGTAATAATAAAATCAATTGGACTATTCTAAGCAAATAAAGTAAATGTTAACCTAATTAGCCTAGAGAAATTGCTATAGCTTAATTATTAATTTAAGAATTATTGAAAAAAAAAGTTGATATATATTAAAAATAAGATATAGAATAATTAAATAGTTTTTAAATTATATGTTATAAAAAAAAACATACCCTATAATACGCTAAAGGCTTAAATTAACACAGGTCACTAGCACTGGTGATACGCTTTTTTGATTCACCAACTTTAGCGAATATAACACCGTCCAATGTCCAGACATTGCGTACACCAAACTTATCAATAGTGTCTTTCAATAGTTGGTGGCGCATTCTTGTCAAGTCTTCTCGGATTGTTATACCCGATCCCTTGAGTTGTTTCTTATTTATGAACATCTCTCTTCTTTTGCGGTAACTAGTAAATTTTATAATAATAGGGCGCGGCCTATCTTCTCTTCGTACACCAACACGATGGCTCCTGTCAATGTCAGTAATATTGAGATCAACACCGATTTTCTGGGCTATTTCCATTGACTTAATGTCAGTGTCCTCCCCGGCCACTTCTTCAACCCCGAAAACACGTAAACACTGTCGTCTCTGATATTGCTCCAAGTCATCCACTTTTGTCTGTAAATTTCTTATCACACTATCTTTATCTTCGATTGTTTTTTTAAGATTTTCAATCACTATAGTGTTGTTTTCTATAGTTTTTTGAAGTTCCGCCACAACTTCGTTCTTAATCATTGTTGCCAACACCTGCAGCAACTGCTTGTCTTGGAGCGAGTCGGACAAGACGCGTTTTACCGTGTCTTCAATTGAGCAAGTAGATTTATTACTTCTTCCACCCATTATCATATACTATTGAAAACACGAAATAAATTTCACTAAACTATTAACCAACACTTAAAATAAACTTATAGATTTGTTTCACTGACCCAACTGTTGTTTACACCTGCGAAAAATCGAAAAAGCCAGGAGCGCTGTTGAAGGCTGTTAGCAGCTGTCCGCCATTACATTTACAGAAAGAGTTATTTATAGTTTTAAGACAGACGGCTGGTGAAATATTGAATTTTAATACCGGTAGTTAGGCGATTACGGAATACGTATGTAACCTATAAATATATGTTGCAGAGGGGAAATATTAGAAGAAACACTATTTTGCGTTCTGGAGCCGAATTTATATCTGTGGCATCTGTCTACCAGGATAATTATTATAATAGTGTGGCTATAGCTGAAAATTTGCTCAAAAGAAATACGAGAGTTTGTGGAACAATAAGGATTAACAGAGGGCTTCCAAAACCATTTGTGGAAGCGGGAAATAAACTCAAACCAGGAGAAAGTGTATTTTGTAGTAAGGGGGGAGTTTTGCTTCAAAAATGGAATATAAAAGAGACGTAAGAATGGTTAGCACATTACATCAAGCAACACAAGAGTGGGAGAGGTAAAGTTGTAAAAATGCCCTATTGAATACTTCAGTATAACAAGTAAGTGAAGGGCGTAGACAGGGCTGACCAGTACCTATCATATTACTACATCCTTAGAAAAACAGTGAAATGGAGCAAGAAATTTGTATTATGGCTTCTGAATTGTGCACTCTTTCATGCTTCCAGGATCTATTAATTTCAAAATCCTAACAACAAAATGTCAAACAGAAGTTTTTTTGCTTGAAACAGCCTCTTGTTAATGGCAGTCGTGAAATTAGGAACATATGACAGGGAAGAGGAGAAGAAAGACAAAGAAAAGGAAACCAGTTCTAGGACACCACGTCAAGATCCACCATGGAGGCTGAGACATGAAGAAACATAAATTAACACCAATTGTGACTTGCCGCGTTTGCAGTGAACATAAGAAAAGAAACTCACTACAAATGCTCGTTTGCACTGTGCCTTTACATAAAGGGGAACGTTTCCAACGCTATCACACCATAAATTTCTACTAGAAGATCTGGTGAGAACACTAATAAAGAATTACCTATGTAATATTGTTATTGACTGTAAATATATTGACGTAAAAAGCACACTGTGCTAGCGCGGTTTAAAATTTAAAAGTCCACCCCATTGACAGAAATGTCCGGTCTAGCAGAGGCGGGTGGAACGCACAGCTGTCGGTCACCAATGTGTTAAATTGGCAACCCAGTTCGATATTCTAAACACACAGTACCTTCCTGGGTTGAATCTGACTGTAGATGCCAGCATGTCGCTATGAAATTTAAATGACCAATCTTTGCAATACATCCCCAAATCTATGTTAAAAATATATTAATAATATTAAAATTACCAAACGTTTATTTAAAATGGGTATACACTTACTTATCACTCCCTAACGCCGATCCAACCAGCGATAACCCAAAACAGCGATAGAAAAATCATAGACCAAGTAATATACTCTGTGGAAAAAAAATAGCAGTTAACATCACAATATTGTCTAACAGTGTCATAATATTGTGATTTACTTGAAAATTTTCTAATAACGTTATAAAAATTGTTTGAAAAAGTTCATCAGCATCAGGGATTAGACCTGCTGGTCTGTTCCGATCTCATGTGAGAATTGGTCTATCCATCTTTTGCTGGGTCTTCCAACATTTCTTCGTCCTAGTGGTTTGTAATGAAGAATCTGTTTCGGAATTCTATTGTTATCCATTCTATTGATGTGGTCCATCCATTCATTTCTGTATTGTGTAATTCTATTTATAGTTTGAATATATTCAGTTCTCTTCGTATATCCTCACTTCGCCTTTGATCCTCAGAAACCTCATTTCCGACGATTCTATTCTTCGTTCTTGGTTTTTGGTTAAGACCCAATGTTCCGATCCACATAGTAGTGTTGAAATCGCCATTGTTTTATAAAAGTTTAAAAGTGTCTCCTTCCTAGTTCCTTTGAGACTGCGTTTATGGTGCCACACATATAATTAAATGTATTTATTTTGTTTTCAATGTCTTCACTTTTTCTATATGATACATTGTATCCCAGGTAATTAAAATTGTCCACTTGTTCTATTATTTTATTCTCTAATTGGATTTTTACTGTTAGTGACTCATACCCTCGAAAAGCTAAAACTTTTGTTTTTAGAGTAGAAATTTTCAAGTTGTATATTTCACACATTTTAGCGCAAGACAAATTGATATGGAATTCATGATAAAAGGTTGAAAAACACATATGAATCATGGGGTCTCCACAGTAAATCTACAAAAAACAGAATATCTGGCAATAAATAGCAATGAAAGAGAAAATTTAATATTGGAAGAAGGAATCCAAATAAAGCAAGTGAAACAAACTAAATATTTGGGAATGATTATGGATAACATCGAAGGTATAGGAAAAGAGAACATAAAACATAGAATTGAATTGAGTAGCAAAATAATATCATCATTAAATTCCATATGGTGGGATAAGCATATTTGGAAAGACACAAAAAAAATATATTGGTAAAACATTGGTGGAATCTGTTGCAATGTACGGAAGTGAGGTATGGACAATCAATAAGTACTACAAAAATAGACTAATAGCTCTAGAAATGGATTATTTACGAAGAAGTGCCAGAAAGTCTAAATTAGAACGTGTCACAAATAAGGAAATTAGAAACATAATGGAAGCAGAAGAAAGCATAATTGAAAGAATTGAGGAAAAGGAATTAAAGTGGTTAGGACATGTTTTAAGAATGGAAGATGAGCGATGGCCGAAGTAACTATATGAATGGCATCCAAACAGAAAGAAGAAAAGAGGAAGACCAAGGTTAACATGGAAGGAAAACATGAAGACAGTAATGCAAGCTAGAGGGCTAAGCATCGAAGATGCCCAAGACCGTAGGCTTTGGAGGTTTGGCACGGGAAGACGGCAGCAGCTGTAAAAACCCGAAGATAGATAGATAGATAGATACTTAATTTGTAAATTGCCCGTTGTAGGTCATCTTCTGTCTTAGATATCACAACCTGATCATCTGCAAAAAGTAATGTATCTAATAAAATATTGTCAATTTTAAAATGTTCACTTAAAACAATTTGTCAATTCTGTTGGCATTATATATATATATATATATATATATATATATATATATTAAAAAGTGATGGCAAATGTGGGCATCCTTGTTTTACTCCACAGTTTATTATCGCTGCGCTATTTTATTGTTTTGTGTTTTATGATCTATGTTAATTAATATTTTATTATCTACATATAAACTTTCAATAATATTAACCAAATGTTGTGGAATGCCTCTGTTTATCATTATATTCCATAATTTTCACACTGTCATATATGTTAGTAAGTTATATTCTCTACGTTTCTCTATTAATTGTGTTATAACATATATATATATACAGTCTAAACAAGATCTTCCTTTTATAAAACCGTGTTGATTTTCTGATAGCATATTTTCAATGATAGTATTGAGTCGATGTTTTAATATTGGAGGCATAGATCTTATAACAAGCATTTTAAAGACTTATTCCTCGATAATTATTGTATTCATATCTGTTGCCTTTGTTAAATATTGGATGAATTTTTGCTATCTTCCATTTTTTTGTGGAACGTGTCGAAACAAAAAGTTAAAAATATTAAAAAATGTTAGTAAATACAAAAGAAGAGCTATAGTTTACAACAATAACCTGAAAAATCAAGCGTAAGTAAAAGTGCAGTTCAGCCCAAGTTTGAATTTACTTACAAATTAGTGTAAAATAAAATCTAAGTAATGATTTTGGCCGGGTGGGAGATGACCAGCTGTTGATTTACCCACTTTAACAGTATCTAATTGCATGAAATATTATAAAATATTATATTAAATGTATTTACCTCCGAGAAGTAATTATCATTTCTTTATTTTAGTCGTAAATCTGAAAATAATGTGGGACTATTTCCTGTCATGACCACAAAGGTTACAACAGTTATTCAAAATGGCCGTCGTAACCAGCGATAAACCACCGATTACCACACTTCTAACCAGCGATAAACCACCGATTACCACATTTAGACCATATCTGTGGTTTCAACAAATTATGTCCGAATTTAATGCTGTGGTTTATCTACGTACATACATAACAGGACATTGAGGAGGATAAGTTACAGACAGCAGAAATGCTAGTCGCAGAGCCAAGTGCATTAGAGGTTGAAATGGCGATTGAAAAATTGAAGATGTATAAAGCATCAGGTTCAGATGAGATCCCAGCAGAACTGATAAAATCAGGGGGAGAAAAAATGATGGACAAGATACGCTGCTTGCTTAGTATGATTTGGGAAAAAGAAGCTCTTCTAGATGAATGGAAGGAATCAATTATCATACCAATTTATAAGAAAGGAGATAAAACTGATTGCAACAACTACAGGGGCATCTCATTACTTTCAACTTCGTACAAAATTCTAACAAATATATTAGTAAGCAGACTTACTCCCTATATAAATGACATTCTAGGAGATCATCAATGTGCATTTAGAAGAAACAGGTCTACAACAGATCAGATTTTCAGTATAAGACAGATTTTAGAGAAGACATGGGAATATAATGGTACTGTACATCAACTATATGTAGACTTCAAAAAAGCATATGATTCAATTAAGAGGGAGAAGTTATATAGTATCCTGCTGGAGTTCGGAATTCCTAAAAAGTTAGTTAGACTTATACGAATGTGTCTAAATGGCTCAAAGAGTAGGGTGCGTGTAGGCAAACAGTTTTCAGACACTTTTGAAATCCAGAATGGGTTGAAGCAAGGAGATGCACTATCTCCTCTACTATTTAATTTTGTACTAGAGCATGCCATTAAATCTTTAGAGAATGAGGAAGGCTTACAACTGAATGGTATTAATAAGCTGTTAGTTTATGCTGATGATGTAGTACTACTGGCCGATAGCGAGGAGATACTAAAGGCCAACACGCACACACTATTGAGTAACACTAAGAAATTAGGACTGGATGTAAATATCAGTAAAACTAAATATATAGTCACACGTAGAAATTCAGTATATAATGGAAATGGACAGCTAATGACAAATGAGGGAAATTTTGAGGAAGTGGCTGAATTCAAATACCTAGGAACAATAATCACAAATAGGAATGAGATGCAAAAAGAAATGAAACATAGGCTCAATTCTGGAAATGCATGCTATTATGCATTGCAGAGACTTTTGATGTCCCAACTCCTTTCAAAAAACGTTAAGCTGAAGATATATAAAACTATTATTCTACCAGTTATATTATATGGGTGCGAAACATGGACTCTTACTTTAAGGGAGGAAAGGAGATTACGAGTATTTGGGAATAAAGTTCTTAGGAAAATTTTTGGACCAAAGAGAGATGAAGAGACACGTGAATGGAGAAGACTACATAACAATGAACTACATGGTCTTTATAGGAAGCCAGATATAATAAGAACAGTTAAGTTTCGTAGACTGCGATGGGCAGGACATGTTGCGCGTAAAGGGAATGAAAGACGTGCATGGAAGCTTCTTGTAGGAAAGCCAGAGGGAAAACGCCCAGTTGGTAGACCAAGAATGAGGTGGGAGAACAACATTAACTATGATTTGAGGGAAGTAGATTATACAGGGAATGATTGGAAAGCATTAGCTCAGGATAGGGATGTATGGAGAGATTATGTCCGCGCAGCCATGAACCTTCGGGTTCGATAGTGCCAGTGAGTAAGTAAGTAAGTAAGTAAGTAAGTAAGTAAGTAAGTAAGTAAGTAAGTAAGTAAGTAAGTAAGGTTTATCTACGACGCAACGCGCCAGCGCAAAAATTGCTCCACATGTATTTAAATGGAAGTGGTTTATCTACAACGCAAATTGCTGGCGCAAAAAAATTTGCGCTGACATGTCGCGTCGTGTTTTGGAATCTCTCGAATCCAGGACGCAATTTGCGAGAGCAAACAAAGAATATGGAAGATATTACCCGTTCTCATTGGTGTAATTGCTAAAAACAAACTAAGATTTTATAACAAAATGTCGCAAATGCAGTACTTGTTTTATAACTTTCCAATTTTAACGACGAAAGTTAGATAGTTTTGTTGCAAATCATCGAGTTCTATACATGTTTTATACCGTTTTATAAATATGAGCATGAAGAGGAGTACAGAGATGTACAGAAAAAAGTTATTGTGGCTTGAACTTAGTCAAGAGATAAATAAAAGCTGTAAATATTGTATCTCGGGGATATTATGGATGTGCATTAAATTTCGTCTTCTATTAAATTCAAAACCTGATAAAACTGCTCAGGCGAAAATCTGAAGTATTCTAAAATTTGGTATATTCATCAACCATATGTTTATTTAAGAACTAAAGAATAATTTATTCTATAATTTTCCATACAACATTCATATGATGCTGTTGCTCTAGGTACTTTTTCTTTCTTTACTAGTATTTTCGAACTATTTTAATCGTTTTGCAACGACACTTGAAACCTTTTTTAATGAAGAATTTTAATATGTTTATCTATGTACACAAATTATGACTTTTCCTCTCAATTTAATTTCAAAGTTCTTTATTAGAATTGAAGTTGGCATACGTGAACGCTCATAAAATTAAATCCACCAGATGGCAGGACATATGTGTGAATGACCAACATTTGCATTTAATTCCAAACCATATTTTAAGAAATAAATGTTCAATCACTTAATTTTGTTAGATTCCGATGGGTCAGTTTAGTGTACATCAGATTAGTTTATAGTTTACTAAATAGTATGTATGTAATTTATTTTATTAGGTTATGCAAGGGACAAGTTTGTATACATTAGTTTTTGTAAACACATTTGGAAATTTATTATGAACGTTGGTCATTTTGATTTTCCATATATGTGGTGCCATCTGGCGACAATTCCATAAACATATGCGCTTTAGCGTATGCGCTCCATGCTAAACCAGCATCAACGCCGAGCGAAACGCGAATTCGCGTCACGTCGGGCGCGACACGCTGTATAATAAACCGTAGCATAATTTTACTCATTAAACCGCGTAAAATAATAAAAAGGGCATTCCATGGGATTCGCCTAGGTTAGAGTAATTGATTTAGGTTACAGTAATTGAATTAGGTCAGGTTTGCTTTTAGGTTCCTTGCATTTTAATTAAAGATGAAAGGTTCACCCGAATGGGTATTATTGCGGAGATCGATTTTGTTCTTTCACGGCACTCAGTGATATGATATTATCTCTTTTATTTGACATTTTTTATTTAACATACATTAGAGCATCGTAGATGCTTTAGGACCAATCTAAAATATAACACATACTCACATAAATACATAATAAAACCAATTTATATTGCAACTAAAATACATCATAATATCAAGGGGCAGTACTTTCACGGGAAAGGATAGCAATACAATTCCAAACAAATATTACAATTTTAAATTTAGGTATTCACCCATACTTAATGGTATGTAAGACAATAAAATATTCTTTACAGCAAGTTTAAATTGTCTGCCCGTAAAAAGTTTAATATTGGAAGGGAGATGATTATATAGATTGATACCTCTATGTGATATGCTGTTAATACTTCTGGTAAGCCTGTGACAATTTAGGTGTATATTATTAGATATTCTAGTGCTATGTTCATGTAAATCTGAATTTATTTTGAAGAGTTTTAAATTTTTATGAATAAAGCAAACTGATTCTAAAATGTAAATACAAGGAACAGGTAATATTTTGAGTTCTTTAAAGAGTTTCTTACTTTCTATTCGGATTGGTGCTTTCTTAATGACATTAATAATTCTTTTTTTGTAATTTGAGTATTGGAGTAGATTTTGGTGATGATCCTCACACTATTATCCCATATGTTAAATGTGTCTGTATGTATCCAAAATATACAGTTTTTAATACTTCCTCTTGTAATATTCTAGCGAGAACGCGAATCGCATAGCATAATCGGATAAGTTTTTCAGATACGTACTGCATATGGCATTCCCGTGACAAATTGGAATCAATCCATATAGGCCTACCTAAAAATTTGGCACAATTTGCTTCTTGTATTAAGGTGTCATTAAGCATAATTTTGATGGGATTTTTCAGATTTTGATTGAAATACGTGTACACTGTTTTTGTTTACGTTTAGTTTGAGTTTATTGTTTATTAGCCATTGTTCTAGATTTGTTGATGTTTTATCTATCTTCAGTAGTAGATCATTATTATGAACGTCACTGAGTATGATGTTAGTGTAATCTGCAAATAATATAATTATTTTGGCTTCGGGCAAAATTCACATACACATTCGTCGTTCGGGGTATGGAATGTTTTGTTCTTACATATTTTGTGGTAGAAGCCGTGTATGGCTAGTCTTGTAATGGTGTGCCTCAGGTGTGCCTCCTTTGATCTATGGGTGTGCCTCGTGGGCTTTCTCTGGTGTGCCTCTGCTCCTGATTCTCTTTGGTCCAGTTGCGGTCGATCATTGCGATCGTCCCCCATAGAAGTCGATGTCTATCTCCGCTCTTTTTATTCTTCTCCGTTCAAATAGTTTGTTGCTGACTCCGATAGATGATAGGCTGAGTCTCAGATCTTCTATGTAAAAAGTTTCCTTGGCCAGCTCATACGCTAGCCTTGATTGCGCACATTTTCCCAATCTGATGGCACATTTTAGGAACCGTGCCTTCACTTTCTCAGTGCATTCTGAGTCACTGATTGTCAATGTTTCCCATATTAATTCGAGTCCATACATGATTATTGGGGATATTGTCGTGTCGAAAAGTCTAGTGGCAGTCTTTAGTGATAAGAATGCAATATTCTTTATTCTGTATATCGCTTACGTGGCTTCCACTGTACTTTCCTGTATGTGGTATCTGAACGAGTTCCCTGTTGTTTGTAGGTTATGCCTAGATATCTGAATTTGTTGACTGTTATGGGTTCATTGTATAGCATCATTATGTCTTTCATTGATGTTTGCCCTCCTTTTCTGAAAATGTCATCAGACAGGTCTTTTGCACATTGATGCTCAGTTGGTTTTTCATTACCCAGCTTTCTAGTTCTAAAAGTGTTTCTTGTAGTTCTTCTCGGTTGGGGGATCCTAAGGCCATATCGTCTGCATACATTATTAATGTGGTTGCAGTCTTTCTTTCGAGTATCTCCACTATGTATGCCGTTACTATGTTAAACAGCAACGGGCTTATGGGGTCGCCCTGCAGGACTCCATTTGTCTGTGTGATGATCTTTGATCTGGTGACCCCATTTTCTATTTCGATATAGTTGTATTGGAGAGCATCTTATCTTGTGTTTTCTAGTGGGTGTTCTATGCCGATCATGTGCTTTATTTTTTGGATCAAGAATTTTCTGTTAAGGGAGTTGAATGCTTTGCTGTAGTCTATGAATACAGTATAGTATTTTCCTTTTGGGTTTTCGTAGGGCTTCTTCTATTTCACCCATTAGGTACCTGATGGCTTGTAATGTGCTTCTACCTCGGCTGAAACCAAATTGACATTCAGGGATTGAGACTTCTTCTTCTAGTCTGTTCATTATGATCTTCATATATATTTTGAAGAGTCTGTTTTCAAGTGCCACCCCTCTGTAAGCATTGGGGTCGCTTGTGTCTTTTATTCCTTAGTATACTAGTTAATGAGAGATCTTATCGAGCTGTTAGGTATACCCGAGTTTGGGCATTTGTTGAAAATATTGGTCCATAGTGGTAGTAGTTTCCCGAGGGGACTCTTTGATGTGTTCTATGTAGATTCAATCTGGTCCCGGTGCTTTTATGTTTTTTTTTCCTGTCTTATAATGACCTCTATTTCCTCTGGTGTTGTCGTGACTTTGATGTCTTCTTTGTGGTTCGTTGTCAGTTCTTCCGTTTCATTTTCGTTTCTGGTGCAAGCGATGTCTATGTTGTTTTTGTTCAATAAGTTTTGATAGTGTACCTCCCACTTACCCATTGGTATTTCTTTGGCTCTTGGTACAGATTTTCTTCTCTGTGCAATGCACACTCATTCTTCTCGCGTTTTCGGCTATCTTTTTGCCCTCTTGTTCCATGAAGGTGCCTTTCTTCTGTTTTAGAAGTAGCTTATATTCCTTTTTGCATTGTGCATATATGTACTGTTTGCTCTCTGTTTGTTTTGTCCTTAACCTATGTAGTGCTGCTAGAGTTTCTTTTCTTTTCTTGTAGCACTCTGAATCGAACCATCTTTGTGCTATTCTATTTGTTTGTGTTATGGCTGCTTCTATAATTATTTTGGTTGCGAGTTCGAGGGCTTCGTCAGTTTTACCTTTCAAGGCAAGTTCTTCAGCTTCTGTAATATTCCAGTTCGTTAATTTCTCCATGTCCAGTCTCCATGATAATTTTGTGTGTGCTGGGAGTCGGCTGTGATTGCAATGTTTGTGAGTTTTGTATGTCTGTTGCTATTGGAATGTGTTTCCTGATGATGGATGCATCAGAGTTCCAGAGCCCTCCATGTTTCTTGATGGTTATTTCTTTTCCTTTCTAAAATATTAAATCAATTGTTCTGGATCCATTGTGTCCGAAGTATGTTTTCTCGTCCTTTTGCTTGAGTAGTGAGTATCCAGCCTTCTTGCAATACAGTCTCTATAACCATTTCTGCTTTCTGGTTAGGTTTATCAATTCTGCAATTAAAATCTCCGGCTATTATTGTGTTTGTGTCTTTCTTTAAATTTGACAATGCAGGTAACAGTTTTTTGATGATGTCTTCTGCAGATTTGTCGGGATTCATATGTATTCCAATAATTGTTAGTGTTGATGTTTGGGCTATGACCATGTTTTCTTCTTTGTATGTCTCTTCTAGTTTCCTGCGGATTCTCTTAGGAAGCATGAGACTCCTCCTTCTGGTCTGCATCTTGTTGGTTTGGCAAGCGCGTGTATCCCGTAAAATTAAGGAATGTCGTTTGGTTTAAGAAGGAATGTTTCTGATGTGATTAGTATGTCTGTTTTATTTAATGTCGATTTCAGTATGTATCGTAGTGCATTTACTAGTCCCTCCACATTCCATAATATGACTTTCAGGTGTTTATTAGATCCTGATGCCTTCAGTTCTCTTGTTCCGAAAAAGGCACTGTCTTACTAGTACTCCTGTTGGCCAGACGTCTGGCTGTAGGACCTGTTCACGGTGGTCGAGTGGTATGCCGAGTCTGAATGCTTTAGCCAGCCTTTTGTTTCTAGTTCATCACATTTGATCCCTTCTGTTAGTCCCTGTCTACGTAGGTGTTGGATTATTCTCTCCTTCGTAGTGTCTCTGTGTAGTTTACCTATGTAGAACCACGTGATTCAATACGTAAAATAAATTACCTCTTCATCACAGTTATTCTATGAAAATTCAACATGTCTGACGGTTACAACGTAAAATCATATTTCCACTAGTACATTTCATAATATGTTAACATAATTTGACGATGGTAATTACACGCAGATAAATGGTATCATGAACAGTTTGTAATACTTTAAATTGCATCAAAAATAGCATAAGTCGCGTAAGTAAATAGCTGGTCTTATACAACCCCACCATGATTTTTAACTTTCGATAATATATATAAATTTTACAGTAGCATCTACATAGAACGAAAGGATAGTAGTTAAACATTTCAATTTACAAAATGGCTAATTTCATATAATCCCGAGTGAACACACCGTGCACAGAGGTTTCTCTATGACGCCGTGTACCTTACATCTATTTTATTTAGTTACATATTCTTGAAGTCATCAACTCAACCAAACGTAACAAGGCAGCCGGCCCTGACGGGCTACTCAATGAACATCTGAAAGACTCAGTGAGGTTCCTGACGGGAACCTGGACCAAATTGTACAACAAATGCCTACAACTGGGAAACATCCAGATGAATGGAGGAAATCAACGTTAAGGATATTATACAAGGGAAAGGGCGGAACAGACGACCCCAACTCATATAGAGGGATCGCGCTGGAAAACAACTTCAAAATAATGACCAAAATCTTAACTGAGAGATTAACAAATGAAGTCGACTCAAAGGTACCAGATGAACACTTCGGTTTTCGAACAGGTAGAGGAATCTTACATGCTGTAGAGAATGCTGTAGAGAATCTGCTGAAAGAAAGACATCGATGAAGCACTACGACTAAACAAAGGGAAATTCTAACGGTATTTGTCGACTTCACCAAGGCCTTTGACCTAATAGATAGGCCCTTGCTGACAAACAAACTCCAATGCATGACAAACGAAAACGCTCTATCTGGAATTATAAAAAAATCCTGGCATATAACACCATAAATATAGATAATACAAAAAGCAAATCAAAAGAAATAATCCAGACCAATGGCGTATTATAAGTTGATCCCATCAGCCACATACTCTTCAACATCGCAACGGCAGACGTCATAACGGCAATAAGACAACAGTCAACAGCAACCATTATCTATGTATACGTAGATGACATGGTCTTAGGATCCCCGAATAAAAAAGGAACTTCAAAACGCTTTCAATGCATTAACAAACTGTGTAGAAGATAATGGACTCAAAATAAACAAAAACAAAACTCTACAAATGGTCATCAGGAAAGGTGGACGAATAGCAGCAGATGACAACCTACAATATGAGGATGGTAGAGTTGAAATTGTAAACTCTTTCGAATACCTCGGAGTTACTCTGCAAACAACACTAACTTTCAGACTCCACTTAAAAGAGAGAACAGGGCCGCCATGAAAGCAATATATGACATACAGAACATCCAGAAATTATCACTAAAACAGCTATGTGCCTATTTAGAGCCAAAATCTTACCATAAATGACATACGGACTCCACCTTATCTGAGAAAAGCTATCAAAGAAAGATCATAGAAGGAATCAAAGCGATTTTTTTATGCTATGGTTTATTATACAGTGTGTCGCGCATCATCATCATCATCACTTTGTGACAGCTATTGGTGCTGTCCAGTGTGCCTTTCCTGGGACTTGTGTTTGTCCCTTGTCGGCGAATTCGCGTGTGTATTCTGTATTGGGTTCAGCTGGTATACCCTAGCCTACACGGCGATTTTATGGGGATTTATTTTATTGTTTGAGTAGTGTGAGATTTATATGGATATTGTTGCCAAGGCGAATAGATCTCGCTTGATTGGGGCATCGGAAACCGTGTCGCTGAAGAGCTTGGCTCGATTCAGGACCGGAATGAGCCACGCCACTCTGCGCTCATCATTCTGACCTTGGTTGCTACATGCTAAGTACTATGGATTATTTATTTGGTCGAATATGTTTCTATGTGTAGTACGCCATTGTGGAAGGTGTCCTATATTGCGTACTATTGGGTTTTCATGATTATTTATGTTTTGAAACATGGTGGTGACCCTTTCTGATATGATAGTATCAATATATGGCACCCTCGTGGCCTCGTGCATCTCTGTTATCCTTGTGTAACGCGGGGCCGAAAGTATGATTTTTAGACACTTGTTTTGCAGTATCTGTAGTTTCTTCTTGTGGCATTTCGCAAGGATACTCAGAGATTCACAGCCGTACAATAGCATACTACGGATCACAGCCACATATAATGTGAGCTTGATCCTACGGGAGAGTGACGGCGACTTGAAAAACGGATATAATATCGCTATGCCTTGATGGGCTCTGGTTATTATATGATCAACATGGGCTCTAAATGTAAGCCTTTTATCCAATATTAGGCCTAAATATCTGACAGAAGTTTCTACTGGCAGAGGTTGTACACCCATAGTGAGCTGGATTGGACATGGAAAGTTCGATTTGGAAAACAGGACGACTTGCGTTTTCCCAGCATTTAGTTTAATGTTCCAGGAGCAAAACCATTCATATATTATGGTTATTGCTCGCTGGAATGTTGCAAGTCTGTGAGGAATGGATTTAAGTTTGGATTGCATGAATAGACAAGTGTCATCAGCAAAGGAAGCTATTTGGAGTGATGGAGGTGAAGGTAGGTCAGAGACATATAGGGAGTACAATAAGGGTGAAAGGACAGCTCCTTGTGGAACTCCTGCCAGTATGGGCTTCGTATCAGATTTATTTCCACTCACTGAGACATAGAAGGTTCTATTTCTCAGATAAGTGGAGATTATTTTGACTAAATTTGGATTAATTTGGAATTGTATCAGCTTATATATCAATCCGTTTATCCAAGTTGTGTCAAAAGCTTTCTCAATGTCGAGGAAGACTGCTATTGTACTACGCTTGGCGTTGAAACCAGTGACTATTTGGTCTATAAGCCTCGCCAGTTGCAGCGGTGTGCTGTGTGAATTTCGAAATCCAAATTGATGGTTGGGTAATAGTTCTTTGTTTGAGACTTCAATTTTTAGTTTGGCCAAAAGTAGTTTTTCTAGGATTTTTCCCAGAACTGGTAGAAGGCTTATTGGACGCAAATTGTCTGGATTACTTGGATTTTTTCCTGGTTTCGGTAGCACAATAACTTTAGCCATCTTCCAAGTTGCAGGGAAGTGATTAAATTGGATACAGTATTTAAGGATAGTAAGGAGTCGAAGTAGCGCTTTGCGCGGGAGATGCTTTAAGGCTAGGTTACTTATACGATCATGTCCAGGTGCACTTGAAGTGCGAAGGGCCTGGACGTGAATGCGTAGGTCAGCGAGGTGGATGTCAGGTCTTTCATTTGGGTAGGGAGCAGCTAGGAAGGTGTCTACTCTATTATTGACTTCAGCTTCATGAACTGGCGACGTTAACTCTTGTGGTCTGAATCGATTTGCGAAATTTTCCGCGAGAACTTGTGCTTGATCATAAGGATGATAAGCCCAAGTTCCATTGTTCTCAATTGCAGTCGGTTTAGAAGGTCCGCGGTTTAATTTAATTCTTTTTATAATCTCCCAAGGCGGAGTTTTTTGAGCATTGAAATTGGATAGGGAATTTTCCCATTGCGTAATTTTGTGATCTCGCAGTCTTTCTTTGACCAGTCGAGCATAGTAATTGTACTCCTGTTTCATTTGTGGGTGTCCATAGAGTCTGTACTGTTTGAGGGCTCGTCGCTTATGCTCTAGGTAGTCAAGAAGTGTTTGATCTGTTTGATTTGGACGTGTAGTGTTGTTTCTTGTTGTAGTTATGTCGAGGGCTGTTTGAATAGAAGCCTGGAAGTCATTTATAGAAGTCTCAAGTTCTTCAGTGGAGTTTACTCTTAATCGAGGATTAATCCACTGTGAAAGGAGTCTTGAATAACGATTCCAGTCTGTATTCATTGTGTGAGATCGGAACGGGGGCTGAAGTATGAATCTAGTAGTGAGCTTAAACATGATAGGGACGTGGTCTGAGTTTAGCTCACCAGGCAGTGTATCTATGTGAGGGGAGATGGTAATGTTTTTCAAAAGTGCGATATCTAGAATGTCGGAGCATAAGCCTTGTTGAGTGTTTCTAAAGAAGGTGTGTTCCCTTGGTGCTGAGATTTCGATGTTGTGGGTATTACAGAAGTGTTGTAATACCACACCTGAAGCATTGGGTACTCTACAGTTCCATGCGCGATGCTTTGCATTGAAATCGCCTGCCAGTAGGTACCGGGGCGAGATCGATGCAAGTATGTGCATGTCATGTCGAGTGAGGGGCCTAAGTGGAGATTTATATATGGAAGCTATGAATATATTCATGTGTTGTGTGATTGGAAGTATAATGCCAGTGGCTTCTATGAAGTGAAGCCCTGGGACAGAAATGTGTCTGTGGGATATGGATTTTCGGATGCAGATTGCAGTGCCACCAAGGGGGGCATTTAGGCGATCTGTGCGATAAGTGTAGTAATCAGCGAGTCGGAATTTATCCTTTGGTTTCAGATGCGTCTCGCTGATTAAAAGTATGTCTATGTTGTGTGTATGAAGTACAATTTCCAATTCATGGACCTGTGAGGCAATACCATTGGCATTAAATGCCATGACATTAAGAAATTGTCCCTGAGCGTGTCTATACATCGTTAAAACATATCGACCACATTTGGCTGAGGAACATCATTCGTTCCATGGGATTTTAATAGTACTTAGCATGGGTGTGACGCTTTGTACCAAGCTTTGTAAATTAGGAGTGACCGCTGGTGCCTGAACTGAAGCAATGCGTTCTTGTATGCTGGTTTTCGGGGCTTGATTTTTGCCAGAGTTTACTGCAGCACTGAAGGAGGTTTGGGGGTTGATTTTCTTACTAGTAAAAGTGCGTGCAGTTACTGTCTTATTTTGTTTTGGTTCCCTATTTCTGAGGTAGGCCTGTTGAGCCTCTTCAAATTTAGGGCATTTCCTGAAGGATGCAGGGTGTCCTGATTCTCCGCAATTTGCACATTTGAGTTTGCTAGTGTCGATTCGTGCTTCCTCACGAACTGGGCATTGTTTGTGACTATGTTCCTTGGCGCATATAACGCATCTAGGAGTCAGGTTGCACCCTGCAAAGGTATGGTTAAATCTCTGGCATTTAAAGCATTGCTTCAGGCCAGAGCGTGGTCTATATGGTTCAAATGAGACCACAGTGCAGTAAAGTTTTTCCAGATGATAGATCTCTTTGGATCTTTCATTGTTGGCAAGTTCAACAATGTACAATGGGTACTTATATATGGACCCGTCCTCTAGTTTTTTTGTCACTTGCTTGATGCCTTTAACTTCAAAGTCCAATTCAGTTAATTCGGTTTTTATATCCTCTGTATCTACATTCGAGGGCAGCCGTTTGAGCATGACCCTTAGGGGAAGGTCTTTTTTCAATTGGAAGGTGTAGTATTGCCTTCCAATCGAGTCAAAGTACTTTATTACTACACTGTGGTCTTCCTGTGTGCTAGTGTAATATCTTAGACCTTCATGTGTACTAACAACTTTAAGGTCTTTTTTCACTAACATTTTTAGTGCCCTGTAAATTTTGACTAGGTCAGTGTGACCTATGAGTGTTACAGGCGGTGGCCTGGTTTCTTTCTTTGGGATATTATTGTTGATTTTTACACTAGAAGGTTCAGATCTTGGTGGCTCTTCACGTGTGTTATCTGTTGTTGTGGTGTGTGAGGATGGTTTCTCTCTATGTGAGAGGCCATTTTCCTCGTGTGTTTCTGTAGCTGATGATACTTGTGTTACATCCTTACCTGTGGTTGGTTTCTCTTTTTTGTTGTTAGAGCCACCAATATTTGTTTTCTTTGTGTATTTTTTCTCCTCGCTTGGTATAATGTGCATGGAGGGCCCAGAAATTTCCTCATCGCTTGATAATATAGAGAATTTATTGTACAGCTCAAGCGGTGAGGTATCAGCACTGGCTGAAGTTTGCCTTGGCACTTTTGGGTCTTTAGGATAGTCTTTATTTTTACGTTTAATGATGTTTTTTGGTTTGGAATTATTAGTTAATTCAGGGAATTCCTTGTCGACATTTGAGTTGATTTGAATTGCCGTGGGTTTTGGAATTTCTTTGATTTTCGTAGGTACATTTTTGCGTCGTTTTGACATACATTCATTTTGAATTTCTAGATACGTATCTTTCACTATGTTTTCTACGGTTTCTAGATAATAATCTAGATCTCTAGTTGCAACGTTTAATTCATCAATTTGGTTTCTACATTGATAGGCAAGATCTTCAGCCAGTTGCGAAATAGCAAAATCTGGATAGATGTCTAGGAAGTTCATAATGAGTATTAGAAGACCTCTAATTTCAGTGGCTGTTTTGAGGTATTTTGATTTAGGATGCAAGCCTTTATTGTCTATTAAACATTCAAAATCTCTCAGAACATCTCCCCAGATTTCATCTACTTTCTGGCGGCCCTCGTCAATATCCATATTTTCCTCATGCAAATTACTCATGCTTGGAATGTTGCTTGCCATTGCAAGACTTAGTTCAGACACTTATATACTATAGGCAAGTACACGACTTACCAGCGTGTAATTTCACAGCAATGACACTATCACTGATTTGAATTTGTACGTATACCAGCTAAAATTTAACACCGAATACACGGGAACGGTGTCTTTTTCACTTGGCCCTTTTGGGCCCACACTTTTGGGGCGTAACGGATTTGTAATCACGTAAGCACACTGAACAACACTTTAAATATACTGCCACAAGCACTTCGACTTCTTTGATTGCAGCAGCCACTGAAGGCCACGTGGTGACCGTTCTCTATGGGGTTCCGCAGCGAAGTGTGTCGCGCCCTACGTGACGCATTGTCGCGTTACGCTCGGCGTGATACTGGTTTCGCACGGAGCGTATACCGTACAGCGCTTATGTTTATAGAATTATCACCAGATGGCACCACATATATGGGAAATCGAAATGACGAACGTTCATAATAAATTCCCAAATGTGTTTACAAAAATGGATTTATACAAACCTGTCCCTGCACAACCTAATGAAATAAATTACATACATAGTATTTAGTAAACTATAAACTAATCTGATGTACACTAAACTGACCGATCGGAACCTAAAATGAAGTGATTGAACATTTATTTCTTAAAATATCTTTTCGAATTAAATGCAAATGTTCGTCATTCACATGTCCTGCCATCTGGTAGATTTAATTTTATAAGGGTTCACATATGCCAACTTCAATTCTAAAGAACTTTGAAAAATAATTGAGAGGAAAAGTCATAATTTGCGTACATAGATAAACATATAATAATTCTTTATAACAATTTAAGTACAGTTGCAAAACGTTTAAAATAGTATGAAATATTAGTAATGACGGAAAAAGTACCTAGAGTGACAGCATCATATGAATGTTGTATGGTAAATCTTATATATAAAAATTAATGTTTGTTTGTTTGTTTGTATATTTATTTGTTTGTTCGTACTTTATGCGCGGCCATACAGTTGATCCGATTGTAATGGTTTTTTTTGCAAAATGTTCAGGAGATTCTCGGGATGAATATAGGCTATAAGAGAGTTGAGATACTCAACTTCTACACCCTTAAAAATCGCCCTTTGTGACGCTTAAATGGCTTACGCTGCCTAAACCATAAGAAATACACAAAATTAATGTACACAGAATTGAATATCTCAAAAAGCTCTACAAAAATGTCCGCGACAGCATATGTTTATCTCTTACGGATAACTCACAAAACCATTTTTGTCTTTCATTGATACCAAGAGTCTCTTATCTCTTACGGGTAACTCACAATAACCATTTTTCTTTCATTGATACCAAGAGTCTCGCGCCATAGCCGTGTGGTTAAGGCAGGAAGTCTTTTGGCGCAGAACTACGGGACTTACGCTGGTTCGAGTCTCTACGGGGGGAAGAATTTTTTTCTCATGGAATGTCGGCCAGTATGGGTCAGAAATGAAATCTAGCTTGGGGGGGGAGATATATAACTTTTTGACTCACTCTCATCAATTTATCTTTTTTTCACTCTAATATAATTGTTATATGACGGTTCTTAACTTATCTGCAAAGGAGGGTACAATTTTAATGTTCATGACTATGTGACATCATCATTCACACTTCTTGAGCCACAACAGAAGGATGTAAGAGGTTTTCTGGCGAACTTATTTAATAATATCTAATTATGTCCTAATTTCTGAATTTTATGGTGAAAAAGTAACATATTTTTATCGTCCGCCCATGACATGAGAATTGAACGTTCGGGCAGGACAACGTCTGCCGGGTACGATAGTTATAGAATACATTATTGTTTAGTTCTTAAATAAACATATGGTTGATGATAATACCAAATTTTAGAATACTTCAGATCTTCGCCTGAGCAGCTTTATCGGTTTTGAATTTAATAAAAGATGAAATTTATGTACAACCATAATATCCCTAAGATACAATATTTACAGCTTTTATTTAAGTTCAGGCCACAATAACTCTTTTTTTCTGTACTCCTTCATGCTCATATTGTATAGAATTCGATGATGATTGCAACAAAACTATCAAACTTTCGTCGTTAAAATTTGTAAGTTACAAAATAAGCGCTGTATTTCCGACATTTTGTCATAAAATCTTAGTTTGTTTTTAGCAATTACACCAACGAGTACGGATAACAGCTTCTATAGTCTTTGTTTTTATCAATTAGCTAAATCCGCAGCATCTTCTGAGCTTCATTATTAATTTTCAAAGTGTCCAATATCCTATGTTAAAAATAAATTGTTGGTCTATATCATCACTGATTGTAATGAACATTGGATAAGGAGTACAAATGGCGCTTTGACTAAAGGGCTTTTCTTTCCTACAGTACACCATAGGCTAAAGGCAAAACATTTTATTCCAAATTTCATTTTAACACAATTTATGACCGATCAAGGAAAATTTGGAAGTTATTTTAGGAGATTTAATATTAACCCAGACAGTGATCATAGTTGTAAATGTCAAGAATCAATACAATCTGTAAAACATGTTTTATTTGATTGTCCTATATTCGAAAGACAACGATTCTCGTTAAACTTACTCTACATGTTGAGGCTTCTGCCTCAATGTGATTTTTAAGAACCAAAATTATTATAAACATTTTATGAACTTCATAATAATATGTAGTATTTTCTAAGACACTTATAGACAATTTATGTAATTCATAACACTCATTCAAAGCCATAAGATAATTCTGTTTTACAATGCATAGCATAATACTGTTATAGAGCGATTCCATGAAAATGTCATACCGAGGTGAAAATTTTGAAACTTACACAGGAATAATTTTGTTGATGTAATATATATCTGTAAATATCAAATTTTATAATTCTATAAGAAAATGTTTCAAATGTGCATTATTTAAATCTAATAATAGCGGTAAAACTTGTCATATTCCAAACCTGAAAAAATACGCAAACTTTTACCAATTTCTTGTTTAATGATTTGGTCGAATGAATTCGTTTTATTTCGCAAAATATTTTTTTAAACCATGCTTTGGTCCTCCTTGGTCGTAAATGAAACAATATTAATTGCATCCTAATATTCTATATACCTTAAATGCATCCTATAGTTGTTAACTGTAAGTTATGATCAGTCAGTCACAGAAAACGCATAAAAATTACTGTACACAATATAATAATTGATGGATTAAAATTTCCTGTTGAATTCTACGTTATCGGCACACAACTAACAAAAACGTATTGATGACATTTTCTTGTAAAGTCATTATTTTTCCCGCTGGAGTCCCGTGACTGACTGACTTTTTGTCCCCTCATTTATATTGCTAATACGCATGACGCAGTCAGTTGCTTGCTGGACTCCGCTGTGTATTAATATAAACATGGTTTAGGAAATCTGGTAGACTGTTCGGCTCAGCTGTTTCATAAAATAATTACTGGCCCTTCTTATGTGACAATTTGAGCTAAAAGGCAGCCAGCGGAAGGATTTAAATGTAGAGTAATTCCATGAAAATGTCATAGCGATGTGAAAATTTTGAAATAGGCGCAGGTGTAATTTTTTTCGATGAGATATACTTTTTTACAGATTAAATTTTCTGATTCTAGAAATTAATGTTTAAGATACGGATTATTTTGATTCTAAAATTAATAGTAGAACATCACATATTCCGAAACCTGAAAACACATGCAATATTAAACGAACTTTTGTTTTCCTGTATAAGTTTGTTTTGACTCTTTTAAACCATATTTCGGTCCTTTCTGATCGTAAATGTAATACTAATAATTGTATTATAATATCCTAGATAATTAAAATGCGCCCTATAATTAAAAGGGCAAGCTACAGTCGGTCACATAAAACATACAAAACTTATTGTTAACGATACGATAATTGATGAATTCAAATTTCCTCTGGGATTCTACGTTATCGGTGTATAACTAACAAAAAGGTATTAACGACATTGTCTTATAAAGTAATTATGTTTCCCGCTAGAATCCCGTGACTGACTTTTTTTATATTACTACTACGCACGGCACACTCAGTTGCTTGCTACACAGATGTTTAAAAAAGCGATTTCAACATCTTGCAGCTATTCCGGAAACTCATGGAGTTCACCATGTGAAAGTGTAGAAGCCGTATGTTATAGAATATGCACAAATTTCAAATGAACAATCAGTGCGAAAAATGCACAAGTTTCGTGTGTGAAAGAAAATTATATTTTTATTAATGGCATTTAAATAATTCCTCATTATGCAATTCTTCAATATGTATGTTATTAAGTGAATCACTAAAATATTGTGTACTGGAATTAAACAAGTGCGCGGTTCTTATGTGTTAGAAAATGTGTGTGGAAGTCCTTGAACTTGAAAGTTTCTCGCATCAGTTTGACCTTTGACATGCCATGTGTGTCGCATTATCGGGGATCCACAGTGAGATGTTGCCACAGTTCCATTATTGTGTTGATTGCAACAATAGTTTTAAATCATATGAAGTTACTTGTATAAAAAATACAATTGGCGTGGAGTATATGTGATTAAGTATGTATAACCGGTAGTGTAAAAGAAAATTATTATTGGGTGTAGCGTTATTGGAAACCAACAGAGTGAAAATACGTATGATTTTCCACATTTAAATAAAAATTTTAATAATTTGCATACTGTACTTTTTTTGTTAATTTGTTTTTTTTTTGTCTTTAAAGATGAGACGCGTGAAAGTTAATTTTAGTGTTCAGGAACGAATAATGCAAATTCCATATCGGCATTTTATTTATTTCAATGGTTCAATCTATTAAGAGCATCAAATAAATTTTAATCAGTTAATATGGATGTAATAAAATTATACTCATATTAGGCATATTTAACTATAGAGAAGGCTCTTTGTTGTTAAGAAGTTAATATTTTCTCTATTTTGTGGAATTTAAAATGATACATGGTAACCAAGTTAAATAAATTACACTATTTATTTAATATTTTTTACAGTATATCAAATTGTACATTTCCTATACATGATAAAAGGAGTGAAGTTCTTTATTCATCTCCATATTATCGCTTATATCTATTATCCATCCATAGTAATTCTGCCCGAGGGCAGGTCTTTCATTGCAATCATAGCATTTTCATGCTGTGCTTGCAGCTTTGCTAGGGAACTGTAGATGTGGTAGCTTCCCGTTGTTTTCCACACCGGTGAAGGATGATGATGATGATGATAAGGATAATGATGGCCATATGGTTTCGGGGACCGTTTGGGCTCTGTTAAAGAAACACTGCCCTATAACAGCAAGCTTCTCACTAGAACACCCAGAAGAAAACAATACCTGCAACGGAGATGCAGTCTCACGAAAAATTAACATAACTCAAATAAAAGAAGACAAAAGGCAGTTGATGAAGCTAGAACACACTATAGAGGAAGGAGACATCGAAGCGGCAGCGACAGCGCTAGAAAATATTATCAAGACAGCAATCATCCCCAGAACCAAACGTAAAGCCAAGGAATGGTTCGACACTAAATGTTTTGAGGAAAGAAGAAAAGTCCTACATATCCTAAACTTAACACGGACATCCGACACAACAGAAAACCTGGACCGATATAACAAGGCAAGGAAAAAATACAAAGCCTTAATCAAACAAAAACGGAAAGAATATATGGAAGCAGAAGCCACAAAATTAATCGAAGAAGCGAGATCAGACCCCTTCATTGTAATAAAACCCAGAAGAACACACGCCACAGGAAAAATAAGCATAGAAACCTGGGAAAAACACTTCCTCAAGATTCTTAACATAGATAACAAGAATGCAGCATATGGGCCAAAAACCCCAGAGATACCAGACTCAAACTTCAACTTTTTCACCGAAAAGGAGGTCCAACAAACATTAAAATTCTGAAAAATAACAAAGCATCAGGACCAGACGGAATCTACAACGAACACCTTAAAGCTTCCGTAGAGGTTATACTACCAGCACTCACTAAGCTGATAAATCTTTGTATCAAAACCGGCACCATCCCAAACAGATGGAAAACTTCAACCATCAGAATCCTGTATAAAAGGGACGGAGACAGGACCGATCCCAACTCTTACAGAGGCATAGCGCTGGAGAACAACTTCCTAAAAGTCCTCTCGAGAGTAATAACATGCAGGCTAACAAATGAAATTGACTGTAAACTCCCAGAAGAGCAGTTCGGTTTTCGGAAAGGAAGAAACACCCTTCAAGCAGTTCGGATCCTTATAGAAGACATCGAAAACCATCTAAGATTCCCACAAGGAAAATTCCACGTAGTATTTGTAGATTACTCGAAAGCGTTTGATACACTAGATAGAAATATAATCTCAGCAAAATTAGAAGCCCTAACAGACAGAAAACAACTGGCAGTCCTGATCCACAACATGTTAGAGAGCAATATAATACATATCTCTGACAATGTATCTATCTCCAAGGAAGTCAAGCAAACAAACGGGGTACTACTGGGAGACCCACTCAGGCCACTACTATTTAACGTGGCGACGCATGATTTAGCCGACAAAATAAAGGAAACAACAAGCAACATAAAATTATATATGTACGCGGACGATATGGCCATCGGATCACCAGACAAAAAGGACCTCCAAAACGCGATTAACGCGCTAGAAAAATGGGCCGACGAAAATAAACTCCAGATCAATCCAAAGAAAACAGTTCAAATGAACTTCAGGAAAGGTGGAAGAGAGAACCCACAAGACAGAATAATATATAAGAATGAATCCCTCCAAACAGTTAACTTCTTCAAATACCTGGGCGTGACCCTCCAAACGACAATGAAATCTTTCAGGATTCACATCAAAGCAAGAACAACAGCAGCCACAAAGGCAATCCTTGACATAAGGTCAATATCCAAATTATCCCTAAAAACCGCCATGAATCTCTTCGACGCCAAGATCATACCCATTTTAACATACGGTATAGAACAAATCTGGGAAAAACTAGGAATAAAAGACCTATCAACAATAGAGGTCGTTAAAGCCCGATTCCTGAAGTCAGCACTGGGATTGTCCAAACACACCCGATCACGACTCGTATACGAACTTGCCAGAGAGACCTTCCTAATAGAAGATCTTAGGACCAAATTTAACTTACCATTTACGGAGAACTGGGGAAAGCTAATGGATATAAGAAGACAGAAATCAGTAGAGATCTGGCCCGAATTTTATTCCACAGAAGCAATGGTAAATAGAACATGGATCGAAACCAATCAAGACCTACGCCACTTTGTAAATTCCCTGGCAACGCATGAATACCACCATAAAGTATGTAATCTATAGGCCTACCACGACCCTAATGCTGTGGTTTATCTACGACGCAACGCACCAGCGCAAAAATTGCTCCCCATGTATTTAAATGGAGGTGGTTTATCTACAACGCAAATTGCTGGCGCAAAAAAATTTGCGCTGACATGTCGCGTCGTGATTTGGAATCTCTTGAATCCAGGACGCAATTTGCCAGCGCAAACAAAGAATATAGAAGATATTACCCATACTCATTGGTGTAATTGCTATAAGATTTGTTAACAAAATGTCGGAAATACAGTACTTGTTTTATAACTTTCCAATTTTAACGACGAAAGTTAGACAGTTTTGTTGCAAATCATCGAGATCTATACATGTTTTTTTACAATATGAGCATGAAGGAGTACAGAGATGTACAGAAAAAAATTATTGTGGCTTGAACTTAGTCAAGAGATAAATAAAAGCTGTAAATATTGTATCTCGGGGATATTATGGATGTGCATAAATTTCGTCTTCTATTAAATTCAAAACCTGATAAAACTGCTCAGGCGAAAATCTGAAGTATTCTAAAATTTGGTATATTCATCAACCATATGTTTATTTAAGAACTAAAGAATAATTTATTCTATGATTTTCCATACAACATTCATATGATGCTGTTGCTCTAGGTACTTTTTCTGTCTTTACTAATATTTCGAACTATTTTAATCGTTTTGCAACGACACTTGAAACTTTTTTTATGAAGAATTTTAATATGTTTATCAATGTACACAAATTATGACTTTTCCTCTCAATTTATTTTCAAACTTCTTTATTAGAATTGAAGTTGGCATACGTGAACGCTCATAAAATTAAATCCACCAGATGGCAGGACTTAAGTGTGAATTACCAACATTTGCATTTAATTCCAAACCATATTTTAAGAAATAAATATTCAATCACTTCATTTTGTTAGATTCCGATGGGCCAGTTTAGTGTACATCAGATTAGTTTACAGTTTACTAAATAGTATGTAAGTAATTTATTTTATTAGGTTATGCAGGGACAGGTTTGTATACATTAGTTTTTGTAAACACATTTGGAAATTTATTATGAACGTTGGTCATTTTGATTTTCCATATATGTGGTGCCATCTGGCGACAATTCCATAAACATATGCGCTGTAGCGTATGCGCTCCATGTGGAACCAGCATCACGCAGCGCGAAACGCGAATTCGCGTCACGTCGGGCGCAACACGCTGTATAATAAACCGTAGCATAATGCTGTGGTTTATCTACGACGCAACGCGCCAGCGCAAAAATTGCTCCCCATGTATTTAAATGGAGGTGGTTTATCTACAACGCAAATTGCTGGCGCAAAAAAAATTGCGCTGACATGTCGCGTCGTGTTTTGGAATCTCTTGAATCCAGGACGCAATTTGCCAGCGCAAACAAAGAATATAGAAGATATTACCCGTACTCATTGGTGTAATTGCTAAAAACAAACTAAGGTTTTATAACAAAATGTCGGAAATACAGTACTTGTTTTATAACTTTCCAATTTTAACGACGAAAGTTAGATAGTTTTGTTGCAAATCAACGAGTTCTATATATGTTTTATACAATATGAGCATTAAGGAGTACAGAGATGTACAGAAAAAATTATTGTGGCTTGAACTTAGTCAAGAGATAAATAAAAGCTGTTACTTTTTCTGTCTTTACTAATATTTCGAACTATTTTAATCGTTTTGCAACGACACTTGAAACTTTTTTAATGAAGAATTTTAATATGTTTATCTATGTACACAAATTATGATTTTTCCTCTCAATTTATATTCAAAGTTCTTTATTAGAATTGAAGTTGGCATACGTGAACGCTCATAAAATTAAATCCACCAGATGGCAGGACATATGTGTGAATGACCAACATTAGCATTTAATTCCAAACCATATTTTAAGAAATAAATGTTCAATCACTTCATTTTGTTAGATTCCGATGGGTCAGTTTAGTGTACATCAGATTAATTTATAGTGTACTGAATAGTATGTATGTAATTTATTGATTAGGTTATGCAGGGACAGGTTTGTATACATTACTTTTTGTAAACACATTTGGAAATTTATTATGAACGTTGGTCATTTTGATTTTCCATATATATGGTGCCATCTGGCGACAATTCCGTAAACATATGCGCTGTAACGTATGCGCTCCATGCTGAACCAGCATCACGCCGAGCGAAACGCGAATTCGCGTCACGTCGGGCGCGACACGCTGTATAATAAACCGTAGCATAACTCAACATGTGTATGTGAACTTTGTGAACTACCGTGTGACCGTTACCACATTACAGCATGTAAAAGACTACCTAAATCAATAATTGCGACCTGCACAGACTAACGACACTGTGAAAAGTAGTGTAGAAGACATTAACATTAGTTAGATTCATGCACAACTTGTGCGCTTTTCGTTTATATAACATTGTAGTTCATCGTAAACGACCATAAATTTTTAGATGTCACTGTACGCAGTTTTCTCTCTATTCGGTTTCTCTATGGTTGTAAACATGCTCTGTTGATCTGCTGTGGATTCTAACCCGGTTCATTCGGTTCTCTATGATTCTAACCTCTATTTCAAGTGTTCAAGATCAGTTCAAGATTAATTATTGTATTTACATGCTATTTAATACCCTATACTCATTAAATGGGTCCACATAAGAAACATGATAATTCGGTTGTAGACTTTAAATGCTCAAAGAAAGAAAAAAAGAAGCGGAAAGAAATTAAATTATTAAAAGCCCTTAAAAAAGCTAATATTGGAGAAACGAGTAAAATAGATGGTTCAGAAACCGTAAGTCAAACTCCACAAGAGGTTCATGAAATATCAACATTAAGTATTGCAGTTCCTGGTTCAATCCTCGAGAATGCACAGTCTCCAGAATTACGGACATATCTTGCAGGTCAAATTGCAAGAGCTGCTGGTATTTTTAAAATTGATGAGGTATGTTTATTAAAATATTTGGAACTACTTAGGAAACAACTCACTGAACTGAACTGAACTTAAAAAAAAACTAACACAAATAACTAAACATAACCTTGAATCTAATGGAAAAACTTTAGTTTGATTTCTACCATAAAGTCCTACAGAATAGCAGTGAGCGTGCGCAAACGTTTATAGAATCGAAACTAGATGGGAACCACGGCTGAGGTTCACAAACCGTACCACACAATTTTCCATAACATTCTTATGCCACTGGTGCACTAAACACTTTTCAAGCATTTATAATAACGTTTATACTATTTTTAACATTTTGGAACCATTTTATAAACATTTCGGCTCAACTGCACTTCTACTAGCGCTTGATTTTTCAGTATATTGTTACAAACTATAGCTCTACTTCTGTATTTACTAACATTATGTAATATTTTAAACTTTTTCAAACAATTTTTATAACATTATTAGACAATTTTGAAGTTTTATTTAAATATGCAAATCACAATATTATGACAGTGTTAGACAATATTGTGATGCTAACTGCTATTTTCTCCACAGAATATATTATTTAGTCTATGATTTTTCTATTGTTGTTTTGGGTTACCGCTGGTTGGATCAGCGTTAGGGAGTGATAAGTAAGTGTACACCCATTTTTAATAAACGTTTGGTAATTTTAATAATGTTCATTTATATTTTTAACATAGATTTGGGGATTTATTGCAAATATTGGTCATTTAAATTTCATAGCAACGGATAGTAATCGAGGATGATAATCGATATGTGGTTCGATTGTGGTTTATCGCTGGCTCTATAAACTTTGGCGCATGCGCACTGTTATTCTATAGGACTTTGAAAATATTTCACGCTAGTTTAAGTGCAGTTTTTCCGACATTTCTTACGATTTTTAAATATTTCTAAATTACGCGAATATTGTACATCGAGTTCTACAGGTGCGGAAATGCTTCATGTAACATCCTCTAGGTGGCTCTCACATCGGAGTTACGAACATTTTAAAATAATTCCAAACCATATTTAGTGTTAAGTGTTTGTAAAATTAGTTTATAGTTTATTAAATAATATGCATGTAAATTGTTTTGTTAGGTTAGGAAATGGGAAGTTAGTTTACATCCATTTTTTTTAGCATTTGGGAATTTATTCCCAAAGTTGCCGACTTCAGTGCCATCTACCGGAACCTGCATTAACAATTATAGCAACTCCTGCATGCGCACTGCAATTCTCTAGAATTAGAAGAATTCATGTGTGATGGTTTCTCCACCGTATCTGGAAACCATATATCTACAAAATGTTTATAGAGTTGTTGTTGCATGGAACCACACACAGTAAATTCCCAAATGTTTATTAGAAATGGATGTACATCCTTAGACAAAAAAATGAGTCTTCCGCTGATACTATCAATCGATCGGGGAACTTCGTGAGCGCTCGCAAAAACCGTATTCACATCAACATGTTTTCAATAATTGTACTGGGTTGTTTGCTAGTTAATGCAGTACACACTCAAGCAACCTTAAAGAGAGAGTTTGGCTTAGTGTGTTCCATGGTCGAGAGGTTTAATAGACATCGTCTGCATTCGTAACCTCACGGGTTCGATTCCCGTTTTACCTTTTTTTTTAACGGAATGTTAGAATAGCATTTTGCCTGTAATGTAGTTTCATATTTAATTTTATATTTGAGTTTTATAGCTTTAATGCACACACAAAAACATAAATTAAAACCTTCTTCTAATAAGTAAATGAGGAAAAAATAATATCTCCTAAAATGAAAACTTTAACAAAAACAAAATCAATATCGGGTGCATGAATCCTCAGCATCAATTACTGCCCTCAATCTGCGGGGCATTGATGCAATCAAATTTCTACAGGCATGTGGATGACTGGCTAGAGCATCCCAGGTATCTTGAATTTGTGCCCATAAGCCATCTTTTGTCTTTCGTGCATCTGCAGGCCAATTAGAGTTCATCTCTATTTTCATCTTAGCCCACACATTTTGGATTGGATTCAAATCTGGCAAACAGCGAAATTTGATTTGCCTTCTCCTTTAACAATCAAATCAAATTTCGCTAAACACATTTCAGAAAGTGGCCACAATTTCAACAATATTGATAAATACAATGTCAATTATACACAGAGAAAACAACACACAAAATTAACATTTTAGAAGAAATCAAAATTATCATGAAGGCCAAGAATACAAACATTCTCAATGAAAATATGCCTAATGAGCAAAACCCTTAATTAGACATACAGTTAATTCAATACTACTACAACTCCAGAAGATGAAGCATGCATCGGAATGCCTAGAGTGAAATCAATGAAAATTTTAAATAGTTGAGGAAGACGGTAGTATGCAAGGTAAGAATAAATAATTGTTTAAAGAAATTAAAACAACATGCTTTATTAGAAAACCGAACTAAAAAATGAAAAATAATTTTAATTTCCAACACACTTGGGATAAAATTAAAGTGGTCAACAAAAAAAAAAATCGTCTTCAACACAACTAGGGATGCCTCGGTCCTTGTATGACCTGTGGAGGGATATAACTAAATATCAGTTCATAAAATCTTATCCTATTCATCAATTAATCATTTCGGATGAATAATTACAGTCATACTTTTAGGTGAAAATATATGATTGATTTACTTTGTTATTTATACAGAGTTATCTACAAAAAAATACTTTGCCATCAAAAGCGTGGGATGCTCTATATCAATTATTATATTTGATAATAAACAGATATTGGTAAAAGTAAAGTCTCTAAGAAGAAAACGTAAAAACCATAAAAAGCATCCCACGCTTTTGATGTTAAAATTATTTTTTTTGTAGATAACTATAGTTTTATTCTATGCATGTTGGAGATGATCTTGCTTAATACTCTTCTAAAAAAATCCTGGCTCGGATTTGAACCAGCGACCTACGGATTATACCACTACAGTCCACCGCTCTACCAACTGATCTCTTATAACGATTGACTAAAAAATTGATGTCTACAACCTATTACACCTGTTTTTATTTTTTTTAATTTTCTGATGATTTTGGCCAGGATTTTAGAAAAAAATTAGAAATTATTGTATTGTCATGGGTCCTTTACAAGTATACAAAGTTTCAAGTCGATCCAATGTTTTTAAGTGGGTGAAAATCGTGTTCAAAGATTCCGTTACATAGATACAGGTGTAAAAATATGTAATTTAGCATTGTTATAACCTCAACTGTATAAAAAACAATTATGAACTTAAAAAGTATAGATTAATTGAAATGTCAAAATAAAATGTATTTAATTCATAAAACATTTTAATACAACTATCACAAAAAAAACTGGATAATTGAAGATGCGAACCTGCGATTTTCACTAGCAGAAAGTGACCGCATGCTTTACCGCTGACCTATCAGGACACACAGGAGAGTCTTCAGTTCATGCCACATAACACAGTAGCTCAGGGACTGCACAATTATGACTAGTTTCCTAGTTTGAACCCAGTGCTGTGCCGAGTGTGACTTAGAAGAAATGTGCATTCAAGAGATGACTCATTTTTTTAGCCTAACAAAATAAATTACATGCATATTATTTAATAAAGTGTACACTAACTTGTCCCATCAGAACCTAACAAAATTAAGTGAATTTCTTAAAATATGTTTTGGAATTAATTGCAAATGTTGGTCACACCAATTTCACAGATATGCCCTGCCATATATGTTACATTGTGTTTGCGCATGTGCACTGCGATTCTTGAGAGATAAATACCCACAATTTGTGTATATAGATAAATATTTAATAATGTAAATGCTAAAAATATATAGTGCAATAATGTCATAAGAATGTATGGAAAATCACAATCTAAAGTTGAGCCATTATTTTTTTTAAAGTTTAAGGTAGTAAATGTGAAGTAGAACTCAAATATCATTGTGGATATATATTGTGTATCGGCCACAGTGGACTAGTGATTGTGCTTCTTGCCTCTGAACCTGAGGGTCACGGGTTCAAACCCAGCAGGAGTAGATAAATTTTTTTTAGGAATGAAAAATCTAAGGAGTAAGTTCTCTGAACAGGACTTTAAACCGTGGGTCGTGAGTCTGAAGTTTTCAGGCTTGTAAAAGATCCTTAAGCCTGAATAAAGAGGCCTCTAAGCAAAATTTACCGACCTCAACGCCCTAGTAATACCTTAGTTGCCTGTTGGATGCCTCATTGAGTCGGTGCATTGACTGCATGCCATTCATGACATCTATGGGCAAATAAGGTAAATGAATTAACTTAGTCTAATGACTCCTGATAAGGGCTATGCCATTATAGATAGATGTGTGTCACTATTTTTAAGATGCTCGACATGATATTAACATTATGAATCATGCAAAGTTAGCTATGCAATATGGTTAAACAGGATAGTCAACTTGAAAAAACGTTTTTTCATATCTGCTTACTATGCTGGTTCAAGTGCTCTCAGTGTCATCTTGAATTCCACCTGGGTGGGTAGAAGATCAGAAACTTAGTAATATAACATAACTGAAGCTAATCTAAATACCTAACTTAAGGTATCCTGCCATGTTAACATTGTAGTAATATGAATGTTAATTGCTTAAAAATGTGTGGAAATTGTAGTGTAGATGACCAATTTCAATTAGATTGTACAAATGTATCTGAGAAAGTCAGTCCTCCTCAACATAATTTTAATTTTCAGAGATATTTTGGACGATGGCCTAAAAGATCTCCACAATTTAAAATTAGAGTATTGTTAGGGATATGATGCACAACTGATCACAGGTTACAAACTATATACACCACAGGTTGTAAACTATACTGAATGCTATTGATTATATGACTAGTTAGTTATGTTTGTGATACTAACAAGTTTTTTCTTATATTGTGGCATCTTTCATTATAGTGTTCTATATTGGATAGTTAAGCAGTATTTAGTTCATTAGGAAATTTATTTTCAGTTTTATAGATTTTTCTTCTTCTTTAGATGGTTTGTATTGACATTATGCCAATAGACTGCAACAAGGCAGCATGAGCAGTCTCTAACATTGGATTGATAGTTCCTTTTTCCAAACAGATTCATAGCTTTGCTGGCTCCATATTGTTTATATATCACAATTTTATGAAGAAATGGACGAAGGTCATCTGAACAACTGTATCTCGCTGTCAAACATGAAGATTCTAAGACCTCAAAGTATTGGAGAGCGACTGCTAATGACTTCAGAGTTAGATGCAGCACATTACACAAAAACAGATTATTTTTATGTAAAATTATAATTTTTTAACCAATAACTATATACACACACACCTAAGGTCGCTAATTACATTCTACAACAGTTTTTTTATGGTTAGTGAATCATTTCCTTATCAGTCCCCTAAAATTATAGGAGCACCTAGCTATCTTGTAGGATTCAGATGGATTTTCTTCAGTTTAACTTCCACGGATGTTTACACAAAATTTCCGAATTCACTTTATTTATCATATTTAAAGAGAAAAATTATACGCTCAGACCGGGACTTGAACCTGGGACCCTTGGTTCTCTAGACCAAGTGCTCTACCAATTGAGCTACCAGAGAAAGTACCGATCTAAACGCAAATCTTTCTCTATATATGTTGTAATTCCCGCCCACCAAATGCTTTGAAGCTGTTGCTTCTATCTTTCCAAATGGCGGCTTCTTTCGATGTTTTATTATTCATTTCATACATCTCAATGATGAATAAATCATATTTAAAGAGAAAAATTATATGCTCAGACCGGGACTTGAACCCGGGACCCTTGGTTCTCTAGACCAAGTGCTCTACCAACTGAGCTACTGGAGCAAGTACCGATCTAAACACAAATCTTTCTCTATATACGTTGTAATTCACGCCCACCAAATGCTATGAAGCCGTTACTTCTATCTTTGCAAATGGCGGCTTCTTTATTAGAAGACATATATTTGGGAATAATATATTACATTATAATGCCAATACGGCTTCTTTTGATGTATAATTCCCAAATACATGTCTTCTTAATAAAGAAACCACCATTTGCAAAGATAGGAGCAACGGCTTTATAGCATTTGGTGCGCAGGAATTACAATGTACGAGGGTCATACTGAAAGTCTTCAGCAACATTTTTTTAAACAATCATAATATTTATTTTAGACAAACCAAGTACACCATGTTAATCTACAGACCTTTGTGCTACTTTTCAACATAGTCTCCATTTCTTTACACACATTTTGTCCAGCGTTCTACAAGCTTGAAAATTCCTTTATGATAGAAGTCCGTTCCAGTTGCTCGACACTGACGCACTACTTTCCAAATATCCTCCAGCATCTCGTAGCGTTGGCCTCTCATCTGCTCCTTCACAGAACCAAAAAGATGGTAGTCGGAGGGTGCCAAATAGGGACTATAGGGAGGATGTGGAAGAGTTTCCCACCCAAATGTCCTGATCTTCTCCACAGTGGCACGAGCAGCGTGAGGACGCGCGTTATCGTGTTGCAGAATGATCTTCCTTCCAGGGTGTTTGTCGTGCAATGCACGACGGAGCTTCACAAGTGTCTGGATATAGCAGGCAGCATTTATAGTTTGTCCAGGTTCAAGAAATTCAACCAGAATGCAACCTTGCGCATCCCAGAAGACACTGCCCATAACTTTCCCAACAGATTGCACTGTCTTCGCTTTTTTCTTTGATGGCGAATTCAAGTGGTGCCATTCCATACTCTGGCGTTTTGTTTCAGGCTCGTAGCGATGAAACCAGCTTTCGTCACCTGTCACAATACTTGTCAAAAAATCATCACCTTCATTTCGAAATCTCTGAAGAAGGTTATGGGTGAGGGTTCTTCTCTGAAGTTTGTGGTCTTCACTCAATAAACGTGGAACCCAACGGGCACTAACTTTTCGGTAACCTAAGCTGTGAATCATTTCTTGCACTGCACTGTGTCCTACTGCAAGTTTTGTAGTGATTTCATTCACTGTGATACGCCTGTCATCTCTAATGAGCGCATCAACTCTTTCCTTGTTGCAATCTGTGGAGGCAGAGCATGGGCGACCGCTACGAGGCTCATCTTTGATACTCGTGTTCCCATCTTTAAAATGTTTCACCCATCTCCTAACACTGCTGGCACCCATGCAGGCATCTCCGTAAGCACATTGAAGTCTTTTGTGAATATCAACAGCAGATTGTTCCTCTTTAACAAGGAATTCAATGACAGCGCACTGTCGAAACGAAACATTGATATCTGCCATTTTGGAAACACTGCATGTGGTCACATGATAGAAGCTATGATGCCACAAAACGGCAGTGTTGTGGTATAAAGTCTGTAGAATACAATCCTGCAGTTGTTTTTGTTACATTGTTGAAATTTGAATTTTAACAATGGGTTGCTCACGACTTTCAGTATGACCCTCGTATTTAGAGAAAGATTTGCATTTAGATCGGTACTTGCTCCGGTAGCTCAGTTGGTAGAGCACTTGGTCTAGAGAACCAAGGGCCCCGGGTTCAAATCCCGGTCTGAGCATATAATTTTTCTCTTAAATATGATTTGTCTATCATTGAGATGTATGAAATGAATAATACAAACATCGAAAGAAGCCACCATTTGCAAAGATAGAAGCAACGGCTTCATAGCATTTGGTGGGCGGGAATTACAACGTATATAGAGAAAGATTTGCGTTTAGATCGGTACTTGCTCTGGTAGCTCAGTTGGTAGAGCACTTGGTCTAGAGAACCAATGGTCCTGGGTTCAAGTCCTGGTCTGAGCATATAATTTTTCTCTTTAAATATGATTTATTCATCATTGAGATGTATGAAATGAATAATAAAAACATCACTTTATTTATTTCACAATGATTCACCACAAACAATTTGGTAATAAAGTCTCTTCTTTTACCATTTAGTTCCTTACACTCACTAGCAATTTCACATAACACATCTACTTTGGCTTCACATTTAGGTCATGTTTACTTCTCCATATTTTGGACACGATTGGCTGGTCAGATTCTTGCAAATATAAGCAAAGGCAGAAACATTCCAAAATGCCAGTCCAGACTTTTCTTGAGTGGAAGACTTGAGAATCAACTTTTCCAGAATGGATTTTCTCTGCAGACTTTCCAATTCATTAGCTCATGAATCCCTCTTTACCATACAAGACAAGACCTGACTCTCGCCATTGCCCGCTGAATTCAAAAGCCAGTCCAACAATGTGTCACTATATAATTGAGAATGATTTTGGGAAAATCTTTAGAATAGTTACTCACTTACTCAATGAATTTTTCAATGTTCTACAGGATCACTGTGTGCATCCACAAACACTTAATGAAACTTCTGCCAGATGGCAGGACATATCTGTGAAATCAGTATGACCAACCTTCGGAATAAATTCCCAAACATATTTATAAGAAATGGATGTATGAAAATTTTTCCCTTCATAACCTAACTAAATTAATTACATGCATATTATTTGTTTCAGATAGTGGTGTTTGATGATATTGGTAGTGGAAATATTGTTGATATAAAAAAGCGGGAAGACCTAGATGAGGATGGAAAACCCATACGACATAGCTGTATGCAGTTAGCGAGAATATTACAATATCTTGAATGTCCTCAGTATCTCAGAAAGTATTTCTTCCCAATTCATAAAGACCTTCAATATGCTGGTCTGTTAAATCCCCTGGATTCACCTCACCATCTTCGACAAAAGATGAATTTTTATTCAGGTAATTCTCATACCTCAGAGGTACAGTAGTAGTCCTTTGACTCCTTAGTGAGAGCTTTTCATCAAACACAATTTGTTGCTATGGCCTTCATTTCTTTCCAAACCTTTCCATTTCTCCATGATTCTCTCTGCTCCCTGAGGGTTCCATTCCAATATTTGTTTCTCTGCTATGGTCTCATTTGATTTTCTTGATGTATGACCTATACACCCCAATTTCCATCTTTTAATTTGGGTCTCTATTGTTGTTCTTCTGTTAATCTCCATAAATTTTCAACCTCAGAGGTATACTATGATATTTATATTTTTTCAGCCTAAAATGCAGGCATACAAGGGGTTCAGAATTCATCTGAAAAAATTAGGTTACTAAGATAATGTTTGGGTCTCAGGTTTTGGCCGGGATATATATACATTTCTATCATTTAATGATCATCTTTCATACAAGTATAAGGCCTGATAATGATCTCAAGACTGAATTTTCAATCCATCTCTTCTTGGGATGGCCCAGAGATCTCTTTCCATGTGACGGTAATGAAGCATGACTTTTTTTATTCTGTTCATGGTATATGTTGTACATAATTTTCCAATTGTATTGGTAATATTTATAAAATGGATAACTGGTTTTAACAGAAGTTCTTGCAGGAATTCATTTCTTTTGTGATCCCATCGGAAATAACCCTCCATGAATTTTATGTCGCTGACTGTGATTTGATGGATCTACTTATTTCTCAATGTCTAATGCTTCATTTCTGTAATGAGTCTTGCTAATGTTTTATAATGGCATGTTCTCATGTGCCTTCATACTATGGAAGGTTTCATAATTTTATTAATAATTCTCATTGTTTTATTCTATTTTCTCAATGTGTAAAAAAAGTTTTGAAGATAATTTCATTGCTAAATTCTGTGTATTAGATTCAAATACATAAGTGGACCATGCCAGGAGTTAGGAGTTACTAGACAAGTTAATTTAGTTATGGTTATTTCCTACAGATGTCATGAATGGTATGTGGGCAACACACCAACCCATGAGACAAACGGTAGGCAACTAAGGTATTATTAGGATGAATGAGGCCAGTAAATTTTGTTTAGAGACCTCTTTATTCAGTCTTAAGGATATTTTACATGCCTGAAAATCTTCAGACTTGGGGCCTAAGATTAAAGTCCTTCCTGGAGGACTTGCTCCTTGGATTTTCCTACCTTAAAAAACCTGCTGATTCTGGCAAGGTTGTAACCTGTGACTCTCAGGACCAGAGCAAGAAACATAACCACTAGTCCACCCTGGCGACATTTTTACACATTACTTAAAAAAATATGCATTTATCAGTTAGTTTTGCAGACATCATCTGCATCTGAAACTATCATCATCATCATTATGAACAAATCCATTTTAGGTCATGTGACCTGTGACAGTAAACCTAACGAAGATGCTCTTGATTTTTCCACCAATGTTTTGGTCTTCCTTGGTCCCTATGTCCAGTTGGAGTATATTGGAAGGCCAACACCAGTTTTGGAAGTCTTTTTCTTTGCATCTGAAACTAGTTGGGGTAAGAAATGCATATTTTATTCGAGGTGAGGTGTAATAATATCTGATTCAGTTATGTAATGTTGACAATTTGTCTCATTCTGTTACTTCCCAACAAGTTACTAGTTTGGTTATTTATTATAATAACCTGTGTAAAGTAAGGCAAACGTGAAGTTTGAGTTGGTGAGAAAGAATATCCACAATGAAAATAAAATATTAATTTGCATATACAACCAAAAGTCCTGAGTTCAAACCCCAGTCTGAGCATATATTTTACTCTTCAAATATAATTTGTCCTTCAGTGAGAAGTATTAAATTAATGATGAAAACATGTTAATTTTAGTTTTGTTTATAACCAGTTTGAACACATCTTTATAAAGAAGTAAAATGATGTTACATAATTATCAGCCAAACTCTGACTTTTAAAATTGAGTCATCAACACTAATATTCCACCTGCCACCTAGTGTAGGTTTGAATAAACTTCCAAATCAAATCTTGCTTGCCAGGAACTTGTCTTCGAACTAGTCAGGTGAAAAAATTTATACTTTAATGAGGTGAGGTGTAAAAACGTCCAATTCAATTAATGTTAATAATTTGCATCATAGTATTACTTCCCATTAGAATTTTTATTAAAAGTGAAGAGATCCCACTACAGGCCTTGGGGTAGTTGGAGGTTATCTTTCTGGGCAATCGTTATGCATTGACAGCTGCCTTTATCCTCAGAACATGCATTTCCATTAGAGACTGAGTCAATTCCATGGCCAAGATGCCACTAGAAGATTTTAGTACAGTTTAAAAATGATGTATGATTCCATTGGGACTCGAACCCCCAAATTTTTTACTTGTAGCATTCTGCCTTAATCATCTATGCTACAGATGGTTTATAGACAAGGATAATACTTTATTAGAATTCTGTTCTCTCCATGCACAAATTTGACATATTATTTTCTATCTTATAAAAAAAAAGATATTCACATTTAATACAATAAACTAAAATTAACCGTTAATTTTTGTTTTAGAAAATAGTTGTATGTGAGATTCTAAATATATTATTAACCGAAGTATCAAAATGTTTTGCTTATGTGAAAAAATGGTTCTTTTCCTTTAATAAAAATACAAATTTCAATCACTAGAAGTATTTAATTTTTTGTTATAGACAGTCCTTTGGCATGAAATGAGCCTACTGTGAAAAATGTTTGTTTCCTTAAGTGGGTCCATTTCAGGACAACATTAGCCCAAATGTTAAGGAAAAAATTGTAACAAATTATTCTCGGTATATACTAACATCATACAGAACACTACAGTTTATATAAAAATTCAAAAACCATTTGACAGTAATTATTTAGACTGGGAAGATTAAAATGAAAGCTTTGCATGATATTTTATTTTTTATTCTTTTTCAGGGAAGGAATTACAACAAATTTACCGACAAAACCTGGTCATGGTTCTGTAGTGAACTGTGGGTTACTTAAAGATGTGATAGTAGACAGGAATCTTGAACCTGGACTCCGAGTAACAGTGAAACTTACACCTCATGAGGGTTCAAAGAAGAAGTGTGGCATTATTGTACCTCCATCTTTACCCCGTGCTGAAACAGGAACATACTGGGGGTATACAGTAAGAATAGCACAGTCTCTGGGAGCTGTATTTTCTCAAGCTCCTTATCCTAATGGTTATGATCTTACTATCGGAACTTCTGAAAGAGGTAATAACATTGATAATATTCCAAAACGTGGTCTACCGGAGCATCATCATGCCATTGTTGTGTTTGGAGGTCTCCAAGGATTGGAAGCAGCATTAGAGAATGATGAAGTGTTAACAGTGGATGATCCTGTTCTGTTATTTGATCATTATCTTAATACGTGTCCAGAGCAAGGTTCAAGAACCATAAGAACAGAAGAAGCTATACTCATCAGTCTCGCTGAGTTACGTAAGAAATTTAATCCAAAATTTAACAATACTCGAGAGACTATGGTATGAAAATAAGTAAGTTTTAATAGAATTCAAACTTTATCATCCATGGCATAACAACTTATTCCTGAGTTCTGGCTTTCTCAACAAGTCTTCTCCATCTGTCCTGCAGTTATTTTCCAGTGCAGCAATATCACTATTCCATCTATCCACCAATCTAAGCTTTCCCTCATCCAATTACATTACTTTCTTTCTGATTTTTTCATTCTCCAACCTCATTAATTAGCATTATTGTATCCGACAATCATGTGTTACTAATATCAGGGTTCTGAAACAGTGCATATAGTTCTTTCCTCAAGACACTATGTTCACACATTGGGACATATTTTCTTCTCAGTATCTTTCTTTCATAACACTGCAGATTGTTATCAAAATAGTTAAAACTTCTGTTATTATAAATTTTGCCCTGTTCTACAATCCTGAAGCATAAATGGATGAGATTTTACTATACCAATATTAGTAATTAAAATAAAATTACTACAGAGCTATGACATTCTCTGCAACACTTAGGTCCAGTGTCAATACTTATTTCTGGTGAACGGGCTCTATTGCAGTTGCACACTAATGAATTTTTCTCTTTCCCTGTCCTTACCTTCAAGAACACAGTACATGATCAGATTGCAACTGGTAGCTGGTGTTCTGTTTCCTATGAGCTCTGTTGATGTTTGTATCATGCACATCTTGTTGACAAGTGGAGGTAGTGGCTTAATATGGCATCACAAAAATTTACAACATTGAATTTATGTTGTCAAGTGGTACTAAAAAGTAGATTGAGATAAACCGGACATTTACAAAGAATTGAATACAGTGATACACCTAAGAGGATGATACATTAAAGCCAGATAGAAGACTGATGGAGTTGTTGAGGATGTGAAGAAATTTGGCATTTACAACTGGTAGAAGATTGTCCATGATAGACAGAGATGGATATCTATCTTGTAAGAAGATGAGTCCCAACTTGGGGTGTTGTCCTGATAATGATGAAAAAGTTTAGAGAAATATGAATGTTATTTAACATTTTCCAATAATGGATCATATTATAATGATATTGTGAAAAGTAAAATTAATGTCTGAACCAGGAATTGAACCATGGAGAACTAGAGGTCCACAGTTCGATTCCTGGTTCAGACAATTTCTCTTTTCACAATATCATTATAATATTAAAATAGGAATGTGGTCAGTTCTGAATAAACCAATTACCTCATCATCCATGCAAGTATTAGGCCATGTGGCCTGTTACAATCTCAAATAGAAATTTTCCATCCAGTGATCTTTTGCCTTGTGGGCAATAATGAAGCATGGCTTTTGGAATTGCCTAAGAATGACAAATACTAACACTAGATCCACTCCCTATCACTTATTTGTTTAATTAAAATTATTGAGACATGGAGAAAAATTTATCATATATTTAATAAAAGTACAATGTATACAATATAAAAATAAATTCTTTTTATACAAATTTTTGGTCAATTTAAGATTAAAGGCATCAATTTCTTCATCCTTTTTGCTATATTTTATGTGAAAAATCTATACAAGGTAAGTGCACTGAAAGCTGACACTCTATGAGAGAGAGTTTTAATCAATGCTTTAGTTGAGGACTCACCTTTATAGGAGCTTCTATAAGGAAGAAATATAACTTCACCACAGTTATTTAAAATATCCGAATGTAAAAGGAAAAGTGCTATTGATTCTTTTAGATTGACCACGAATCATTATTTGTGTCAAAACATTTCCATAGATTTGGAATTATCTCTTCCTTATTTTGCCCTTTGTGCAATCTACAAGACGAGATAAATTAGGACTATTATCAGCAACATTCAGTCTTTTCATTCAAATCTACAGTATCTGGGAAATATTGGAGAGGAAGAGAGCTAATGGTTGCATTGCCAAGTGCTTGGCATGTAGTAAATAAACACTAAGAAGAGTTAAATTAATATTAGAAACTAAAGCTATTATATGATTGAAATAAGTAAATTAATGTACACAACTAAACTATTGTAATCAATGGTAAAGAGAAAAATTAATTTTTTGGAAAGAAAAATAAACACTTGAACCGGGAATCAAACTGCAGACCTCCGACTCTGTCCATCGAAGTGCAGCCCACTACCATTCTAAACATGACACAAACGCTAAGCATTAATGCTTATTTGGAAAGGTGTAGTGGGCTGCACACCAATGTACAGAGTCGGAGGTCTGCAATTTGATTCCCAGGTTAAGCATTAATTTTCATTAAAAAAAAAGTAATTTGTCCAGGATTGGAACATTTTATATTAAATATAACATCAAAACAAAAATTTATCCCTGAACCGAAAATTGAACTCCAATCCAAGAAGGTACTTGGAATGGAAGGAAGTTCAAATTAGCTCAGTGGTTTAGAGCATCAGCATGTAAAGCTGAAGGTTTAAGATTCAATTCCCAATTCATGCATACATTTTTCTCTTTACCATTAATTATAATAGTTTAATAAAGAAGGTACTTACAAACTACATACTCTATATAGAACGATAGTTTAACGACATTTTACAAAAAAATAACAATGACAAATGATTCCGGCAATATAACTCACTATGGTACTATTGAACCCATATGTTTCATGGCCATGCAGACATAAGCTCTCCATACATCCTATCCTGAGCTAATATTTTCCAATCATCCCCTGTATAATCTATTTCCCTCAAATCACGGTCCCACCTCATTCTTGGCCTACTTACTGGGCAGTTTTCTTACAAGTAGTTTCCATGCCCCTCTTTCATTTCCATTCTTGCCACATGTCCTGCCCATTGCAATCTATGAGACTTAAACTGTTATTATATCTGATTTCTCATAAAGATCATAATAGCTCACCATTATATAGTCTTCACCATTTGCTTGTCTGTTCATCTCTCTTTGGTCCAAAGATTTTCCAAAAAACATTATTCTCAAATACTCAGACATGTGGTCTCGAAGTAGCGTGCTGCCTTGTCACGCAGCAGGCCTGGGTTCAATCCCTGGCCGGGGCAGTTTTTCTGGGTGAGGTTTTTATCGGGGTTTTTCCTCACCTGTGAAACAACTGTCAGGAAAATTTTAAGGCCCAAATGGTCCCCAAATCATATGGCCATCATCATCATCACCATTCTTCACCAGTGTGGAAAGCAACGGGAAGCTACCATACCTACAATTCCCTAGTAAAGCTGCAAGCATAGCATGAAAATGCTATGATTGCAGTGAAAGACCTGCTCTCGGGCAGAATTACTGTGGATGGACATCCCTATCCTGATCTAATGTTTACCAATCATCGGCTGTATAATCTACTTCCCTCAAATCAGATTAATATTATTCTCTCATCTCATTCTTGGCTTGCCTACTGGGAGCTACCCTCTGGTTTTCTACAAAGAATTTTCATGCCCCCCTTTCATTCCCTGCCCATCATAGTCTAGTTCTTATTATATATGGTTTCTTATAAAGGTCACATACCTCACTGTTATGTATTCTTCTCCATTTGCCTGACTATTCATCTCTCTTTGGTCCAAAAAATGTTATTTTCAAATAGTCATAATCTTTTCTCCTCCCTTAAAGTAAGATGTTTCACACCCATATAACTGGGAGAATAACAGTTTAATGTTTTTAAAGAGACTTGAGAGTTCCTATAATAGCATATGGAGTTATAATTAATTATAAGGAAATATATTTTAAAAAATTGTAAGACTGAAATAAATAAGAACACTAATAGAAGCACGTGGGCAATCACAAACAATAACAGTCACGTCTGTCTTCTACCGCAAGCACTAATAGAATTCCCCCCCCCCCCCCGATGGCTTCTTCCTCTTCCCCCTCCTTCCGGCCATGCTGCCAACCTCTCTATCTCTCCTGCCTTCTGCTGCCACCTGGTGGGCAACTTCCTGCACTCCTGGGATCCAGCCTGCCATCTATCGAGCAGCCACGCGTACTCACTGGAAACCCAGTGCTGCTCAATCGCTGCTTACAAAATATTTGGGAGGAAGCTGTCCTGCCACATCCCCCCCCTCCCAACTGAAGAACTGTTCTTTGTTGTAAAGTGTTACATTTTTATTGAATGATATGAGGATTCTAGAAGATTTCAGCTATAGAAATGAATTTGTTTGTTCTATTGCTTTTAAAAATGACAAGTGATTTATACCATTAGCTGCCAAAAATCACAGGGCTCTAATAGCTAACACAGATGTGCTTTTATTCTATTACATCTATTTATTTACTATCTTTATTTAATACTTAAGGAAGTGACACTATGTGGTTCATTTTAATAGTTAGAAAGAATTCATAATGACTAGAGCTAGGAATTTTAGGTGCTGCACTTTTTTTTTATTACTATAATGTTCAAATTAGCTAGTAATTGCAAAGAAAACATTAAATAAATGCCCCTAACTGTGTTTTAGTTGCACCTTTATTCAATGCTAGCACCTTTTCTTTAATGGAAGCACATTTTGCACCTTTCCAACCTTTTTTGTCTCCTTTGGAACATTTTATTACCAAAATAATATATATATATATATTACATTTATTCAAATGCAATTTCAAGGGTTGGTAACAATATGTGGTATCAGTCCACATCACATTACTTCCACTTCAGTGCAATCCCGTTAGGCTATTCCTTTTAAACTAGTTTGCACCTCATTCCACCACAATTATGCGAAAGCTATTGTTCAAGCAAGGAAGGTTGTTGAGTGCATGAATAAATGTTTCAGTTCAAAATAATATTTGACTAGTGCGGTCTGCTATTTTCCTGAGTTACCAGTATACAGTATGCCGAAACCGAAAGTGAACTCCTATGAACTACGTGATATTGTTAAAAAGTTTAGTGCAGATGGAATGCAGAGTGACGGATCTGTTATCAGGTGCATTCTTTGTGATATTTCAATAACAATTGATGAAAAACATCAATGCATTCATGTTAAGCAGCATATAAGTAGTGCAAAACATGTGAGAAATAAGGAACGACGAAGCAGTAAAGGTGTAGTGCGACAACAGTTTATTGGCGAGGCATTGGCTTCATCAAGTTCAATAAGTAAAAATGAATTTTTTAATGATACAGCAAAGACATTTGTGGCATGTGGTATTGCTCTTTCCAAGCTTAACAACCCTATTATGAAAGCATATTTGGAGAAATATACTGGGAAGTCTGTCCCAGACGAGAGTACCTTACGAAAATCATATCTTCAACCTCTGCATGAAGAAAAATTAAAACAGATCAGGCAGGTAGTAGGTGAAAATCTATTAATTTCCTATTAGAAGAAACCACTGATAGACAGTTGAGATATGTTCTAAACATTTTAGTAGCAATGTTCTGAGACTTGTCTTACACATACTCTTTAATATAAGACAACATGCGTGAATTTTGTGTCGTTAGTTATTTGTTGTAATTGTTTTGGTAATCTAATGATTATTTACATGGGAAATTTGTAACTTTTATTTAAAAAATTGCACCTTTTCCTGCTAAATTAAAGCACCTTTTTTTTTGCACCTAAAATTCCTAGCTCTAATAATGACATTGAAACTAGTCTTCAAGAAATCTACAAATATGAGGTGGGACATGAAAATTTCTAACTCTATATATTAATTATTTACTATATTTTAGTTTTTTTTAAAAAATATACTTCTTCTTCTTTCTACTTCCTTCCAAGTATTAGGCCAAGGCCTGTTATGATCCTATAGAAAATTTTCCCTCCAGTGCTTCCGGGAAATTCTCGTATAAGACTTGAAAGCATAATAATAGTCCCTTCGATTGGTTGCTGGCCAAAGGAAGGCAAGACCAGTGTTGGGGCTGCCATCTTATAGCCTCTGGTCAGGCTTTTCTGGAGAAGAAAAGAAAATAAAGGAAAGAAGAAATGGAAGAAAGGAAAGACTCCCTAGCCCTCGGATGCCCTAATAGCGTCGGGGTCGAAAAAACAAGAGTAAACCAAGAGAGGTTAGATAGTAACACAGTATAAAATTACCATATTTACGCGTTGTATAGGCTGCATCCTAGTTTTGCGATAATAAATTGGGGAAAAAATATTTGTCTTATATTTTCACTAAGAAGCAGTGCAAAAGACAGAAGTAGGCCTACATAATTTTTAAATCTGGCGATGTTTTAAATTCCAAAGCTTTTGTTATCAGCTATGTAATGGTACATTCGGGCTGCAGGACAATCATTAACACAGTGGTAAAAAGGACGGTCAGTTGGTAGATACGGTATTCATTGTCATTCCTGTTGACTGTGTGTAAACATGGGTCAATGCAGAGCAAGTTATACCTCCAACCCAAGCTACAAGTGGTGCGCTATGCAGCACAACACAGAAATAGGACAGCAGGAAGAAAGTTTGATGTGGACGGAAAAAATGTGCGACGGTGGATCCAAACAAAACATGCACTTGAAAACACATCACAACATTGACAATCTTCTGTGGAAAGAAAGCAAAATATGCAGTTATAAAGAGTTCTGGATTACGTATGGAAAATAAGGGCAGACAAATTTTTTGTATCCGTTGAAATGATACAGTTTCTCCTGGTACGAGGGCGGATCGGAAAGTAACGCACAATAATTTTTTTCTGCCTTGGTATTGCAGCTAGAATGTTGAAATTTCACAGAGATATAGTTTGAAGTTTTCACTACAGATGGTATTTTTTTCTCAGGTGCACCTCTTGCGAGAGAAGCTTAAACTATGCAACAAAGATGGCGCGCATGCTACAGTCATCCACCTGTGAGGAACAGAGAAGTGTTGTTCGATTTTTGTGGGCCAAAGGGCATAAACCCAGTGAAATTCACAGGGACATGCGTGGCGTGTATGGGGATGATTGTATGGACCGTAGCAATGTCTCCAGGTGGTGCACATTGTTCCAAGAGGGACACATGAACCTTAGTGATTCGCCACGCTCCGGCCGGCCGACAACAGCAGCAATCCTGCAGAATGTCAGAGGCATTGAGGCGGCAATTCTGAACAACCGGCGTGTGCAACTGCGAGCCTTATCGCAGAAGTTCCAACATTTCCTATGGTGCGGTGTACGATATTGTTCATGAAAATTTTGAAATTCCGTAAAGTTAGTGCTCGCTGGGTGCCTAAGAACCTGACAGACGACCACAAGGGCCAGCGAATGATGGCAAGCTTGGACCACTTAACGCGGTACACCGCACAAGGACATGACTTTCTGGAAGGAATCGTCACAGGTGATGAGTCGTGGGCGTACCACTACATGCCCGAAACAAAGCAGGCATCAGCAGTGCGCAGATGGCTACACTCCAACCAAACGGACTTCTACGAACAGGGCATATTGAAACTGGTAACACGATGGGAAAAATGCGTTGAGAAAGTTGGTGACTATGTCGAAAAGTAGGTAAAAGATGTAAGTTCATTTGTGATTTTTTCCCTTTTTTTACTATTAAACTTTTAAAAAAAAAAAATTATTGTGCGTTACTTCCGATCCGATCCGTCCCTCACAGGTGGACGACTGTAGCATGCGCGCCAGCTTTGTTGCATAGTTCAAGCTTTTCTCGCAAGAGGTGCACCTGAGAAAAAATACCATCTGTAGTGAAAACTTCAAACTATATCTCTGTGAAATTTCAACATTCTAGCTGCAATACCAAGGCAGAAAGAAAAAAATTATTGTGAGTTACTTTCCGATCCGCCCTCGTAAATATCAGGAAGTTTCTGCGCTATTGATGTATGCTGCCGAATTACAAGGTCGTGACATGTCATAAATTGCCTTGCCCAGCCATAACTTTCCTTAAATTCATTGCATGGGATTTCCACATTTTTAGCTATCTTAAGGCCTTCGAACTTGCAATTAATTAGATAAAATTGTTCTAAAATAAAGCACATTTTGTAGTTATTTCATGTATAAGCCACACCCTGAGCATGTAATTTTTCTCTTTAAATACATCTTATAAAGATTTTGCCAAAAATCATGAAAAATTAAATTTTTCTTTAGTCCCATTTGATTGTATACATAAAATGTAAAATTTATTTGTCTCAGTGCTTTCTGATTAATAATTTGAAAGATGAAATGTTGATATGATAGCTATAGTCGTCATGTTTCTTCTTATAAAACAAGTGCTGACAATGAGAGAACCAGTTAAGGCACATATGCAATGATACTTGCCCAAGTTAAGTCTGCATGGCTAGAGGGAAGTGTGTTAGCGCTAGTGCCATCAAACTATTTCTCTATGGAAGGTAATATCCCTAAACACATGTGAAACATCATTACATGCTTGTCAAATTAGTCGACACAACTGCGATGGTTTTGGATCATTTAAAATCACAATGTTTGTCATATCTCTATTACCAGCCTCACAACACAACACAGGGGACAGAATTGGCAACATATAATGAGGAAGGCAAAGAAGGGATAGCTCATTCTCCAATAGTAACACGATTGCCGGATTATTGATTTCGTCAACAACTACAGCATGTATTGGATAAGTTAAAAAGCACAGTATTTCCGAGCACTCCTCTCTCAGTAAAATAACACAACACAGGGGACAGGAAATAGCAACATATTAAGAGAAGGAAAAGAATCGTTAACACATTCCTAGCATATTTTCTGCATGCAGATTTAACTTGGGCAAGTAGTAATAATAACAATAATAATAGTAATAATAAACATGAAAATTAAGCACAAACTTACTTCATAATTGAAGCATTCACAATGGGAAACAAAAATATAGGTAATATGGAAATATTAAATTAATATTGAGAAGCTAAAGCTATTACAATGATAGAAATAAGTAAATTAATAAACACAAATTATTGTAATCAATGGTAAAGAAAAAAATTTCTGCCTGAACTGGGAATTGAACCCCGAACCTTTAGCTTTCCGTGCTAGTGCTCTGTCCACCAAGCATAAATCTTTCCTTTACCTTCCTCTACTGGTCCCACATTCAAATGCAATGAATCATCATTCACAAATACACAAGGAATGGCTTCTACATTGAGAAGACATGAAACATTTTTCTCTTTACCATCGATTACAATAATTTAATATGGAAATAATTATTCTGAGTTGTTTTTTGACCCACCTCGGGAGATGAGTCAAAAAAACAACTCGGAATAAATAAAATAAACCTCATAGTGTTATTTCCTACTACATAACTCAATGTGGAAATAAATAAATTCACATACACAGCTAAGCTGGCACAATTAATGGTAAAGAGAATCTAAGCTGTAGAACAAACATTGGTTATTGTACAATTCTTCCAAGAACTCTATGGGTATATCTTTGATGTATGATTATTCATAGAGAAACATATACGAGTTTATTTGAACTGGATACCCCATTCCATTGCTTCCATCACGTTTAATTGGGGATATTAGACTATATGTAGTCATTGTTGGCAAATATAAGATAGTTTTGTGCACCCTTATTATAATTATTTTCTTGAAACACAGAACTTGTCCAATCAGCAAATTGAAACATGCAAATAATATAATACGATAAAATTGATAAGATTTGTTGTTATTCCATGCTAAATTATCCTTCATTTTTGCTGTTAAACTTTATCGCATAATTTGCATTTTAAAACTGTTCGGGTAGCACTCCCATAGACACAATAACAATGAACATAAAATAAAACTTTTAGAGAAACCTTTGGAATTAACAGTTTGGGAAAAGATATACATTCAGAAGAACAAATATAGATTCATTAATTTTGAAGTTTCCAGCAAGCAAAATTTAATCTCCAAGTTCACAAAATCGCACCAGATGGCAGTTTAGAAGATGATGGTAACGAAGAATTTTAACAGTCTGAATTTTGGCTGACGATAGAGTTGTGTTGATTGAATGGAAGAGAAGGCCTTATGCCCTTAATTCTGCCAGAATGAATAAAACATTATTATTATTATTCCTTTGATTGCCATAAATACAAACTTTAAAGTTTGGGGTATGTTAATTTTCATGTTAACATCTAGTGATTATGTTTATCATTGTGAATGTTTCCATTGATAACCTGACTGCAAATTTGTGCTTTTAATTAAGTTTATGCTTAAATAAGTTATACTTAATAGTATACCATACTTTTCTTTTAGGAAGAAAAATTAATGCTTGAACCCAGAACATGCCAGTATGATACTCGCTACACCATTTGAGCACTGATATGAATGTCAGTAATTCAATCCTCTTATATAATTCTCTTTCACCCAAAGACTGATAGCAATTGCTACCAACATCGCCATCTGACAACTTCTATTCGGAAGTATTTTTATTGAGAATTTATACATTACAGATCCAGAGTCTGAGTGTTTTTCTTCTTCTTCTAAAATAAAATTCTGTCCAAGTCTGGGAAGTGTTACTTTAAATATAACAACAAAATATGAAGCTTTCCGCTTAAAAGTAATATATAATTTCTCAATAAAAAATACTTCTGGATACAAGTCGTCAGATGAAAGAGAATTATATAAGAGGAAAGAATTGTTGACATTCGTATCGGTACTTGAATGGTGTAACTGGTATCACAGTGGTGCATAGAGTCAGAGATCTGGGGTTCGAGTCCTGGTTTGAGGATTAATTTTTCTTTCTAAAATAAAATTCTGTCAAAGTCTGGAAAGTATTAATTTAAATAAAACATCAAAATATCATACTTTCTTTCAACTCTAATCCTTTTAAAAATTCCCAAACCCCATTTCCACAGAGAGAAATGCCAAGAGGAGAAACAAAACCCCACCTTTGTGCATTTCCAAAATAATGCACGTGTCATAAGAGTACCCATATAGTAGTTTTATAAGAATCCAAATAATGAAAATAAGTTATGAACCTATACTTATTTCACAGTTCATTCCAATTATGCCTATCTTTCAAGTTGATGTTTCTGTATAGAACTTTCTACTATGTCTCGCATTGTAGCTATCACTTTTCCTGGATCTTCTGCTCCAATCACTGCTGTACCCGAGACAATCATATTAGCTCCAGCCTGTAAATTAAACTTCATTATTCCTCCCTTTATAGCTATTTTGGGGACTGTAGCACAGATGCCTTAATAACATAATTTTAAGAAACGGACAAATTATAGTTGTAGAATATAATTAGTCACCTGAAGTAGATGTATGTGTGTTTTAGGTCTTTATTATACACATGCACCATTACCAATGTAATACTACATGCCAATACATTTTAAAATTTTGAAATGTTGTGCATGTGTACAATTGTATCTTACATTGCCTATACTAATTATTATAAACTATACTACTGTAACTATCTATCTATAGCCCATTGTTGAGCCATAGTCTATCCTTTGTAAGGAGTTACTAGACCAAGTTAATTTTTAGTTACCTTATTTGCTCATAGATATCATGAATAGCATGTGGCCAACATACCCACTCAATGAGACAATAATACTGTATACATCTACAGTCTTACTAATAAAAATCTCTTATACAGACTTTCATAAGTTGTTTAGTTATACAATGTATAAGCCTTACATAGATCATGTATAATTTCCTTACTAATAAACGTTGTACAGGAGCTATATAACAATACAATCGTTACATACAATATGTCACATGTCCGTTATCATTATGACGTCAGAACATATTACATGCAGTTTGTAATGAAAAAAAAAAAAACAACTAGTGATTGCGTAAGAAATTAGTATGGATAAGAATACAGATTCCCTAATTGGGGAGGTACGGAAAAAATAAGTGTGTTTTAATTTATTTACATTTTTCTTTAGGCTATGTCAAATGTATCGTAGAATGTGTTTCGCAGATAATGTACTGCCATCTAACAACAAGAACTTCAAACAATTCTTGGAAACTAATAAAAGTTTTTCCCAGTACTTATGAATTAGATATACAGTGTTTAAGAATTGTTAGAAAACGTTCAAAATAATAGGGAATGTTAGCGACAACAGAATAACCCTTTAAGAAAATAATTAAATCATCTGCAGTTTGATTGGGAATCGAACCTGATACCTCATGGACTGCAGTCGGAAGCCCTAACCACAAGACTATCATGTTAATGAATGGTTTGTTGCAATAATGCTCCTTTATAGTTAAAAAGTTTTTATATCGGTATGTTTATTATACATTAATGATGTAAGAAAGTTTTGTTAAAATAATATTACGAAGCATTTAAACTATATTCAGATTAAATCTTGTCTCATAGCAACTATTGTAGAACATATTCTTTTGTGAATCAATGTTCAATTTAAAAGTATTATTAATCGAGAATGAAAATAACAAAAGGCATTTTATGATGCCTTTATTTTCCTACCCCACAGCTTTATTAATATTATTTATGTCCTGTGTACCTATCAAACAGTTGTTGAAGTGTTGCATTTTGCATTTAATTTAAGGAAACATTCATCAATATCATAAGAAAACAATCAGCTGATCTTAAAGTCTGCCATTTTATCTAGTTATACAATCCTTAAACAAGGCTGAAGAGATGTACAGGGTGGACCGCTCGAATGGACCTAATTTCAATTGCTTGTTACTGGCAAACGGTTGAAGATAGAAACTTAAAACAACGTTCATAGTACAGAAAAACTCACCAAGTTTCGAATCCTGTCGGTAGATGGCACAAAGATACGTTTCTCGTTCTTAGATTTAATTGTTTGTGAAAATGGCGACTCCGCAGATGAAAGCGCAAGCTGTTTTGTGGTATGCGGAGTTTAAATCAATCATTAGAGTTCAAAGGGAGTTCCGGCGTGTGTTTAACCGTGATGCTCCAACTGCTAGAAGCATAAAGAAGTGGCGTGATACATTATTAGCTACAGGATCTGTGTTGAAGAAGCATGGTGGTGGTCGCAGAGCATCCGATGAAATGGTAGCAAATGTTCAAGCCGCATTTGAGCGAAGCCCCCGGAAGTCATTAAGAAGAGCTTCGCGGGAACTTCAAATACCAAAATCGACATTACAACGGATTGTCCACAAACGCCTCAAACTGCACGCATATAAAGTGCAGTTAGTGCAACGTCTGGAGCCGAATGACATGCCGAAACGAGTGGAATTCGCCAATACGATGCTGGACCGTCTCGGCGCTGATCCTGACTTCATGACCAAGATTTTCTTCTCGGACGAAGCCACTTTCCATTTGTCAGGCAAGGTAAACCGGCATAATGTGCGGATCTGGGGATCGGAGAATCCTCACGCTATTCAAGAGCATGTTCGTGATAGTCCGAAGATGAATGTTTGGTGCAGTTTGTCACATAATAAGGTCATTGGACCGTTTTTCTTCGCCGAGAAAACTGTTCGTGGTACCACATATCTTGACATGCTGGAGCAGTTCTTCTTTCCACAAATTGAACAACTGCAGCCTAACATCGTTTTCCAGCAAGATGGTGCTCCTCCCCACTGGTCCAATGAAGTTCGTACGACTTTGGACAACATTTTCCCTGGCCGTTGGATTGGTAGGGGAGGACCAATCGCGTGGCCCCCGAGATCTCCCGATTTAACACCACTGGATTTCTTTCTCTGGGGCTATGTCAAAGATAAAGTTTACACCACCCCAGTCAAAGACCTTCGTGATCTTCGTGAGCGCATCATAGAGGCTATTGAGAACATTCCAGAAGACATACTCCAACGTACTTGGCAAGAAATTGTTCATCGCTTTGATATCGTCACAGTGACTGCTGGGGCTCATATAGAGATGTGGTGATCTGGATATCAAAACTTGGTGAGTTTTTCTGTAATATGAACGTTGTTTTAAGTTTCTATCTTCAACCGTTTGCCAGTAACAAGCAATTGAAATTAGGTCCATTCGAGCGGTCCACCCTGTATAACGATTCCCATGTAAAGTTGTACACCTCTTATACACTGAGCAGCTAAAACAGTGTTTATTAGTAAGAATTTTCAACTGAGATGTGTATAAACCTTGTATAAAAGTTATATATGGATTATTAGTAAGAGGGATTACTATATAAATCTATAATGTATTAAAATTTGTTGATCTTATATATGTAACAAACTTATTAAAATTCTTTTTTTTTTAATTAGTTTCACCGTTTGTACTCGGCCATTTTCCACCATTTATTATGACTTTATTTCTTAAAACCCAACTTTTCATCTAACAATTCACAATCTCATATAAGGTGGTTCAATGTATTATAAATAAACCTGTAAAAATATTAATTTTTAACTTTCCGTGTCCCATAAGGAATGTTATTAATCTGTCAGTGTGCATGTGTATACGTGTGTGCATGCGTGTATGTATGTATATAGTCACTAATTGTGGATGTATGGGAAACAGGTCGAATTTCTGTAATTTCACTTTACAGAATCTCAAATATTATCCTGCACGCACATTTATTCGCTTTACAAACACATATGATTTTAATAAAATAAACCATATCTTATCTTACCTCATACTTCAGGTTTTTCTAACACGAGTGATGTTGGCTGAGGATGAGAGGGATACCTCTTGAAAACTGCAGTTCCCATGTTAGAAAAACATGAAGTATGAGGTAAGATAAGATACAAATCATTTTGTTAATTGAAGAGCCTCATAATGTTATTTCCCATAATTAACTTATAAACATACAATTTTGCTGCTTTGAGTTTTATATAAACACAATTTATTTCATAGTTCATTCCTTCACACTTGCAGAAGTCCTCACTTACAACACTTTTTTCCTTGTCAATCAACTTCAGGCTCCTTTTCTTGGACATGACTGGCTCTTGTGATTCACTCATGAATGATTGGTCAGGCTACTTGTATCACTTTTATATGTGAGAGACAATCTGGAAGCCTAGTCTTGACATCTCTTGAATGGAAACCTCAAGAGGCTGATTCTTTCTAAAAAGCACATTTAGAGAAATTGTTCGCGAGTTGCACACAACCTGAATCCCCATTGCCTTATAAGGCAAGACCTAAGTCTTGCTGCTGCGCACAAATTTGAAAAGTCAATCAAACAATGCATTGCTATATAAATATATATATGATTTTTGATCAGAATGAAGTATGACGAATACCAAAAAAAGTATTAGAAATGAAGCAAGAATTAACCTAAAAATGTATATAAGCATTAATAATAAAGGAAATTATGAAAAAGAACACATAATCAACATGGCAACAAATAATTGATTTGGTAAAAGCATGATACACAAGAAAATCCACAAATTCAAAAGACAAAAATTTATTAATCTACATTTCCAAAATAAAAAGAGTAAAAAATAGAATTAAAGAAATTCACATATCATCCATTGAAGCACAGTAAGTTTAAAAAATTTCACCATATGGTTAGCCCGAAAAAAAAAGACCAGCATCATTAAAGTAATAAGATCCAACAAAAATGAGAAAACAAAAGAAGAAAACAAATCAGGAATTTATCAGATTAAATGCAGAGATTGTGATAAAGTCTACTTATGGAAAACAAATAGAAATTTTAAAAAGCAGAGTCAACGAACATCAGGAATGTCAAGAATGGGGAAGTAGAAAAATCTGCAGTGCAGCCCATGCATGGTCAGTAAAACAGCAAATCTAAAGACAGGCTAAATTAATAAAACATACAGAAAAACCTAAAGAGCTCACGGTTTGGAAAAAAATCTACATAAAAAAAAAGAAGAAATTCTTATGGAAAATAGTTTGATTTTAAGGTTTTTCTTTCTACCAACAGAGGGAGCAGAAGGCAGCTTTTCAACGGTTGTGACAATACTGTGGATGGAACCGAATAAGGTCCCGAAACCTGTTAGAAGAAGAAATCGGGTGATACAATTTTACTTAAATAAATAATACCTCATAGTGTTCATTTCTAAAAAAGTCAGTATGTTGCTTCATGTTGCAATAGAACAATCAAGAAGAATAATAAAAAAAGGCTATTCTATGTGAGATGCCAGTCTATAAATACTAGACCATTAGTTACTATGTTGATACTTATTGGGCCGTATCAATAAAATTGGAGGTTTTGCTTGTGAGCACAAGGTAGAGGTAGAAGTATTTGCTTTGGAAGCAAAAGGTAGAAGTGTAAGCATGTGCTTTGAATAATATGAATAACCTTTACCTTACACTTCTACCTTTTCCTTCTAAATAAGAAGCATGTGCTTCTAAACTCCCAGCCGAGCAGCAGCGCACATCGTAATTGACTCGGCAGCATTCTTTACTACCTGAGCGCTTGTTTATGTTTTCATTCTTTAAAAGCAAAGTATCTGTGCTGACACTATAATTTTCAACCAAAACAGATCATAACCACACTACTTTTATTTCTGCTCTCTCAGTGCAGTCAAAACAATACATGTGCGGTTTGTAAAAATGGCCTTTTCTGTTTCGGATGCAAGAAATAGTTCAAAGTCTGTACAAAATACAATGGCATTTTTAGTTACTGCTCAAGGAAAATATCCACAATTATTATAAAAACCACAAATTCCAAAAGAAAAATGTAGCAATTCAGCAAATAATTAAATTATTTGAACTTAATTTTGGCACACCAATAAATTCAAACCAGTTACTAAAGGAAATTAACAATACGAAAACTAGAACTCCAAATTCAACAGGCCTAGAAGGCTATTGGCCTACCAGTTGGCTGCTAGCCTCACATCCATATGTATTAATCAGAGGTAGACGATTATAAGCCAGTGTAGGAGTGACATGCGGGCAGCATGTCGGGTCCCCCAGCCATATGAAAACTAGGCTGAAGAAAAAGACATATGGACAGAACCGGAAACAAACCAATCATTCTGAATTCCCAGGAGAAAGAGCTCTTCAATCTGTTACGAGGAGAGATAAATCCTATAATAATCAAAATTCCAGGTAAGTTTTATATATTAAATAATTTATTGATTACTTATAATCATGTCCACCGCTGTGGTTTTGAGGTAGCGTGCTGCCTTGACATGCAGGTGGGCCCAGGTTCGATTCCTGGTCGGGACAGGCTCCTGGGTGAGGTTTTTTCGGGTGTTTTCCTCTCTTGTAAGACAAATGTCAGGAAGCTTAGGGCCCAATGGTCGCTGAAAATCATCTGGCCATCATCATCACCGGTGTGGAAACCAATGGGAAGCTAACACACCTATAATTCCCTAGTAAAGCTGCAAAGCACAGCATGAAAATGCTATGATTGCAGTGAAAGATCTGCACTCGGGCAGAATTACTATGGATGGACTTATAATCATAATAAAGAAACAGAACCCATAGTTATAGAATAAACTGAGCTATTTACAATCAAAATATAATCCTTTTACAGTAAGTGAGATTTTTAATACATATTTTGAATTTTCCGTTATTGTTTTTCTCAGGCTATCATTTATCTATACTCTTACTTTCAGGAGCAGTAAGTGTGGAACATCAACATTACCATCGCCAATGGATAAATCATTTAATAGACCTCCACCCTTAAAAAAATTGCCAGAAACCAATGAGTAGAAAGATTTGAGAGTGCCCTTCACAGACTGATGCTATTGGAACAATTATAACTGACTATAATTCAAATAGAAAAAGTGCTTATGGACAGATTAAATAACTTAAATTATGAGAGAAATGTTTCTCAAGACTATAGTGAGGGAAATGTATTATTTGCTGTCCTGTAAAATTTTATTTTTCTATTTGAATTCTATCAATTTCAGATTAATAAGTAATTATGTAAATCTAGTTCCAGCGAAGTGAAATAAATCAAAGTTGATTTTTAATTTAACCAGGCGAACAAGTAATAATGAATAATTGATAGTTGAATAATATAAATAAACATCCACTCCAATAAATTTAAAATAATAAAAATCCTTCATTGTATATTACAATTGTAATTTCTTTTCTTTTTTCGCGTCCTCCTCTTATAATTTTCCCTTCAGTGAAATTTTCTTCTTCTGGTTCTTCTCCTTTGTTGTATCTTCATTATCATTGCCTGAATCATCAATATTGATGAACGCCTATTTCTTCTCCTATACCAGTTTGAAACTCTGGATCAGCCATGAACCAAAAAATACCTTCATTCTATCTTCAGAGAATAGTGCACCACCTCTTCTCTCTTCTGTTTTTGGCAAAAAGTGGGCAGTAATCCATTTAACATTTTCCTCGTTGAACTCTCTAAAATGAATTATACTCTTCCTCAGGAGGACACCGATGTGGTTTATAACACTTTATAGGAGTCTGCTACCGACCAGATTTCACCTTTTTGAAGCATGTGCTTCTTAAAAGAAGCAAAAGGTTCACTTTATTCATACAGTTTTTCTAGTCTTGAAGCACATGCTTCAAAGTCGAGCTCGTGCTTCTTCCATGGAAGCAGATGCTTTTTTTCTTGATGCGTCACCGCAAGTAAAAGGTTATGCTTCATACTTTATTTATAAATTCTGAAGGATATGCTTCAAAATAGTGAAGTAAAAGCATTTGCTCCACTTTATTCATATGGCCCATTGTATAACATTCCTGTTAGCAACATGGTTGCCAACATGTTTATTCATTAAGGTAGAATATTTTTTATCACTCACCTCATATTGTTCTTATTTGATTATAAACTAGTTTCGGAACATAGTTTCTGTTCCATCCTCAGTATCGTCACGACCGTTGTTCTGTCAAGATGACAGAACAACGGTCGTGACGATACTGAGGATGGAACAGAAACTATGTTCCGAAACTAGTTTATAATCAAATAAGAAGAACAATATGAGGTGAGTGATAAAAAATATTCTACCTTAATGAATATACCTCATAGTGAGAATTCCTAAAATAAGTAATGTTTATTCATGTTTCAAAAAAAGTTTAGTTTACCTTAACCAAGAATTTTTCTAAATTCTACAGAATCATAGTGCGCATGTACGAACGCATAAATAAATTTCCGCTAGATGGCAGAGACATATGTGAAATCAATATAACAAACTTTCACAATAAATTCCCAAACTTTTGTAAGAAATGTATGTACACCATCTTTCCCCATTCCTAACCTAACAAAATTAATTACATGCATATTATTTAACCTGATGTACACTATCTTGTCCCATTGGAACCTAATAAAATGAAGTGAGTGAACATCCATTTCTCAGACATTTCTAGCAGAAGTTTCTTTAAGCATTTGCACATGCACATGATTCTGCAGAACTCTGAAGAAATCACTACGTACATAGATAAATACTTAATAATTGTAAAAAAAAGTTATAAGTATCGTTGCAAAATGTTTAAAATAGAACAAAATGTTAGAGAAGATGGAAAAGGTATGTTGAGCAACAGTATTACAAGAATATAATATGGAAAATGAAGGAAAAGATAATCTAAACTTGAGCCCATTTTTGTATTATACTCAACAGCAAACATGTTTATAGAGGTTACATAAGATTATGTAGGCCTAGATATTCTGTGATATTTTTTTGTTAACATGTTTTTTCTATAAGTTTGCTATTTTGTTGAGCAATGGTTAGTATGTCTTCTATTCAATCTTAAATATTAAATTTATCTCTTCTCACCGAATGACAATTAACTTACAGGATGGAGAGCAGCAAAACGACAGTTGGAAGCATCGACAACATTGCACAGAAGCGACGAAACCTAGGTCTGCATAAAATCAAGAAATATAAGGTGATTCAAAATTTCCAACTCAAATATAATTAAAAGAAACCTCATAGTGTTATTTCCTCCCTCACTCACTCACTCACCGGCACTATCGAACCCATAGATTCATAGCCACATGGACATAAGCTCTCCATACATCCTTATCCTGAGCTAATGTTTTCCAATCATTCCCTGTATAATCTACATTCCTCAAATCATAGTTAATGTTATTCTCCCACCTCATTCTTGGTCTACCAACTGGGAGTTTTCCCTCTGGTTTTCCTACAAGAAGCTTCCATACACGTCTTTCATTCCCCATTTGTGCCACATGTCCTGCCCATCGCAATTTAGGAGACTTAACTGTTGTTATTATATCTGGCTTCCTATTCACTATTATCTAGTCTTCTCCATTCACCTGTCTCTTCCTCTCTCTTTGGTCCAAAAATTTTGTAAAGAACTTTATTCTCAAATAGTGTTATTTCCTACATATATTAAATAAATTAAAGAAAAAATATATGTCCGATTCAAGCATATGTAGAGATTTGTGAAATTCATGTCGCAATAACACAAAATGCTCTAATTTTGTCATTATCTTGTAGCATTTGTTAATTCCACTTCCCATAACCTCAAAAAAAAAGCATTCATGAATCGCGAAATCCTACGATAATGCGTAACACCGAAATTTAAAATTTTTAATGAATTCCGGAGGTTTTTTGTTCTATTCGCTAAATTTTTATAATGCTTTTTAAACACTGTTTACGGATCCCATCGTCTTTTTTTAAATGTCATATCTGCTTCCTCCATGCAGTCTTGCAAAGGGAAATGATTGCAACTAGTGATGGGTAATTCGAGAATGCTTCACTACTGTGAAGTGTCAAAAAGTTACTCACTTTTAGTGAACTGCCGGTTCAGAGTTCACTACTGCTACTTAAAATTAAAATTTACTTTTTATTTCGAACTCTATAGATGTCTCACTCCAAATCAACTTTTGCTCATTTATCCATATTTGGTTCGTCTTCCGGGCTTATAGGCCGTGGTCTGGTTGTCTTCTTACTCGACGTTTCGTCTACTGCTGCAGTAGACATCATCAGGAGATACTGCGTGCTTTCTGTGAACTCCTCAACAGTCGGCTGCAGACTGGCTAGTCATTCTGCAAACGGCAATACAGCGCAAAACTCGGTGCGCGCAGAAAACCTCCCCCTCCACCCGGGGTTTAGCTATAAACAGAGAGACAGTTTCCAATGACCAGCCAGTCTGCAGCCGACTGTTGAGGAGTTCACAGAAAGCACGCAGTATCTCCTGATGATGTCTACCGCAGCAGTAGACGAAACGTCGAGTAAGAAGACAACCAGACCACGGCCTATAAGCCCGGAAGACGAACCAAATATGGATCAAGACGCCGGCCGTGAAAGCCTACAATTATATATTTTGCTCATTTGTCGATTACTCTACATTTCTCCGCCCATCGACCTTGCATGTCCCCACCTCTTTCCTACATCATCCATATCGTTCGTTATGCAGTGAGTGTCTGAGAGGAACGAACTATCTTGCCAGAGTGAACTGCCATAGCGGAACGAACTAACTGGCCTGAGTGAAGTTACGTAGAAGAATGAACTACCTTGAAAGAGTGAAGTGCCATAGATGAACGAAGTGGTATCAAAGAACAAACTACCTTGGAAGAGTGAAGTGCCTTAGATAAAGAAGTGGTATCAAAGAACAAACTATCTTAGAAGAGTTAAGTGTTTTAGATGAACGAAGTGGTATCAAAGAACGAACTACCTTGGAAACGAAGTGGTATCAAAGAACGAACTACCTTGGAAGAGTGAAGTGCCTTAGATGAATGAAGTGGTATCAAAGAACAAACTATCTTAGAAGAGTTAAGTGTTTTAGATGAACGAAGTGATATCAAAGAACGAACTACCTTGGAAGAGTGAAGTGTATTAGAGGAACGAACTACCTTGGAAGAATGAACTGGCTTTAAACATTCAGTTGTACTGCAAACTCTCAACATTCGACACGCTCACTCATTCAGTACATGTGCATTACGGCACCTTCCCTCCTCTTGCTTACGTCATCACTCATACGCAGCATTACTTAGGGATTACTCTTTTTGATCTACGGCATTACTAACACTACAAATCTAATGTAGTCTAATATTACAATCACTTTACATTTTATTTACTGGAATTCCGAAAGTATTTAATAAAAATCCACTTTATCCAAGTTTTAAAACAACATATTTTACTAGGTTTTCAAAAAGCTGTTGCAAAATTTAGTAAAAATCTTGCCTTGCCAAACGTTTAGAGTGAATGTGTCGTGCAAGTTTTAAAGTATCCCGCCCCCTGAATGAAACTGTGTTTAGAACAAAAGTTAACTTTACTTTACCATCGCCTAAATCGGCGAAGAAACCCCAAATTTCACTACTTTTTCTTGATTGCAAATTAGAAGCCATTCTGTAAAAGTGCACACACAAGGCTAAATTTTGTTGGCCTACCTAGTATTCGCCCTCTTTATATTTTTAGTTTAGGGGTTGTAAAGATTAACATCAAGTAATTGCCAATAGTACGATTTTGCATCTTTCTTTCTTTTTAAAGAAATATTATGCAAATAATATGTGTAAACAATACATATATAAATAAAATAAAATATATCTTCCTTAAAAGTTTTAAAATACTCCACACATTTTTTTTTCAAATTATAGAGTTACGATTTTGTTTTTATTAACATTTACAATTTGAAATAAAATATGTAAACATTGAAAATCAGTATATAAATAAAAGTATGCAAATAATACAGTTATAACAGAAATAAAAAGAAGGTATAAATAATTATAAAATAAACAAAAGTATGGCAGCAGTCATATTAGAATTTTTCATACTCAAATACATTAAAATAGAATTTACAGAACTATTACCGTTTATCTTTAAAATCCACACCTACCATGTGGTTGGTTAATGTCCAGTCACCCCAGGCTCATGTCTTCGTGCTTCCCCCTCCAGCCCCATATTCTTGCTGTGTAAAGCGAAGGATCCGATTGGACATAGCTATGCCACATGTTGGTGATATGGTAAAGTTATTTGAATATGCAAAAAACGAAAGTTTTTTTTTTTTGTTAAAGGAAGGGTTTCGCTAAATTTTGTGAACGAACTAGTCGAATTGAATGGTTCACAAAAGTGTGTGCGAGTAAACAAACTACTTCTCGAAATGAACTGGTTGGGCACAATGCTAGTTGCAGTTCACAATATAGAGGTAATATTTTCTGTCCTTCTCAAGCTCAAATATGGCCTCTCCATAGATTTTAAGTTCTATGGTCAATAGGAATTCCAAGAAATACAAATTATATTAACATGTAAGGTAAGTTTTCTCCCCCTAAATTTTTCCAGACATAATTATCAATTTTATAATTATGTAAACAATCATTATTAAGTAATATGAAGAAATCATTTCTCTAAGTATAAGCAGTAACCTGCCAAATTTGAATAAGCCAACAATGGACCATAAGTTAATTATTTCATATTAATAAATATTAATTAAATTTAATTAAAACAGAACTTAATTATATAAACACATTTTTTCTATTGGATTATAACGGGCTTCCAATATAAAATCAGACCGGCCTCACGGAGTTTCACCCGGCACGCAGTGCTGTCTCTTCCTCCCGCAATTCACCCTGCCTGCCACCCGTCCTTGAACTGTTTCTTACCTTATAGAAAATGCTGGAAATGTTGTCCTCCCGCAGTTAAACAGGCATTATACCGAGTAAACACATTTAGATTGACACGCTGTAGTTCGTTGTTGTGCTAATTTCGGTAATGATTTTTGTGGTGAACGTTCCAAATTTTCGCCAAATTCGTCTAATTTTTCTTCGGTGAGAACCGTATGCCTTCGTGTGTGTTTCTTATTTTGTACTGAACCAGTGGTCTCAAATTTAGTCACAAGATCGTGGATTGTCGATCTGGAAGGAGGTAATTGTCCAGGGAAGTTCCGAATAAATTCCTCGCGAATGCGACGATCTGATTCGTATTTATAATAACATTTACACACATAAATGCGCTGCTCTAATGTCAGTTGACGTCTCATCTTGTCGAACGATAGTAAACTGACTAGTTCAAGGACGAGCGGCTGGCAGAGTGAAATGCGGACGAGGAGAGAGCGCTGCCTGACGGGAGAAACCCCGTGAGGCCAATCTGGGTTTATATTGGAAGCCCGGTATATCTATAACATGGATTAACAAAATGTAACAAAACAAATACTGACATTTTGAACAACAATGGTCACGTGCAATTTTAATTCCCCCTTTTTCCCCTTCAAACTTCATTTCAATCAACAGATTGGTTCAGTGAAATGTACACATTGATCAGTTTGTGTTTTACTTAAGTCTAAAGTAATTTTCATTTGTTTTTTGTTTTTAATTTTCTATCTACTGTCATGCCAAAACCAAGTGTGTCAGCCACTCTGAAGAATGAGAATGCAGAGATACTCACCATGGTTGCTTTTTCTTAAGAGATAAATTTTGCTTACAAATTAGTGACCACAATTAAAATGTTATGCATTTTAGTGTAGTAACATCAATATCAATTGTACAAGCTAAAAGTTGACCTTAAACTACTGGATATATCATTCTTATTGGGTTTAATATACTTAACTAGGATTAAAGAGACTCAAATTTACATTTTTTAGAATAACGTCACCAAATTCCCAATAACATTGAAATCTTGAAATTTTAAAAACTAATTTTCCCTAAAAATAAAACCACTTTAACGGATCTCTAGGCATATGTTTTTCTCTTCAAATAAAATATATCTTCTATTGTTAATATGGATGTTTTAGGTTATTTTTAGCTCAACTTCTCAGTCAATTTCAAGGCTTTTTCACATTTCTTTTGGAAAACACATCCCTCAGATAATTGCGGAGGGTTGCAAGGGATAGTGACGTGCATTTCATCACCTCTTCTATCAAAATCTATTGTAATACCAATATTTAAAAAAGAAGACAAGAAAAACTGTGAAAATTACAGAGGCATCAGCTTACTAAATACTGGATACAAAATTTACGCTAATATAATTAAGAACAAATTATACAAACATCTTAACAGCCTCCTCAGCGAAGAACAGAATGGCTTTCGTAAAGGTTGATCCTGCTGTGATGGTTATTTTTCCATGAAGTTATTAATAGAAAAACACAGGGAGTTCAATGTAGAAACACATTTAGTTTTTGTGGACTTCGAAAAAGCCTTTGACAAAATCAATAGGAATAAACTGTTGGAAATTTTAGTTGACAACAATCTACCACAACAGCATATTTTAAATTTATACAATATCTATAAAACAAATTTGATTTCTGTTTGAATCAATAACACACAAACACAATGGACCGAAATTAATAGGGGCGTAAGACAAGGATGTGGCCTCTCGCCCTTGCTATTTATCATATACATGGATAGAATACTCCAAGATTGGCGACAGATGAGACACTCTATTCAAATTAATAGAAACCATAAAATAGACTCTTTGCTTTTTGCAGATGATTTAGTATTAATAGCTCCAACAGAAACAGATTTACAGTATTCTATACACAATTTTAATATAATCGCAAAAAGGTACATTATGGAAATCAATACAAAGAAAACTAAAGTGATGGCCTTTTGTGGGAAATACTCTATACCTAGTAAAATTGTTTTGGATGATGAAATTTTAGAATGAGTAAATGAATTTAATTATTTGGGTTAAATTATATTTGGGTTAAAATTTAACATTTCAAGATGAAGCTGATATATCAAAGAAAATCACAAATTTTACAAAAACAACCAGGATAATTAACAGTATAATGAAACCATCTTTAGTACAGAAGAACACAAGATTACGGCTTTATAAAGTTCTCGCGGTATTAAGATATGGTAGTGAAGCATGGACAATACGAAGAAGAGATGAAAGCCAAATAACAGCAAATGAGATGCAATTTATACACCAAACAGCAGGCTACACAAAGTGGGACCGTAAAAGAAATGAGGAAATTATGGAAGAGTTGGATGTAGAACCTATTCTTCACCATATACAAAACTACCAGAACAACTGGAAAGCCCATCTTCAACGAATGCCGTCTCATAGAATTCCAAAAGCCATACTTTGCTACTGCCCCCAAGGCAGAAGATCGCTGGGACGTCCAAAAAAGCGCTGGATGGAAAATTCCTCTTTGAGACCGTAACAGGCCACATGGCCTAATACTTGCATGGATGATGATGATGATGATGATAATTACAGAGGGTTGCACCAGATAAGACAGAGTTCATACCTTTCATCGCGGCAAAAATCCTTTTTTTGCCACCAATGATCCTGCTCAATATGCTGGCTGTGGGCATGGGCTATTGCCCTGCATCTCAGTTTCCACTGCAGGAGGCTGCATTGCAGCACAGGAACAGGAATGTCAGCCCAAATCTCTTTGCAAACTTTCCAAAGGCCCTTCACTGTGGTGGGACGCCTTGAAGCAAGGCCTCGTTTCAGGAGATCAAGCCCACAAAAATCCATTGGCGAGGCATCTGGTGACTTCACTGGGACTATTGAAGGGTATGATATGGATGCCTGTTTCATCTAATTTTCGGCTGTAATATCTCTGAAATGATCTTGCAGTATGACTCGATGCCTTGTCCATGTGAATCCAAACTTTTGAGGTGTTGGCACCATACAACTGAGAGATGTCTTCATCAAAAATTGGGTCCATGACGTTCTCCTGGAAGTAGGTTGCATTGACGTTGGCTTTGTTTTCAACTCTGTGAATTCTTAGCTTCCCCCTGGCACAAAAACCTGCAACCACCCTAAAGCCCTTGGAAAACTTTTCTTTGTTTTCCCAGATGAAGTTGGAATGCCCCTTTTGGGCAGTAATAAATTGCACAGGGCCTGTTTGTATCATCAAGATAGATCCATGCTTCATCCAGAGAAACAACCCACTGCTATTTATCACCTGCCAAATGGTTTTCATACAACTTTCTTGCATTTGTGAACCTTTCTCTGATGTCCTTTCTTTAAGGGCATGTCCTCGGGCTTTATGTCACTGTTCTAGGCCAAAATTTTGGTTGATTAAGCACCAGATGTGTTTGTGCGACTTCAATGCTTCTCTGGGTTGATGGATTTTCTTTGGTCACTTCAGCTTTGACTTTGGTTACTACTGCTGTCGTCCAAGTCGGTTGCACCTGTACGCTTGTAAATTTTTTTTTAACACTGGGCTCCCGGTGGGAATCCATTTTTATGCAAATTTATAATACGGCCCACACATGCCTTACTGACCCTCAATCCCTTCTCTATGCACCATTTTACAATCATGGATAGAATGTAATTGGCATCGGAAAGCCCCACGATGTACCCTTGCCATAAATCTGCCACTTTCGAAGCCATTCTGGCCACACTGACATACCTGAGTCAACACTGATAATGCCATTCAAATTTCATGCAACTGCAGTTAATACTTTTATTGCTAGAACCTTTCAAAGTCATCTCATCTATCTGGGGGCAACCCTCCATATTTAGCCCAATGATTAAATGAGTCACTTCTTATCTTACCTCATTCTTTGTTTCTTTAAACACGGGAACTGCAGTTTTCAAGAGGGGTCGCTCCTGTCTTCAGTCACCATTATGACTACCAGATTTTCATTGGAAAATTGTTTTTTTTTATTTTCCAACAAAAATCCGGTAGTCATAATGTTGGCTAAAGATAGGAGGGGCTCTTCTTGAAAACGCAGTTCCCGTGTTTAAAGAAACAAAGTATGAGGTAAGATAACAAGTGATTCATTCATTCATTGAATTAAGAACCTCATAATGTTATTTCCCATATTTAAGTATGAATTATTCACCTTCTACTACAATAACTTTTGCATATTTTGGTTTTATATTTGAATTTATGTAAATGAGCATGTCACATAGAAACCACATGATTATAATAACATGTGAGTCATTAACACGGTTATCAAAACATCTGTATTACATAAGTCCAAATCTATTTTATTATCGTCTCACTATGATGGTTGTCTGTTTATATAAAAGTGGGTGCCGCGCGACAATGCTTGACAATGATTAACATGCGGAATTACTATAGTGGCAGTAGTCGGTATCTTTGTATTTAATTTTATTTAATTACAAAATAAAATAATGTTAAAATGTACCTTCTTAGGTCAGAGCCGTCATCCTCAACTTATAAAATATGTATGCTTTTTTATATGAAGGTCTTTCAGAATCTCTATTCCATCTTCAGCAGGTCTTTCTTGGCTACATTACTTGATCTTCTCGGTGCTGGTCCTAATGTTGTGTCGTCCATGACTAAAGCTTCTTCCTGATGATATACAGTGAGTTGTTTAGTCTGGAAGTGCTTTCATTTATTAATAACTTATTCTATCTTTACGATATCATCAAGAAAAAGCTTTAGTCATGGACAACACTACATTAGGACCAGCACCGAGAACATCAAGTAATGTAGCCAAGATATACCTGCTGAAGATGGAATAGAGATTATGAAAGGCCTTCAGACAAAAAAACATACATATTTTATAAGTTGAGGACGACGGCTCTGACTTAAGAGGTACATTTTAACTTTATTTTATTTTGTGACTATCCACCCCAACGGTTTTAAACAATGAATTTTATTAGTATTGATATATTTAATTATACATAACAGCTGCGGGCAAACAAAGTGAGCCGCTGGACAACCATCATAGCGAGGCGATAATATATGTGTATTCAATTTACATACCTCTGCACATGCTTGTATTGTTGAAGGACCTACACCGCCATCAACCTCAATATTCAAATCTGGATAATTATTTCGTAGCCATTGAACTTTAGACATCATATCTTTCATGAATTTCTGTCCTCCGAAGCCTGGTTCAACTGTCATAACTAAAATCATGTCTGCTTCACTTATGTATTGTTGTACAACATCCACAGAAGTGCCTGGCTTCAATGCAAGTCCAACCTGCAAAGTCAACAAATATCTTATTTTACTGAAACAAACACACAATAAAGTAATGGTAAAATTAATAAAACAATAAGAAAAACCTAAGGAACTCTCAATTTGGGGAAAAAAAATCTACATCCAAAAAAACAAAATAATGATTTTTTAAATTCCCAGGGAAAAAGATTTGAATTGGAAGTTCACTGGTCCACCAACACAGGGAGGAAGAGCAAAGGAATATAACTGTCAAAGCAACAGCTACACGCCATGAAGAATGAGTCATTTTTTATATCTTATCTCATAGTTTGTGTTTTCTTAAACATGGGAACTGCAGTTTTTAAAAGAAAACATCCCTTCCATTTTTGACCGATATTATACTCATATAAAAAATTACTCATTCTTCATGAATAAGAATCTCATATTATTTCCCATATTTAACTATGAAAGTCATGTGCCAGTTTACAACAAGTAAAAATTACTTGAAACTAGTCCTGGAGAGGGTACAAAACATGAGGTGAGGTGTAAAATATTATTAATTTACATATTAATGGCCCTCCATGGTATCTTTACCTTGTCGTGGTGGAGTGGCTTGTGTGCTTAAATGATCCTGAGAGCTATGCCGGCAGTAGCATTGCTGCCGATAGGGTTACCCATGCCGGACTGGTCGAAGGTGATAAGCCAGACGAAATAAGTACCTTGGTCGAAAGAGTGACGATCTTTCACCGTAAAAATACAACCGTCAAGAAATGCGGACATGGGTTCTACTGGGGTAAAATTTTCCGGAGGTCAAATAGTCCCCCATTCGGTTCTCCGGGCGGGGACTACTTCAGGGAACCCATGCCAAAGGCTCAAACACAGGGACATGTTCCTAGGAACATGGAATGTTAGGACTTTATACAATAGCGGGGCACTAGAGATATTAACGCGGGAATTGGATAAATCGCCCTTGGATATAGTCGCTTTACAGGAAGTTAGGTGGCCAGGAGAAGGTAGTCAGGAATCAGGAAGCTTTGCATTATACTATGGGGGTGCAGAAAGACCTGCATTTGGAACGGGTTTTTTAGTCAGAAGGAGGATCCTATCCGCTATCCGAGATATTAAGTTTGTTAGTGATAGGATATCATACATAATTCTAAAGGGTAAACGACATGATTTTATAATTGTAAATGTACATGCCCCCACAGAAGATAAAGATGACAAGATCAAGGATGAGTTCTATGAAGAATTAGAATGCTTATTTGATAGCCTTTCACGATATCATATGAAAATTGTCTTAGGAGATTTTAATGCAAAAGTGGGGCGGGAAGATATATTCAAACCAACAATAGGCAAATTCAGTCTTCATGAAGATAGTAACGACAACGGGGTTAGATTAGTCACATTTGCCACATCAAAGAATCTCATTGTTAAGAGCACAACATTTCAGCATAAGGATATTCATAAATACACCTGGACGTCCCCAGATGGAGAAACTCGGAACCAGATAGATCATGTATTAGTGGATAAACGCTGGCACAGTAGCATCATTGATATTAGATCAGTTAGAGGGACAGACTGCAATTCAGATCATCATCTGGTCAGGGTGAAAATCAGACAACGGCTATCGCTTATGAGAGGAACAAACGCTAAAGATGATTCTGTAAAATATGAATTAAAAAACTTGAAAAATGATGAAATGCGGCAAGAATACCAAATCAAAATTGCTAATAGATTTGAAGTACTGGAATCTTCAGATGACAATGTGGCAAACGAAGAAGAAACTGATATAAATAAAGAATGGGAGGCTATAAGAGATACTATTAAATTGTCAGCATCAGAAAGCATTGGTTGTTTAAAAAAGAGGCAAAACAAGAAATGGTTTGATGAGGAATGTGCCGACATTGTAAAGAAAAGAAAGCTAGCAAAAATGAAATGGTTACACGAGCCAAATGAGGTAAATTTAGAGCAATTGGGTAGTGTTAGACGGGAAACCACCAAGTTACTAAAGAGTAAAAAGAGGGAATATTTGAGAGAGAAGATTAATGATCTTGAAATGAATGCAAAAAATAGGAACATTAGAGAATTATATCAGGGAATTAGTATAGAGAAGAAAGGGTTTCAGGCTAGAACAAACATAATTCGGAATGAAAATGGGGATATGATTGCAGATTCCAAGAGTATATTAAATAGATGGAAAAGTTATTTTAATCAGCTATTAAATGTACATACAGAACAGGACATTGAGGAGGATAAGTTACAGACAGCAGAAATGCTAGTCGCAGAGCCAAGTGCATTAGAGGTTGAAATGGCAATTGAAAAATTGAAGATGTATAAAGCATCAGGTTCAGATGAGATCCCAGCAGAACTGATAAAATCAGGGGGAGAAAAATTAATGGACAAGATACGCTGGTTGCTTAGTATGATTTGGGAAAAAGAAGCTCTTCCAGATGAATGGAAGGAATCAATTATCGTACCAATTTATAAGAAAGGAGATAAAACTGATTGCAACAACTATAGGGGCATCTCATTACTTTCAACTTCGTACAAAATTCTAACAAATATATTAGTAAGCAGACTTACTCCCTATATTGATGACATTCTAGGAGATCATCAATGTGCATTTAGAAGAAACAGGTCTACAACAGATCAGATTTTTAGTATAAGACAGATTTTAGAAAAGAAATGGGAATATAATGGTACTGTACATCAACTATATGTAGACTTCAAAAAAGCATATGATTCAATTAAGAGGGAGAAGTTATATAGTATCCTGCTGGAGTTTGGAATTCCTAAAAAGTTAGTTAGACTTATACGAATGTGTCTAAATGGCTCAACGAGTAGGGTGCGTGTAGGCAAACAGTTTTCAGACACTTTTGAAATCCAGAATGGGTTAAAGCAAGGAGATGCACTATCTCCTCTACTATTTAATTTTGTACTAGAGCATGCCATTAAATCTTTAGAGAATGAGGAAGGCTTACAACTCAATGGTATTAATAAGCTGTTAGTTTATGCTGATGATGTAGTACTACTGGCCGATAGCGAGGAGATACTAAAGGCCAACACGCACACACTATTGAGTAACACTAAGAAATTAGGACTGGAAGTAAATATCAGTAAAACTAAATATATGGTCACACGTAGAAATACATTATATAATGGAAATGGACAGCTAATGACAAATGAGGGAAATTTTGAGGAATTGGCTGAATTCAAATACCTAGGAACAATAATCACAAATAGGAATGAGATGCACAAAGAAATTAAACATAGGCTCAATTCTGGAAATGCATGCTATTATGCATTGCAGAGACTTTTGATGTCCCAACTCCTTTCAAAAAACGTTAAGCTGAAAATATATAAAACTATTGTTCTACCAGTTATATTATATGGGTGCGAAACATGGACTCTTACTTTAAGGGAGGAAAGGAGATTACGAGTATTTGAGAATAAAGTTCTTAGGAAAATTTTTGGACCAAAGAGAGATGAACAGACAGGTGAATGGAGAAGACTACATAACAATGAACTACATGGTCTTTATAGGAAGCCAGATATAATAAGAACAGTTAAGTCCCGTAGACTGCGATGGGCAGGACATGTTGCGCGTATGGGGAATGAAAGACGTGCATGGAAACTTCTTGTAGGAAAGCCAGAAGGAAAACGCCCAGTTGGTAGACCAAAAATGAGGTGGGAGAACAACATTAACTATGATTTGAGGGAAGTAGATTATACAGGGAATGATTGGAAAGCATTAGCTCAGGATAGGGATGTATGGAGAGCTTATGTCCGTGCGGCCATGAACCTACGGGTTCGATATTGCCAGTGAGTAAGTAAGTAAGATTATACAGGGAATGATTGGAAAGCATTAGCTCAGGATAGGGATGTATGGAGAGCTTATGTCCGCGCGGCCATGAACCTACGGGTTCGATAGTGCCAGTGAGTAACTGAGTAATGGATGTGCAGTGAGGTATAAAATATTTTAATTTAAATCTTAATCAAGTGATTAATGATGAGTAAGTCTAATATGGAACAAAAGATTCTTAATTGGGTTCCTTGTATATTAGGGGTGAAGGATTCAATGTGCGCCGGATTTATAATGGATTTCCTTGGTCCTTGAAGAATTTGGGTGCTTGGTTTGCTCAGGTGTTGTGGTATGGTAGGCATGAGGTTCTCTTCTCAGGGATTCACAAGGACAATTCATTGGGCAAAACAAATAGTGGTAGTCGAATAAAATAATTAAGGTAGATTTATTCAAGAGCGTCGATTGGTGGTTACAATTTTGTAATTGAAGATGTCACTGGTATCGATTCATTGATCTACAATGAACTCGAAGGTGGAGAGTTTCTAGTATGTTTTAAATGTTGTCTACTTGCAAAGCGGTTGATGTTCTACTTGGCCTGGTGATAACTACACTCCTACAAGTTCTACTTAAATATTCGTAAGTCACTATTTCTCACTTGTGAACATTTCGAAGTTAGTGTTTTCACTCACGATAATTGCTAAGTTAGTTGCTTTTCAATAAATTTACTAAGTCCATAAATGCTCGGACTAACTATCTCTAAGTGCAGGTGGTGCAACATAATGCAACATAAATAAAACCAGTCTGGGAAAGCTGACGATAAAACAGAATTGTTTTGAAACATGTCCAAGAATAAATCAACATTAATATTGAGGTAAGATGTCCAGACCAAAAATAATATAATTATCTCTAAGTTTCTCGACTGTATGTTGTCTCGATGAGTTTGTAACTATTTTAATGTTAAAGATGTAGTTATGAGTTTTCAACTGTGTATTATGCTGGTGAGTTCAGAACTAACTTGAGTTCGTACATTTGTGCATAAGATAAACTACGTTTCTCCCACCATTTAGGGGTGTGATCAATCAATTGTTACCTATGCTGAAGTAACAAACATAGTGATTGGGTACTAATTTTACAAGGGAGGGTATCTTGATAATAATTATTGATAACCTGGTTGGTCATGATGTCACCAAGTACTGGGTCCTACCCCTACTGGCTGCGTGTACAGTGCAATCATAAGTTATGGCACTTGATCACCTTCGTTGACTTCATAAAGGCTTTTGACAAAGTAGACAGAAATATATTACTACAAATTTTAGCTGATGATAATGTTCCACAACAATATATTACTAATATCTTCAACATCTATAAACATAATGAAATCTCTGTTAAACAAGATGGCAAATTATCTTCTTGGGAAAAATCAACACTGGAGTAAGACAGGGATGTGGACTTTCACCGGTGCTTTTCATTATATACATGAATACATTAATAAATGAATGGAGGAAAACAAAACAAGGATATGTACCCATCAATAGGAACCTCAAACTCGATGCTATTCTTTTTGCAGACGATTTATCTCTTCTGGCACTTTCCGAAAATTATTTGCAACGATCAATTTATAATTTACGAAAAAATAGGTGCCAAATTTAATACGGAAATATCAATTAACAAAACTAAAATTATGGCATTTCATGGGAAGGACCCCATACAAAGTAAAATCTGTCTCCAGAACCAAAATTTTAGAGAGATCTAATCAATTTAAGTATCTTGGATATTATCTCTCTATCTGGGATGAAAAGGATATCCCTGAAAAATTACTAGTTATAATAAAAGTTTGGGAATTATTAATCAAGTTATGAAACTATCCCTTGTACAAAAAAACACCAGATTACATTTATATAATACTTTGGCTAGACCAGTGTTGACCAATGGTAGTGAAGTATGGACACTAAAAAGACAACATGAAAGCAGAATAACGGCTTGCGAAATGAGATTCATGCGCAGAACAGCGGGTTACACCAGATGGGATCGGAAAAAGGAACACCGATATCTTAAAAGAAATTGAAGACTATGCCAATTTTGGAATATATTAAACAGTACCAACTAAATTGGAAAGACCATCTAGAAAGAATGAGTTCAAATCGGATCCCAAAAGCTGTTTATAATTATATACCAAGAGGACGAAGATCACTGGGCCTAATACTTGGAAGGAAGAAGAAGAAGAATCTTTGGTTTTTCTGGCCATTAACCTCCGCACAGGTGTGGTTTTCCATTAAGCCTAGTGCCTATGATTTTATTTGTCTGAGCCAACTTGTAGCATTCTTTGTTACTCGGTTTCAACTTCCCAGTCATAAATTCCCCTTTGTATTCTAACTGTCACCGCGCTAGGTTTATGTATTATGAAGATTTTGCTTCTGAAAGAAATGTTCGCTAAATGCATAGAATAAAAGAGTTTTCTAAGTTTGTAACTTAATTGTGTGCATTTGTCGCCGCTATATCTTCACAATGGGAAAGGGTTCCAGTTACCTGTGTATCCCCCATTATTAATAACTAGTCACTAATTCACCTTAATATCATCTTTGATACTTACTTACTGGCACTATCGAACCCATAGGTTCATGGCCATGCGGACATAAGCTCTCCATACATCCCTATCCTGAGCTAATGCTTTCCAATCATTCCTTTTATAATCTACTTCCCTCAAATCATAGTTAATGTTGTTCTCCCACCTCATTCTAGGTCTACCAACTGGGTGTGTTTTCTCTGGCTTCCCGACAAGAAGCTTCCATGCACGTCTTTCATTCCCCATTCATGCCACATGTCCTGCCCATTGCAGTCTACAAGACTTAACTGTTATTATATCTGGCTTCCTATAAAGACCATGTAGTTCATTGTTATGTAGTCTTCTCCATTCACCTGTTTGCTCATCTCTCTTTGGTCCAAAAATTTTCCTAAGAACTTTATTCTCAAAAACTCGTAATCTCATTTCCTCCCTTAAAGTAAGAGTCCATGTTTCGCACCCATATAATATAACTGGTAGAATAATAGTTTTATATATTTTCAGTTTAACATTTTTGGAAAGGAGTTGGGACATCAAAAGTCTCTGCAATGCATAATAGCATGCATTTCCAGATTTGAGCCTATGTTTAATTTCTTTGTGCATCTCATTCCTATTTGTGATTATTGTTCCTAGGTATTTGAATTCAGCCACTTCCTCAAAATTTCTCTCATTTGTCATTAGCTGTCCATTTCCATTATATAATGCATTTCTACGTGTAACCATATATTTAGTTTTATTGATATTTACTTCCAGTCTTAATTCCTTAGTGTTACTCAATAGTGTGTACGTGTTGTCCTTTAGTATCTCCTCACTATCGGCCAATAGTACTACATCATCAGCATAAACTAACAGCTTATTAAAACCTCTAAAGATTTGATGGCATGCTCTAGTACAAAATTAAATAGTAGAGGAGGTAGTGCATCTCCTTGCTTCAACCCATTCGGGATTTCAAAGGTGTCTGAAAACTGTTTGCCTATAGGCACCCTACTCTTTGTGCCATTTAGACACATTCATATAAGTCTAACTTTTTAGGAATTCTGAACTCCAGCAGGATACTATATAACGTCTCCCTCTTAATTGACTTTTTGAAGTCTACATATAGTTGATGTACAGTACCATTATATTCCCATTTCTTTTCTAAAATTTGTCTTATACTAAAAATCTAAACTGTTGTAGACTTGTTTCTTCTAAATGCACATTGATGATCTCCTAGAACGTCATCAATGTAGGGAGTAAGTCTGCTTACTAATATATTTGTTAGAATTTTGTACGAAGTTGAAAGTAATGAGATGCCCCTGTAGTTGTTGCAATCAGTTTTATCTCCTTTGTTATAAATTGGTACGATCAATTCTTTCCATTCATCTGGAAGAGCTTTTTGATAGGTTGTCTCATTTGCATTTAATCATGTCATAATCATATTCTACTTGCTTTCCTAAGTTGATCAAGTATAAATAAGACATAGGTCCGACAATTATTTCGCTTCGTAGGTTCTTTGAATATTCGTAAGTTTAATTTATATATTTAGAAGTTATCGATTCATTCGATGTTACTCTTTATAACGGAGGCTGAGGGAACGACTTGTCTCAAATGTTAACTGAATGGTGATAGAGTGTCTACTAACAAGAACATTGGAAATGAGAATAAAACACAGAAAACAACAGTGGAAAAACTAGGATTGAGGTGAATATACCAGATATGGGAATAAAGTCCATCATGTAGGAACTGCATTAACTTAGAATTTCTCTGCAAGTTGAATTTATGGTCCCATTTTGCAGGTTTATGAATATATGAGCCTTTTGAAGCCAAAGTGGTGTAACTCCACTTTTTAAAAAATCTGAGTTAATGCTAGAAATGAATTCTGGATGTGTAAAACTACCTGCAGGAATAGTGGTGTAATTCCTAGATCCCCAAACTGCTCCACAAATGGCATCACAAGTTTATGCAGTCAGCAGATAGCCAAAGAGGTGTAACTCCAGTTACTGTTTTTGTTCTCATGTCATGAAAGCGACTTGCTACTAATTATACGTATATTCCACAAACACACAAAATGTAGAGAACCAACAGCAAATTATAAAGCAAAATATTATAAAGTGATGTATGCACAGGACGAAACCGGAACTGGAAAATGGCATTAAATTTATTGAGGCTAGTTTTGAATGAAGACAACTTTGAAACCATTGATCAAAGTTTATGATCAGTGGTCATTCCAATCATCCAAACGACTCAAACTTTGACTCAATTTAATTGTACAGTAAGACTCAATAGATTTTTTTTGCCCTTCTGACTGATTTCAAGTTATTGCGAAATTGAGGAAAAATAATCCTTTTTTCATCTTACTGTGATGTCTGGTGAAGAGTTTTTGGCTACAGAAAATATTTTTAAAAAAACCATTACTAAGAGAAAGCTTGATGAAGAAAACAATCCTGTTTGATGGCTAAGGATACAATGGATTAGGTATCGGAAATCCGATCTATTTACTATCTTTTACAAGGAGAACATGTCTGCTGAACTTCCATTTTCAAGCTGAACATCAAACCATCAGGAAAACAAGGGTGGCCATTATCATCACTGGCAAATGTACCTTTGTCTCAACTCTACAATAGACCAAAGACTGACAGGAGAAAAAAAAAATATATATATATATATATATAATTGCAGGACCTTTTTTTTTTGGCCTACATTACCCCTATCCATCATGCATACTATCAACCCTTCACACTTCTAACTCTGTTGAAGATGATACTAGGGATATTGAACAGCAGAAACTTTTGTGGCTGATATCAAACTAGAAGACATTGATTTATATAATTTTTGATGTAATATACTTATTTAAAATTTTTTTTTGTTCAATGCCACCACATTGTCATTTTCGACATTCTGGTATTCTCTCTTGGCGTGGCATAATTGTAACTCACTTCTGAGGTTGGGAAGGCTGGAAGGCAGAGTTACGCTATTCCAATGATATATGATAGGTGATGATGATGGTAATGATGTGCCAGGAGAGATCTTAATCCTAAACTTAATGAATATGTTAATGATGATAATAATGGCCAAATGTTGTTCAGGGACCTTTTGGGCCTTAAAGATTCCTGACATTCGTCTTTTAGATGGGGAAAAACCCCAAAAAAACCATCATCCAGGAAACTTGTCCCAACTGGGGATCGAACCCATGCCCGCTGCATGACAAGGCAGCACCTTACCTCGAGACCACAACGGTGGACCTTTTAAATAAAATAATATTATTTTTGTTGATTATGGAAGTTCTTTCTTGAAATATACTCTCAATCTGTGTAAAGCTGAATATGTCGTAATGTCATACATAGGCCCACTTTCAAATAAAATATCTAAACACTTTAAAAAGTTGAACATTAATGTGGCATTTAAAACTAATACTCTACAAAATATAATAAAAAACAATAAAACCAAAACAAAAAAAGAAAAATTATCAGGTGTATATAAATTGAAGTGTGGCACATGTGACAATGTCTATATAGGACATTCTCTCGGATAAAGGAACACATGAGAGCATATAACAGAAATTTAGAAAATTCAAAATATGCTAACCACCTATTCCAATTTAATCATTGTTTCGATCCAAATTTTGAAATTTTACATATTTGTGATAAGGGTAAGAAGTTAGATCTTTTGGAGGCTGTAGAAATTAATAAATTTAAAAGTAGTAAACAACTGTTAAATTCTCAACTTGATTTGAATGAATCCCCTTTGTTAAATTAAAAAATTTAAATAAATATTGTTGTATTGTTGCTTAGATCAGTTGGAACACAATTCATAATTTGTTAACATGTCTGAAGAAGGTACAGTGTACCGAAACAGCTGTCACCGAATTATATAATAAATATGAAAATCAAATAAAACTACGTTTTATTTTTATTTAATTAATTTTATTTTTTAAATGGGAACCAACTAGGTTTTGTGTTGCAAAAATAAAATGTACATTTTAAGACTGTGGAAATCCTGTATGTACATGCATACGTACCGTACTGTACATACAATGTACTGTTACAAACGGTCACATAAAAGTAGTGTACTGTACAATAAAAACACAACATGCTACATAACAATACGTATCTCGTATTTGCAATCAGATTCCTCAAAACAGAAACTTTACAATTCATGTTCCAAGAGATGACCATTAGGTTCACAACACCTTTGTACACGCACCATCACTGATCAACCAACTACTGTCAGTGTTTCTTGTGTTAGTGAGCACATGCTGCGGTAATATGCTCTTTCATGTTTTCCACTGTTGTTGGAAACCTGCTGGTACACCACATTTTTCACATGCCACCAGAGAAAAAAATCTAACGAGGTGAGGTCAGGTGATTGCACTGGAAATCTGTAAATAGAACTACCACGTCTATCCATCGATTTGGAAATTGTTGGTTTAGTGCATTTCTTGCTACATTATGAGCAGGAGATCCATCATGCTGATACCACATCACTTGATGCAAATTCAGCGGTAGATCTTCCATCAGTACATGTAAAGTACATCTCAAGAATCGCCTGTACTTTCGCCCATTAAGTCTCCCATCAATAAATACAATGTGAAGTCCTACAATACCACACCATACATTAACACTCCACTGATGATGATGATGTACCTGGCGATGCCAATGCGGGTTTTCTATTGCCCACAAGTGCATGTTGTGTACATTTACATTCCCATGATTTGTAAAAGTGGCTTCATCGGTAAACAATATCCTACTCATGAAGTCATGTCCTTGATGCAGAACCCACTGGCTGTATTCCAGACGAATTTGAAAGTCATTGTCGTCAAGTGCTTGATGTAGAGAGATGTGGAATGGATGGAACTGATGCCGATGAAGAATGCGCAGCACGCTTGTGCGACTGATTCCAATCTCTCTTTCCATTTCCCGAGAACTGGCATGAGGGTTTATTGCAACAGCTGCAAGAACAAATACTTTGGCTGCTTCATTTGTCACAGTTTTGTTTCAAATTCGTTTTCGTAGGCTCAAGCTTCCAGTTTCTCGAAGTCTACTAACAATATTAATGAAGGTAGGACGGGTTGGATGACGTCTCTCAGGGAAATGTTCAGCATACCGCTGTTCTGCTTGTTTGGCATTTTGGGAACATTCCCCGTGCATAATAGCGTATCAACCATCTCTTCATTTGTGAAAACCATTTCAAATGCCTAGAAATTATGGGCAGAATAAATTAAAATTGCTTTAAAAGTGTTAATAGCAACTGCTGTACTACTACAGTACACTACTGAAAGTTAGCAAAACACACAAGTAAAACTGAAACTCTTCACCAATGTCGTCGTCTTTGGTTGTACACTACAGAACTGAAGAATAACACAACTACTGGGTAGTGTGGTATTGGTGTGTTCGATCTTCAATGTCAACATTATGAACCAGACAAAACGAAGGGTGCATAAGACATTGTTTATGTTTACACGTCTCAGTGACACAGAAAAAGTCAGTAACATAGTCAGTTGTTATTAGACATAGCTAACTCAAAATTTGTGACACAAAACTAGTTGGTTCCCATTTTAAAAAAATAAAAGTTGACCTTCATATCTTGAAAATCGTTTACTTTCGAAAAATAGCAGTATGCGTATTTGATGTCCACCTCGATGTCATTTTAGTTGTGATTGTTGTTTTTTTTTTAATTTTCAAAAACATTTAACAAACTATCAGAGGTGAAATTTTTAAGTGGGCCACCCTGTATATTGCAACAGTTTGTAGCGTCTTTATTCTTTAGCAGGGCATATCTATGAAATCGGTGTTACCAACATTCTCAATTAATTCCACATCATATTTCAAGAAATTAACTTCGTTTTGTTAGGTTCTGATAGGACAAGTTAGTGCACATAAGATTAGTTTAGTTTATTAACCCATTGGGTGGGCGTTCCGTGAATATCCGTCTCAAGAAAGCCTTCACTCGGTGGGAGTTATGGATATATCCAACGAGATATATATATATTTTTTTCTAAGTTATTTGGCGATACAGGAACACAAAATTTTGAAGATCTGTTCTGTATGGGTATGACATCTAGTGTGAATTTTTTCAACCCCCTTTGACCGGTCTCTTAACAGTTTCTTATTACGAGAGTTAAAATCACATATCATGTATGCGCGCAAGAATGGACTAACATATATCGGTAACTGGCCAGCTATATAACATTCATGATAAAATATTATTCACTAGACGTGTTCAGAAAAAAAAAAAACAGACACCATCTGTTTGCTCAACATAATATATCTCTCAACTCAGATTAGCCTTAAACCTTAATGCAAGAACGGTCTAAGTTAATGAAAAAATAATAACTCTGGTACAGTTCCTTGTAACTTCTCATTCACACGTTTAAATGAGAGGTCTGTCTTTTATCACATTAGAAAAATATTGCACAAACATTCAATTGGGGTTGCTAACTTTTACCCTCCATTCTCCAGTCTTGAAGTAACTAGTTCAAACGTCTTATTTTGCTTCTAGTTTTTTTTTTTCACTTCATCATATTTTTTTATAAGTGTTTTCTAAAATGAAGTTATGTAGCATTCATAATACTAACAACAATAATAACCAGTGACTTCTCAACACACCAGTGTTCAATAACGCCACTGATAATATCTGATGACGCCAATAATCACTATTACTACAATAAAAACTACTAATAATTGTACAGATATATATTTTTACAGTATATTAAAGTTCTAAAAATAAAAAAAATTGCGATTATTTGTAATAACTCAAAACTGACAGTATTTAGTAACGCCACTGGTCATATGTGTCGTAAAATTTTAATATTTACGCAGTGTTAAAAGAGATTGTATATTTACATTATAAACTTCGGAGTAAATTGCCAATATAAATAAATAAATAAATAAATTTATACATATATCCTAAATGCTTAGTTTATATCGATGTAAGACTTGAAATAACGCCACTGATGACAGACACCATGTAAGGCCAGAGTTAACATTTATTGCATTTAAGAGATTTGCATACTTTTTAATATTCATTACATGTAATATAAATAATGTTTTCCAAATTACTTTTAAATTGAACACGAGAAGACACTTGTGCCGTTTTTGTACTAAAGTTGAAAAAATAAAAATATGAAATTTCGATTAAAAATATGACCATATGAAAGAGAATGGTTGTTTTGTATAATATTTGATGGATATGTTACAAATGTTTACTCCCTGAATTTTTTATAATATTTTAAATTAAAGCAAGAAAAGGCTCCCCACAGAGCTGTAGAACTGCACTAGCTAGGTCCCCAGTTAAGGGGTTAAATATTGTGTATGTAATTTATTTTGTTACGTTAGAAAGAGGGAAGTTAATGTACCATTTCTAAAAAAACATTTGGGAATTTATTGCGAAGGTTGGTCATATAGATTTCATAATTACGTGGTTCCATCTAGTGACAACTCTATAAACTTTTTGTAGGACATCACAGACATATGGTTCCACCTAGCATCAACTCTATAAATGTTTGGGAAAAACAATACTTTACCTTTCCCAATATATATTCTAAGTATATTATTTTTGGTCTGGACATCTTACCTCAATATTAATGTTGATTTGTTCTTGGACATGTTTCAAAACAATTCTGTTTTATCGTCAGCTTTCCCAGACTGGTTTTATTTATATTGCACCACCTGGATGTCGATGTCAGCTCCATCCTGTGGTTGGCCAAAGAACCTCCAAACAAGGTCACCCTCCATCGGAATATCAAAATTCATAACTCTGTTTCTGTTCTTCTGAATATAAATTTTTTCCCAAATAGTCAGCTCTTTTGTATTTTCTAACTGTTTTAATAATTTAGTGTCTGAATTTATATTGTTTTTCAGACCAAACATGAGCAGCAACTGCAGATTTTTCAATTTCTCCATTTTTAATATTTCTTATGTGTTCTTTGGTTCTAATTTTTAGGTTTCTTTTTGTTTTCCCTATATATATCTTTTCACAACCCATGCATTCAATTTGATATATTCCTGACTTTTTATTTTTATCAGTTTTTTCATTTTTGTTGGTTTTTATTAGTTTATTTAAATTGTAGTTATTTTTTGGTGCTAATTTAATATTAAACTTCTCAAATATATTTTGAAATTTATTATGTACCAATGTCTAAAATTAGAAGTGGTTCCCATGTTCATTAGAAAAACCGTCAAGCATAACAATAACAGCAAACAACAAAAAATTTTGGAGAGTTGATTTTTGCACTAATGAAGGTTTTAAAACTCTATTAATGATTCCCATTGATTTGTTGAATTTCACAATTTTCTCTGGTAAATCCAAATTTTAAACAAAAATAACTAAATAAGTAAACTCATTAACTCTCTCTAAAATGCTATTTAAACAAATTTTGCTTGGTATTGGGGATTTTCCACAAAAGGCCATTATTTTAGTTTTATTGGTAGATATTTCCATTGAATATTTCTGGGCTATCAAATTTAAATTATGTACTGACCATTGTAAATCTTCTTCAGATGTTGCTAGTAAAACAAGATCATCTGCAAACATTATTATATCTAATTTTAAATTTCTATTGATAGTGATACTTCCATGTTTTGTTTCTCTAAAGTCTTTTACAATGGCATTCATATATATGTTAAAAAGTAGAGGGAAAGCCTGAGTTTATTTCTTTCCACTGAGTTATTTTTTCTTTTATTTTTATTGCAATGAGAGTTGACTTATAAATGTTATAAATATTATATATGATCTGCTTTGGGATCTGATCTTTCATCAAAATTTCAAATAACAGACTTCTGTTCACTTTATCAAAGGCTTTTTTTTTAAAGTCAATAAATGCTAAGTGTGTTTCTATATTAAATTCACGATGTTTCTCAATCAAAATTTGCATTGTGAAATATCCATCAGAGCATGATCTACCCTTCTGGAAGCCATTTTGTTCTTCTCCAAGTATATCTTCATAATATTTATATAATTTATTCTTAATAATAGTGGTATAAATTTTGTAACCAGAGTTTAATAAGCTGATCCCTCTGTAATTATCACAATTGGTCTTATCTCCTTTTTTAAATATTGGAATTATTAATGATTTTGACCAATCTTGAGGTGGATTTTCTCCTTGTCATATGATATTCAAGAAGTTTAAATATCTTTTGAGAAATAGTTGACTGGAATGTTTAAATAGATCAGTGGGTATTTCATCTTCACCAGGTGCTTTATTACTCTTTATATTTTTTAAAGCTATTTGAAGTTCTTCTAAGGAAATAAAGTCTCTTTGTAAATTATCTGGCTCTTGTATCTGTGAAGGACAGTTGTTTGTCCATAAATTTTGATAATAATTAGTCCATTTATCATGAGGAATTATATTTATTCTAGCAATATCTTTGTTTTCACTATTTAAATTTTTCAAAATTTTATATATTGATGGTTGTGGCCTTGTTACATCATTCTCCAAGAAGGATACAAATTGTTCCCAACTTTTCCTGTGGTGCTTGCGGACTTCACGTTTGGCAATGGCTCTTTTTCTGTGGTATTCTATTTTATCTTCATCTTTTTTTGTACTAATGAATTTTATATATGCCATCTGTTTTTCTTGTATAATCTTATTTTTAGTATAAGACAGATTTTAGAAAAGAAATGGGAATATAATGGTACTGTACATCAACTATATGTAGACTTCAAAAAAGCATATGATTCAATTAAGAGGGAGAAGTTATATAGTATCCTGCTGGAGTTCGGAATTCCTAAAAAGTTAGTTAGACTTATACGAATGTGTCTAAATGGCTCAACGAGTAGGGTGCGTGTAGGCAAACAGTTTTCAGACACTTTTGAAATCCAGAATGGGTTAAAGCAAGGAGATGCACTATCTCCTCTACTATTTAATTTTGTACTAGAGCATGCCATTAAATCTTTAGAGAATGAGGAAGGCTTACAACTGAATGGTATTAATAAGCTGTTAGTTTATGCTGATGATGTAGTACTACTGGTCGATAGCGAGGAGATACTAAAGGCCAACACGCACACACTATTGAGTAACACTAAGAAATTAGGACTAGAAGTAAATATCAGTAAAACTAAATATATGGTCACACGTAGAAATACATATCATGGAAATAGACAGCTAATGACAAATGAGGGAAATTTTGAGGAATTGGCTGAATTCAAATACCTAGGAACAATAATCACAAATAGGAATGAGATGCACAAAGAAATTAAACATAGGCTCAATTCTGGAAATGCATGCTATTATGCATTGCAGAGACTTTTGATGTCCCAACTCCTTTCAAAAAACATTAAGCTGAAAATATATAAAACTATTATTCTACCAGTTATATTATATGGGTGCGAAACATGGACTCTTACTTTAAAGGAGGAAAGGAGATTACGAGTATTTGAGAATAAAGTTCTTAGGAAAATTTTTGGACCAAAGAGAGATGAACAGACAGGTGAATGGAGAAGACTACATAACAATGAACTACATGGTCTTTATAGGAAGCCAGATATAATAAGAACAGTTAAGTCCCGTAGACTGCGATGGGCAGGACATGTTGCACGTATGGGGAATGAAAGACGTGCATGGAAACTTCTTGTATGAAAACCAGAGGGAAAACGCCCAGTTGGTAGACCAAGAATGAGGTGGGAGAACAACATTAACTATGATTTGAGGGAAGTAGATTATACAGGAAATGATTGGAAAGGATTAGCTCAGGATAGGGATGTATGGAGAGCTTATGTCCGCGCGGCCATGAACCTACGGGTTCGATAGTGCCAGTGAGTAAGTAAGTAAGTAGTAAGTAAGTAATCTTTTTAATTTCATCATCAAAGTTTCTTAGGCCTTTAGCTCGTTGCCATTTTCGTTTTTTGCCAAGACTTTCATTAGCTGCTTGTTTTAAAATTGTTTTTGTGTGTTTCCATTCTTCTTCTACATCAGTGCCTAAAGGCGTTGTTTCTATTAGACTGTCTAATCTTCTTTGATAAAGCCATTTTATGCTAGTATCTTTAAGTAAATTAACTTTAAATGAGAATTCTTCCTTCCGGTTTATTTTTTTGATTCTTTTTATACCAACAAGGTTTTAATCTTACTGGGCAAACTAGTAGATAATGGTCAGTTTCAATTTCAGGGCCTCTGTAAACTCTTGTGTCTAGTACAAGGTTAGCTAATTTTTTATTGCAAATTGCATAGTCTATCAATGATTTCAAACCTCTGCCCTCCCATGTGAATTTATGACTATCTTTGTGATAGAAAAATGTATTCATGACTTTCAATTTGTTGTAGGTGAGGAAATCTATTAGTCTTATTCCATTGTTATTGCATGTCTGTTCTCCAAAATTTCCTATGGATTGTTCTATTTTACAGTTTCCAATTGTTGCATTAAAATCTCCTAATAAGATAATGTAGTCATTTTGATTTATTTAATTGAAAATATGATGTAATTCATTGATTTCTTCTTCATCTCCCTCCACTGGTGCATAAACTCCTATAACAGAAAGATATCCCCTTGAAAGTTTTAGCCGAATTTGAATGAGACGTTCATCCCAAAATTTATAATCAGATATGTTGGATCTGAAAAGTTTATGTACCATTAACATAATCCCAGCTCGTGCTCTTACTTCTGAGGGTACGCCTGAATAAAACTGAATATAATTTTGGGTTTCTTTTGTCCCTTTTAGTTTTTTCTTTGTTTCAGAGATAGCACCGATATGTATTCCTTTCTTTGCCAAAATATCATCTAGTTGTTGTTCTTTATGCACAATTCCCTGAACGTTCCATGTAGGAAATTTAAAAATGTTTTCTTTTTTCCATTCATTAGTCTTATTCGTTCGTAAGTCATCGTCATGGTGAACCGTCTGGCTTTTCCTTTTATCAGGCTTGAAAGCAATTGAATGTCCCACCAACTAGTTGCTAGCAAGGAGGTGGTAAGTCCAGCGATGGGGTTGCCATCTTTAAGCATCTGGACCTGCTTCAATACTGCATTTACTCAGTATTAGTTGGAATGGTTATACCGCCATGACTCGGTCCCCAGAGCCTCGTTTGTTAAAACAGGTTGCACCACGAGAAGGTGAGGTTGAGAATTGAGTAGGAGAGGTTATATGAGACACTTCACTACTCCTTGCAACCCACATGCATATTATTTATTCCCAAATGCTTAAAAAAATGGACGTAAACCAACTTTCCATTTCCCTAACCTAAGAAAACAATTTACATGCATACTATTTAATAAACTATAAACTAATTTTACGTACACTAACACTAAATATGGTTTGAAATTATTTTCAAATGTTGGCAACATTGGAACAACATGGGAAAGTAGCAAGTAAATAATGTATCCACGATCATGTTTTACATAAATATATAATATTGTAAAGAAAGCTTGAAGATCGTTGCAAAATGTTTAAAACAGTACGAAACGTGTTTACAAGTGTTTAGTGCATCAGTGGCATAAGAATGCGAGTGTAGAATTGTGACGGGCATAAAACCTATCTCACCCAATTGTTTTGTTAGATTAGGAAATGGGAAGTTGGTTTATGTCCATATTTTTAGCATTTGGGAATTTATTCCCAAAGTTGGTAACGCCGACTGCAGAGTCATCTACCGGAGGCGACATTAACCATTACAGCAACTCGCGCATGTGCAATGCGATTCTGTGGAACTTAAAATAATTTGTGTCTGCCATATAACCGACGGCTGTGCTTTCCTTCAGGTCCGAAAAATGTTTCAATTTTATATCTTATTCCACTGATGCACTAAACACTCTTAAACACTTTCAAAACATTTTGCAACACTTTTTAACACACTTTAAACATCTTCCAATGTTGCAACGAGTTTTTTTTTCATATTTATATATTTGCGTAAAACACGGTCGTGCTACATTGCTTACTTCCTTCTCTTTGTTATTTTCCCTCCACTTCCTATGTTGTTCCAGCGTTGCCACCATCAACAACCCGAACTTGCTTTTTAAATGTGATTCCACGTTCCCTGGATTTCACCTACGTTAGAGTAATTGATTTGTGTTACAGTAATTGATTTAGGTTTGGTTAGCTTTTAGGTTCCTTGCTTTTTAAAAGTGATTTGATACGTAAAATAAATTATACATTTTTAGACAAGTTCTGGGAATTTTGTGTCAATGTTGGTCATACTGATTTCACATATATATACCGCCAACTGCTGGAGGTTGCATTTATCTACCTGGGATAATTGGAGCACTAGCGCATGCGCACTGCGATTCTATAGAACTTAGAAAAATTTTCTACCAACCTAAAGGAAAGCATATCCTAACCGACTTTTTCCCAATTTATATGCATATTATTTATTCCCAAATGCTAAAAAAATGGGACATAAACCAACTTCCCATTTCCTAACCTAACAAAACAATTTACATGCATATTATTTAATAGGATGTGGTCGGTTTTATGTCTCTCACATTTCTACACTTACATTCTTATGCCACTGATGCACTAAACACTTGTAAACACGTTTTGTACTGTTTTAAACATTTTGCAATGATCTTCAAGCTTTCTTCACAATATTTTATATTTATATATTTATGTAAAACATGATGGTGGATACATTACTTCCTTGCTACTTTCCCATGTTGTTCCAACGTTGCCACCATTTGCAAATAATTTAAAACTATATTTAGTGTTAGTGTACGTAAAATTAGTTTATAGTTCATTATATAGTACACATGAAAATTGCTTTGTTACGTTAGGAAATGGGAAGTTGGTTTACATCCATTTTTAAGCATTTGGGAAGAAATAATATGCATGTAAATTGTTTTCTTTAATTAGAAAATGGCAAGTTAGTTAACGTCCATTTTTTTTTTTGCATTTGGAAATTTATTCCCAAAGTTGGTGACGCCGACTACCGGAGCCTATATTAACCATTACAGCAACTTGGGCATGCGCGCTGCGATTCTGTGGAACTTAGAAGAATTCCTGAGAGACATAAAACCGACTTTTTCCATTTAATAAACTATAAACTAATTTTACGTACACTAACACTAAATATGGTTTGAAATTATTTTCAAATGTTGGTAACTCTGATTTGAGAGCCACCTAGTGGATGTTACACTAACACTAAATATGGTTTGAAATTATTTTCAAATGTTGGTAACTCTGATTTGAGAGCCACCTAGTGGATGTTACATGAAGCATTTCCGCATCTCTAGAACCTGATGCATAAATTTCGCGTAATTTATAAATATTTAAAAATCGTAAGAAATGTTTATAAAATTACGAAACATTATAAATGGTTGATAAGTGTTTAGTGCATAAGTGGCATAAGAAAATTGTGTGCGCCAATTAATGGACCACAGCCGTTCATTTTTTGTTTTCAATTTTAGGTTAGTCTTGCTTACTTTCATTCCTGCTTCCCGTACTTTTCTACAAACATAAGGAACGTCACTGCAAGGCTCCACATGGAATGTATATTGATCAACACCAGCATCGCTCATGGGTTCAATCCACTAGAACAAAGACGAATGGTTAGTAGATTTTCTTTTATTACACAAAACCAGTGAAACTGGGTGAATACTAAATCCATTACCTGTTCTGGTTTTGACACCATCATATGCGTTTCAAAAAATGCATCTGGAATTTTTTTTCTTAAACATTTTACGACAGGATGACCGAAAGTTAGGTTTGGAACAAAGTGACCGTCCATAACATCGAGGTGTAAATAATCTGCCCCACTATCTAGTAACTTTTGTGATTCGTAGTGTAGTTCTGCTAGATCGGCATTAAGCACTGACGGACCAATTTTACAACTCACTCTATTTTTTGACATTTTATTATATTTTAAATAGCCTTTATGTATAACTACACAAAAATGCCAAATCACGATAAACACACGTTATGAACAAAAAAGAAAGAGGGCAAGAACTGCGAAAATTTAAAATGTGCAATCATCTATGTACAGCCAGGTTCTATCAAACCTTACCACCTGTTACCACCTTCATTTCTTGACATGAACTAATTTTGAAAAATCCCTGATAGAGGGCAGATAAAGGGTACATCGATCAGCTGGCAGTATAGCAAACCAAGTATTTCCCTCAAAGTACAAATTATTTCCCTCCAATCCATGGTCGCAGCTTATCGCTGGCTGGCATGGACCTTTGCAGCGAAACCATCTATTATGTATTTCTCTGATATTGTAACAGAAATATAAAGTAAATAGAAGTCCCGGCCACGCGTTGCTGTGGTATACGTTAAAAATTTAAATTAAGTTGCTGTCTCTCAGCCAGATTACTTAAAAATAAAACTTACACACGAAATTTATAATATTGAAAATAATATAAACACTGAACACACTTAAATTATGAAATAATCAATATTTGTAATTCAATTGAAATTCGCAGTTGCAACAAAGAGCACAACCATCTGGATCTCTCTTTGTTAAATAATAAACCAATTACCTTACAAAATTACCTTACACCGCTATCTGATAGAATCGTATGGAACTCACAGATAATTACACCGCCATCTGTTAGAATCGTATGGACTCACAGATAATTATAACTCTTTGTTAAATAATAAACAAATAATTTGCAATAAAAAATAATGCGACTATAAATTTAGTTATAAACTACCCTAAGTCTCAAATTGGATCAAACTGCACATAGTGTGCAAAATTTTATTAAAATCGGTTCAGTAGTTTAGGATTCCATCGCGGACGAACAACGTGACACGAAATTTTTATATATTAAGATAAATCACGAGCAATGTCAGGAAATTATAAATCGCTGCTCCTACCATGGAATATATATACATACACATCCCTTCTTTTTTGTTTGTCTCTCACTCCGACCCGCCAATTTTCTATCTATGTCGAGGCATAATGGAAGTAGGTGCGAGTATTTTTTATTATTTATAGCTAATACACTGCGTGCGGTGCTAGGCCTAAATAAATTAAAATTAATGTGTTTTTTATGTTTAGTTGAATAAGTTAAAGGAAAAAATAAATAAATTTATATTTTTTAGATACCCTGCTGATTATCCGGCGTTTCTCGGGAATCTACTCATCCCGATCTTCTTGGGATAAATGAGCTAAAAGATAAAATTCGTTATTGTGAGTTATCCGTAAAAGAATACCCGCCGTGTGCTGCTATGCTTGCAAAATAATCTACGTACTTGTCTCGATCTTCTTGGCATCAATGAAGGACAAAAATGGCTATGTGAGTTATCCGTAAGAGTCAATACTAATAAAGTGCATATCAAATTCCGTGGAGGTAAATTAATTTTATAAATTTTAACAAATTTGAGGACGACGGCACCTGCCACAACAGGTACATTTAATTTTTAACTGTCATCTTATATCCGTAAGAGATAAACATATTCTGTCGCCGACGTTTTTGTAGAGCGTTTTGAGATATTCAATTCTGAATACATTACTTTTGTGTATTTGTTATGGTTTAGGCAGCGTAAGCAATTTAAGCGTCCAAAGAACTACATTTTTTCACGTTTTTCACTATAATGGGCGATTCTTAAGGGTGTAGAAGTTGAGTATCACAACTCTTTTATAGCTTATGTTCATCCCGGGTATCTCCTGAACATTTTGTAAAAAAAAACCCATCACAATGGGATCAACAGTATGGACGCGCATAAAGTATGAACAAACAAACAAACATTCATGTATATATATATATATATATATATATATATATATATAGAGAGAGAGAGAGAGAGAGAGAGAGAGAGAGAGAGAGAGAGAATATGTTTTTTCTATATAACCTTTGAATAAAATCAATATTTTTAAAAAGCATCCTTTTTAAAAAAAAAAGTTATCTAAGTAAAATTAATTTATTCAGCAAGTACAAACAATGGATGATTTTGTTTTTTTTTAAATTAAAGGATTTTAAAATAGAAACTCTTTTCATATTTATTATTTACTAGAGGTCGCACAACGGCCGAAATTCTCGCACATTTTTTTTAAGTTTTGCCAAAAATACGTCATTTATGCTAAAGAAGGATTAATGTATGCCCCAATGTTGGGTGGCATTTAAAGCGGGATTAAAGGGTTCTTGGTATAATGGTAAAGAGATGAAGATGGGATTTAGTGGGCGCCAGGAGTATGAAAGGAATTCTCCATGTGTGAGAACTTGGGTTTGCTCAGATTGGAAGATAGGTAGACTTGAGGTTCTTTAACTTCAGGGATAGCAAGGAGCTGGCCGGCGCAAGACTACTCTAGATGAATTTTAATAAATATGCTTTATTAATCAAAGCGGACACTGGTTACACGTATAATTATAGACACTTAATCTCAGACAAGGCATTGACTACAGGAGCGCGTCTAGAGTTCAGACTGGAATATGAGAGTCTATCATGACCGAATTATTTGTAAGTATGAAATTCCCGACGTTATGTTTCAACTGATTTGCTAATTGACGGCCATTGAGCCGTTTAACAGCTACGTCGGCGAGTCTGTTCCGATTCCGATCTCGGTGAGTTACGCAGAACTAACTTAACATAATGTAGTTGGATATAAGGAAAACTTCGTTTACCCTCACCCTGTGGTTATGTTGTCATGAGTTCATTACCTCGTCGTGATATAACCTTTTACTATATTGGCTGACAACGATTCCTTATGGCATAAGAAGGGATCGCCGTCTTTTGATTGGACATGACTTCAGCAAGTTTTCTGGCTAGATACGCCCTTCTAAAATACTGTTTTATCATAAGTTTGTGCTCTGGGGAATTCCTATCTAAGTTTGTTATATAATTTTGTTTAGGTCAGTGGCCTTTCCCGCTTGTTTGCTAGCTTGGTGTTCTAGCATCTTGTCTGATTCCCTTATAATAGATTTTATTAAACACAATGTGTACATTTAGAGTTTTCACCAGTCTTTTGTAATTTTGGTGAGAGGCTGAGTTCTGCTTTTGCATTTCATTAGGTGGTACTTGGAGCATGGCTCGTCGCAAAGCTTACATCTGCAGTCCTCCTTGGGGTCGTGGTATGACGGATTCTGACATATTTTCCCGTGGAAACCATGCGCGGCGAAGCGTGTGTATAGGTGGCGAAGTTGGAAGTTCGGGTCCTTTCCACACATCGGTTTTCATTGTTTCTGTGTCCATTATTTCCATCGGTATTGCATTGGCTTTGTTTTGTCTCTCTTTGATGGCGTCTTTATATGCCTGGGTTTCTGGTAGATTGAAGCGAAGCTTGATGTCCTCAATGAAGTAGGAATTCATGTGCTATTCTGTAGGCGTAGCTGTTTCTTGTGTACTTTGAGAGTGACAAGGCCCTCTTGAGATATCTGGCTTTGACATTCTCCAATTTCTTGAGGTTTTTCGCTGTTAGGTGAATCCAAATTATCTGAATACCGTATGTGGCCGCTGGTGCTACCTTGAGTTGGAACAGTGCCATCGCCGTTGGCAGGGACAGTCTCTCAAGCTTGGGGATGTCGAACATGGAATTTATTGCCGCTGTGGTCCTGTCTTGTATATGCATGGTGAACGTGGTTCCAGTGGTCTGCAGCGTCACTCCCAGGTACTTAAAGTTGGGGACTATTTCTAGGGCTGAGTCGCCGCACATAAAGTGGTCATTTTTTGATAATCTGCCTCCTCTTCTGAACTTCATTGCTTTTGTTTTGGAGCTATTTATTTCCATTGAATTTTCTGACGCCCATTTTCTGATATTCTTCATGGCCTCCTGCAGATCTTCAGGACTCTTGGAAAGGATGGCCATGTCATCGGCATACATTAATAGCTTTGTATTTCTTGCGTTTATAGCTTGTCCAATATCGGCCGTCATAATGTTAAAGAGGACTGGGCTCAGTGGGTCTCCTTGTAGGACTCCTCGTGTTTGTGCAATTTCTTTTGACATTGATATGCCATCGTAGATTGCTACATAGTTGGTGCTGAGAATCGATTTTATTGTCTCCAGTTCGCGACTTGACCTGCCCAGTGCATTCTCCAGCTTGTGGCAAAGTAACTTTCTGTTAATGCTGTCAAATGCTTTTGAATAATCTATGAATATTGCATACAGGGGGGTGTTTGGTTGTGCCATGTTATTTTCTATCTCAACTAGGATTTCTTGTACTGCATGTAAAGTCGATCTGCCTGGAGTGAATCCGAATTGATTCGTGGGGATGTTTGCTCGTAATCTTAGCTCGATGCGCTCTAGTATGATTTTGGGAGAATAGTTTGAACATTGTGTTCTCCGAAGCGATTCCCCTGTAACTGTTTGGGTCGTCTTTCCTGCCTTTGCCTTTGTGGAGTACCACTATTATTGTCTTTCTCCATTGCTGTGGGATTGTGCTGTTCGTGAGGCATTCGTTTTATAGGAGGGCTTAGCGGTACTGCCAGATCTTGAGACAATGTTTTCAGGTGTTCCGCGAATATCCCATCCGGACCAGCAGCCTTGTTGTTTTTAGTACTGCTTATGAAGCGGGCTACATCGTCAGGAGTGATTGGGTCGTCGAGTTCTGTTCTTGTATTATGCATGTGCGGCGCTGGATCAACTGCTGTTTCGCCCTTCTCTCCTAGTAGGTTTCTGAAGTGGGTTTCCCATTGCTCCAGATTCACGAGAGGAGTTGGGTGACGTTTCTTGGAAGTCCTTAATATATTATATGGCTTAATTTCTGTTTCGGCGATTAGGATTTGTTCTAGGTGTAGATCATAGGCTGTCTTCTTTTCTTTTAGTAGGCGTTTGTACTCCCGGCGTTGTTCTGCGTAGTCCGTTAGTGCGATGTTTTCAGGTTTTCTGGCTTCGTGGAGGAGCTGTAGAGTTCTTTTCCTTGATAAGTAACATTCCTCGTCGAACCATGGCTTCGCCGTGCGTGTGGCCCTGGTTACCTTATTGGTGGCCTGTGCGATGTTCTCGGTCAAGGCTGCTGTTGCTCCGTCTAGATTTCCCTGTCTCATCATACTTATTATTGCCGGTATTTCTGCTTTGCTTGCTTGCCATTTTTCTTTTCGTCGATATGTCGTGATATTTTTGTTCTAGGGTTGCGGTTTGGGTCTTGGCTGTCTTAGGTGACTCAGCTGGAGTTTAGTTATTACTGGTAGGTGTTTTCTAATTGCATATTTTTCTATTTTGACTTGGGCTTGTCCCTGGCTATCTGTGAAGACCAGGTCGATTGTACTCCTCCCGTTTGGAGCTATATAGGTAAATTCCTGTTCTCGGTTTAGGAGTCGCAGTCTATAGTCTAGGAGGAAGTCTATTACCGCTTGGGTTTTTGTGTTCCACTTATCTATGCGACAGTTGAGGTCTCCCATTAGAATGGTTGGTTTACCCTCGTCTATGTTCTCCAGAGCCCTTCCTAGGTCATCTATGATGCTCTCGGGTTCAGTGTTGGGCGCGAAGTATGCACCAATTATGTTTACTATTCTGGTGAATATCGTTAATGTGTTCTCGGTACAGATGATTCCGATTTTACAAAGCAGCTTAGTCCCCCTGAGGGACGACCTTTGTCTCCTTTTTTGGCTGGGGAGTGAATTCCATAAAAGCTGGATATTTCTGTGTCTTCCATGCAGAAAGTTTCTGAGAAAAATAGTATATCATTTTCTTGAAATGTAATTATGGCCATCGCGGTTAATACGGAGTTCAGTCCTTCCACGTTCCATTCCATTATTTTGACGTGGTCATTCGCTTTATTGTTGTTCACCGTTCATAACGTGCTATCCGGGGCACGGGGTTCCCTTTTCGGTACCGCGTTTGTACATTCCTTAAGTTTGCAGGGGTCTGTATTGTTGTTGCTGATTTTGGATTTCCGTTACATGATTGTTTGTTATAGTCGTATCCCTTGCCTTTGTTGTCTCCAAAAAATATACTGCCTCACGATAACTCCCTTCGGTCATAGTTGTGGTTGTTTTGCCTGGTCCTGTAAGTCAAACGGGATTCCTACTCTGAATGCCCTGTTACGGCCGATTACCTCCAATTTTTCACATTCTATCGCCCCATTTAAGCCGTTAGCATTCATATAATTTATGAGGTCCTCACACTCGGTTGTCTGGTGGAGGCGGCCTATGTATAGCCACGCTGTCCGGTCTGCTGCTCTAAGTGTGTTCTCCCTGTTCTCTCTGGTCCCCGTGATGCGCGTATTGCCTCTGTGTCTTCTTCGAACTTCAGTCCAGCTCTCCTGGTTTTCATGGTTATATTCATTTTAAATTATTCCTTGTGTTACGTCTCCATCGATCTCCTTTCCTGTGGTGACGTGTGTCAAAGGATGCGCGTTGATGCTGCAAGCTGTGTTTTCCCTTCTTGCCTTTCTTCCTTTATCGTCTTATTGATGCTGGTTGTGATGTTTTGCATCATACTTTGCATCTGCTGGTTTATTTTGTGCATTATTTTTCTTTCTAGTTCTGTGTCTGTAAGTCGTGAGTGAGTTAAGTTCGACTTTTCTGGGCGTTGGCTTTTACTATCATATCCGTGTCTATCATCATTGTTCTGATCTTTCGTTCCTTCTACGGTCGAAGCGCACTTCTTTCCGATGGGGCCGCCGAAGTTCTCATGGTTGTTCCGCTGGGGTCCAGTAGGTGGGGGTGTCTGCTCGCTCTGGAGCTTCCCGCCGTCTGCAGATTCTTCCACTTCCCCGACAGATGTCGCTAGTTGTTCCGCTTTACGTGTGTCTTCTTCCTTACGCATGTCTCCAGCATTTGCCACTACATCGTCTCCTTGAATATGTTCTTGTTGTTTGTTTCCATTCTCCAAGGCAACTTTCTTTAATGTAAAGCAATCTCTAATGATACTTACCGCTCGCTGAATGTCGTCCTTCATTTCCTTTTTCAGATGGTCTCCTATTTTCACCACATTTAATATACTTTCTAGAGCACTTTCACACCGCAATTCTGCCTCGTTAGCCATCTGATTCCCTTATTAGAAGTTGTTTATTTTCACGCTGTAGTTTCCAAACCTTATATCAATTCTTTGTTCTTAACCTGTCAGCGAAGCTGAGTTTAAGATCTAAGATTGCTGGTCTACAAAGAAACGTCTGGTAATCCTCTAGTACAATGTATTTCCTCAAATTTTAACTATTTTGTCACCGCTTCAAGTATCTGTCACTTGAGAACAGCGGTACGATGTACTTGCTAAATGATTTCCGTAATAACTGACCGTTAGTTTATTCGGGATTCTATCAGCTTCCTTAATTTAATTTATTTTTACTTAATTATATAAAAATCAAATCCCCGTGTTCTCCTGATTCGATTGCATACACATTTCGTATATTTCCGACGATTATTTCGTCCTACAGTGATTTAACATATGTATGATAATAATGCTCGCCCTGATTAATTAATTATTTTAATGTCTATTTAGGAGAGGCCGAGTGAATTATTTTGGATCAATGCTCAAAAATGTTCGATTTATTTAAGAAGTACTAACGATTGGAAAATGTTTACTACTACTACTACTACTACTACTACTACTACTACTAACTACTGCTACTACTACTACTACTACTACTTCATCTAACATATGAAACCGAATGTTTGTCTGTTCGTACTTTATGCGCGGCCATACCGTTGATCCAATTGTGATGGGGTTTTTTGCAAAATGTTCAGGAGATTCCCGGTTTGAACATAGGGCTATAACAGAGTTGAGATACTCAACTCCTACACCCTTAAAAACACCCTTTGTAGTGAAAAACGTTGAAGTCCATTTTTTACACTTAAATGACTTACGCTGCCTAAACCATAACAAGTACACAAAATTACTACTGTACACAGAATTGAATATCTCAAAAAACTCTACAGAAAATTCCGCGACAGCATATGTTTTTATCTTTTAAAGATAACTCAAAATATCTATCCATTTTTGCCTTTTATTGATGCCAAGAAAACCGGGATGCGTAGATTTCCGGCCAACGTCGGGTAATCAGGACGGGGTATCTAAAAATAATAAGAATATAAATTTAGATTTATTTTTCCTTTTACTTCTTCAACTAAATGCAAAAAAAAAAAAAACATTATCATCTATTTAGGTGTAGCAGCGCACGCCGGGTATTAGCCAATATATATTTATTATCATGTCATACTAACCTTACATTGCCCAACGTAAAAAAATAATTATAACACACACACACACAATATACGTATATATATAAATGTGTGTGTGTATGTGTATGTGTGCATTGATTTAATAAATAACATATGTATATTTCCGCTACGCACATTTAACGTTTTTATTAAAAATATACATTTCGTAACAAAGCAATAACAAACATGTTGACCTAATAAATTACTTACGTTGCGGAGCAACGCCACTGAATGTGAAATTGAAAACGTAAGTTTTTAATTTGAATTTAATAAAATATAAATATTTCACACATTATATCTATTTATAACCGTAAATTTGTGGAATGAACAATGCGCAACTCTTCCTTTATTAGGTAAATACTAAATATATTTAGAAATACCATATTTATCATAGATTAAATGTTTGAAAATATATTATGTGTTGTACTGTTCACATTTGAAAGCTAACTGCTTACACATTATAACAAATGTAAATATAAAATTTGAAATGTTCTGTTTTATATATTTTTAGATAAGAATATGTTATTCTAATTACAAACGTAACATTGAAAAACATATTCCTGCTTGTAGTTTATATATATGGACATGATAAGAAAAATAAATGTTCGGATGGGATTTGAACCCGGGACTGTGGATTTATATCCTAGTGAGCTACTGATTACGCTACCGAGAAAGTCTAGTACAAACATTCATTTTTCTTATATACAGGGTGTCCAAAACTTAGACCTACAAACTTTGGAAACTGTTAGATAACATTATTTTAGACACTTTTTGTTAAGGTAGGTTTTTTGCTGCGGTGCTTCGTTCAAGCGCTGGACGAGTTCATGTCATTACTGCCTCCCACCCATTTTGTTTAGATGTAAATTACATTTGTGTACAATATGTATCTTTTAAAGGAAACACAAGAAAGAAACAAAAGAAAGATGCTTCAATTCGTTTAGCATACATGTTTACTTCCTGAGCTCATCGTTGTGTTTCTTTGGCATTGTGTGTTAGTTTGCTGGATTGCCTGCTGAATACTACTTTATTTACAACATGGAAAGGTACACGTGGAGTGAGATGACGGACATACTGTTGGTGTATGGAAAAGTTGCTTCGGGTCGTGCGGCTGGAAGCTTTACCAAGGACAGTTCCGAAACCGAATAATTCCTCATCACACTATATTTGCCAGCATTGAACGTAGACTATGTGAAACAGGCTCCTCGAATAGACGAGCAGAAGGTCAAGGACGGCCACGTTCTGTACGGACTTCTGGAAATGAGGAAGAAGTGTTGCGGTGCATTGAGAACAATCCTGCAGCTAGAGATCGTTTTACTAAGGAAGAAGCATGACCTACAAAACTCGCGCAGGTAAACGTAGGGTTTTGAGGAAACGATCCCTATCAGTAGGCTTTGTCCGTATCTGCAAATTCATGGTTACTAGTCGTAATGAAAATATTAACCCTGAGTAGGAAATTATTATAATAACTATGTATCACGTCAAATTCCTCAAGGGCACCCGGTAGTAATTTCCTTGCAATTTGGTTTAAAAATAGGACATACAAAAATAATTATTTTTTCAGCTTATTCTTAAGTTATATGTATGAAAATTGTCACTAATTAAACAAGTCTTCCTGAACATAATGGCACTTTGGTTAACTTTTTAGACATATTTCTTTGTGAGTAATTTAAATTCAAAAAAATCCATTATGTTAAAAGTATTGTCTTGGTACAATTTTTTCACAAACTACTTTCCAATTATTTCCAAAATTTAGTATGTTATTGTCCACTGTTCATTTGACAATTATAAGGTTTGCTTTGTATTCAGATATGGATTCTGATTTTATTTTAAAAAATTCAAAAACCAATTTTTTTGTTAAAAATGTTGCAAAATTTATTTCTTTATTTCAAACACTATCAATAGCACAAAGATAAATTTAACTTATTATTATAGAGATCTTTAAACTGCATATCCATGCCAAAAATAATTCTCCTATCTTTCACATTTTCAGAGAAAAGTGTACCAAAATATTAAAAAATACAAGTTACGGGAAAATGCAAAAAAAAAAAAAAAAAAAAAAGTGCACATTATGAAAACACAGAGACGCCATTTTTAAAATCAATTTTTATGGGTTTAAATGTCCAAAATCGACAAACTAATATTACACATCGATAAAATAGACCTTACTGGATTTTTTAAAACAAAAAAAAAAATTTTAACCCAAATAAGTACTGGGTGTCCTTAAAACTGGAAGAAAATGAGAATAAAAGTATTGCAAACCAATAATTTATCAATATTATGTTGATATTAATTCTACCCAAAGGCAGTTCCTTCCCTGCAATCATAGAATTGTTCATGCTATGCTTGCAGCTTTACTAGGGAATTGTGGTGTGGGTAGCTTCCCGTTGCTTTCCACATGATATTAATATTATTGTTTTTAAATCAAACTCATCACTTACATTAATTATATTGGATACGAGAACTCCATTAGGCCTATAGTAAATTTCCAAACCTAATGTAATAAAAATAAAAAAATAAAATAATTTTAAAATAGGTAGGATATGTGGCACAAATAGGGAATGAAAGAGGTGTAAGCTATGGAGGCTTCTTGTAGGAAAACCAGAGGGAAAACGGCCAGATGGTAGATCAAGAATCTTACGAGGTTTTAGAAGTAAGGTGACGAAAATTTATATTTTTTAGACTGACAGTACACTATTTTGGAATTGAATATGTATGCCTGTACGTTAGACTACCCGCAGTCAAGGGGATGAAACTGGTCTTCTGCGCATCTGAGTACATGCTTCAACCTTGATGGAACGGCCTCTAATACTCGCGCCTTTTCTCGACAATTGCACATAAGTCGTAGCACTGTGGGAAGAATTCTGCAGGAAATGTTGTTGCACCCTTTTCATCTTGAAAAATCTACGCAATTAGGCTTCAAGATTATCCTCTGCGACAGCTATTTTGTCAGTGGTATCTGGACAGAATTGAAACTATGTACTGTTTGCATCCCATGTCATGTTCACAGATGACGCATGTTTCACACGTGAACAGTTATTTAACAGTCGGAATTCACATGTTTGGGCCTTCGAAAATCCCCATGCTACATTTAAGAGGTCACATTAACTGAGGTTTGGTGTACACAAATGTAATTTACGTATCTAAACCAACTGGGTGGGAGGCAGTAATGACATTAACGCGTCTAGCGCTTAAACGAAGCACCGCAGCAAAAAATCTTCCCTTAACAAAAAGTGTTTAAAATATTGATATCTATCAGCTCCCAAAGTTTTTCGGTATAATTTTGGGACACCCTGTATGTATTTCTCATTATCACTGGATGTAGTGGGAACTCGGTCTCCACTGCCACTCAGTTGCTCCTATCACAAGTAAGCGAATTAAAGATAATATTTTTATTTTATTGCAGTGACGCTTTATCGATGTTATAATTATAACACACACACACACACAGATATATATAGTCCACCGCTGTGGTCTTGAGGTAGCGTGCTGCCTTGTCACACAGCGGGCCCGGGTTCGAGATCACAAAATTACGCAATGGGAAAATTCCCTGGCTAACTTTAATGTAAAAAGGACCCCACCTTGGGAGATTATAAAAAGAATAAAGTCAAACCGCAGACCTTCTAAACCGACTGCAATTCAGAATAATGGAACTTGGGCTTATCATCCTTACGATCAAGCACAAGTTCTCGCGGAAAATCTTGCAGACCGATTCAGACCACAAGAGCTAACGACGCCAGTTCACGAAGCTGAAGTCAATGACAGAGTAGACACCTTTCTAGCTGCTCCCTTCCCTAATGAAAGACCCAATATCCATCTAGCTGACTTACGCTCTCATGTCCAGGCCCTTCGCACTACAAGTGCACCAGGACATGGTCGGATCAGTAATCTAGCCATAAAGCACCTACCGCGCAAAGCGCTACTACGTCTCCTCACCATATTTAAATCCTGCATACAACTTAACCATTACCCTGCAGCTTGGAAGATGGCTAAAGTTATTGTATTACCGAAACCAGGTAAAAATCCAAATAATCCAGACAATTTGCGACCAATAAGCCTCCTGCCAGTTCTAGGAAAAATCCTAGAAAAACTCATTTTGGCAAGACTCAAAATTGAAGTTACAAATAAGGATCTAATTCCTAACCATCAATTTGGATTCAGAAATTCACACAGCACACCGCTGCAACTGGCCAGGCTTATAGACCAAATTGTCACTGGTTTCAACGCCAAGAGTAGTACAATAGCAGTCTTCCTTGACATTGAGAAAGCGTTTGACACAACTTGGATAAACGGATTGATATACAAGCTAATACAATTCCAAATTGATCCAAATTTAGTCAAAATTATCTCCACTTATCTGAGAAATAGAACCTTCTACGTCTCAGTAAGGGGTAATAAATCTGACATGAAGTCCATACGGGCGGGAGTTCCACAAGGAGCTGTCCTTTCACCCTTATTGTACTCACTATATGTCTCGGACCTTCCTTCACCTCCATCACTCCAAATAGCCTCCTTTGCTGATGACACATGTCTCTTCATGCAATCGAAACTCAAATCCATTCCTCATAGACTTGCAACATTCCAGCGAGCAATAACCATAATATATGAATGGTTTTGCTCCTGGAACATTAAACTTAATGCAAATCAAACTTTCCCTGTCCAATTCAGCTCACTATGGGTGTGCAACCCCTACCAGTAGAAACTTCAGTCAAATATTTAGGCCTAATATTGGATAAAAAACTCACACTAAGAGCTCATATCGACCATATCACTTTTAAAGCTCAGCAAGGTATAGCCATATTATATCCGTTTTTCAAGTCGCCGTCTCTGTCCCGAAGGATCAAGGTCACTCTATACGTGGCCGTGATCCGTAGTATGCTATTGTACGGCTGCGAATCTCTGAGTATCCTTGCGAAATGCCACAAAAAGAAACTTCAGATATTGCAGAACAAATGTCTCAAAATTATACTTTCGGCACCGCGTTACACAAGGATAACGGAGATGCACGAGGCCACGAAGGTACCATATATTGATACCATCATAACTGAAAGGGTTACATCCATGCTCCGAAATATAAATGATCATGGAAACCCCATAGTACGCAATATAGGACACCTTCCACAATGGCGTACTACACATAGAAACATATTCGACACATTAAACCACCCGTAGTATTCAGCATGAAATAACCAAGATCAGAGGGGTCAGCGCAGATTGGCGTGGCTCATTCCGGTCCTGAAAGTTATCAGCGACACGGTTTCCGATGCCCCAATTAAGCGAGATCTATCTGCCTTGGAATCAAACATCCACATTAGATCAATAGCACATGCTAAAATAGAATCAATCCCCATATAACCGCCGTATAGGCTAGGGAAAAACAGCGAAACCCAATACTGCACACACCTACGCGAATTCGCCGTCAAGGGACAAATAACAGTCCCAGCAAAAGGCACACTGGGCAGCGCAAACAGCTGTCAACTACAGTCAGTCAGAGAATCAGGTTGTTGTTTTCACCCTTATTGTACTCACTATATGTCTCGGACCTTCCTTCACCTGCATCACTCCAAATAGCCTTCTTTGCTGATGACACTTGTCTCTTCATGCAATCGAAACTCAAATCCATTCCTCACAGACTTGCAACATTCCAGCGAGCAATAACCATAATATATTAATGGTTTTGCTCCTGGAACATTAAACTTAATGCAAATAAAACACAAGTCGTGCTGTTCACCAAATCAAACTTTCCCTGTCCAATTCAGCTCACTATGGGTGTGCAACCCCTACCAGTAGGAACTTCAGTCAAATATTTAGGCCTAATATTGGATAAAAAAAACTCACACTAAGAGCTCATATCGACCATATCACTTTTAAAGCTCAGCAAGGTATAGCCATATTATATCCGTTTTTCAAGTCGCCGTCTCTGTCCCGAAGGATCAAGGTCACTCTATACGTGGCCGTGATCCGTAGTATGCTATTGTACGGCTGCGAATCTCTGAGTATCCTTGCGAAATGCCACAAAAAGAAACTTCAGATATTGCAGAACAAATGTCTCAAAATTATACTTTCGGCACCGCGTTACACAAGGATAACGGAGATGCACGAGGCCACGAAGGTACCATATATTGATACTATCTTAACTGAAAGGGTTACATCCATGCTCCGAAATATAAATGATCATGGAAACCCCATAGTACGCAATATAGGACACCTTCCACAATGGCGTACTACACATAGAAACATATTCGACACATTAAACCACCCGTAGTATTCAGCATGAAATAACCAAGATCAGAGAGGTCAGCGCAGATTGGCGTGGCTCATTCCGGTCCTGAAAGTTATCAGCGACACGGTTTCCGATGCCCCAATTAAGCGAGATCTATCTGCCTTGGAATCAAACATTCACATTAGATCAATAGCACATGCTAAAATAGAATCAATCCCCATATAACCGCCGTATAGGCTAGGGAAAAACAGCGAAACCCAATACTGCACACACCTACGCGAATTCGCCGTCAAGGGACAAATAACAGTCCCAGAAAAAGGCACACTGGGCAGCGCAAACAGCTGTCAACTACAGTCAGTCAGTCAGGTTGTTGTTGATTTCTCTTAGGATTGCGATTTCCTCCAGTATATTTATTCTCGTTGGAATGTTTTCTCTATGTACTATTGTGAGGCTGTTATCGATGTTATGCATATGGTGTCCAGCTTGAATTACACGTTTTGCGTAACTTGATTTTCCTCCATTGTAAATGAAATCTCTGAAATGTTCCTTGAATCTAATGTTGAAGCTTCTGTTAGTTTTCCCAATGTAGAATTTATTGCAATCTGTACATGTTAATTTGTAGATGTCTTTATTGTCGAATTCATCTATTTCTTCGATGTTGTTGTTTATTAAATTGTTTAATTTGTTGTCAGTTCTGTAGGATATATTAATATTCTTATCGAGCTTTTTTAGTGTGTTGGCCAATAAGATCCTTATTATATTTCATCCGATATTGTCTGCTGCCTGCATAACAATCCTTTACGCTACAAACGAAACAATTATTTTTTTAATTCGCTGGTCAACTAACCAAGGAACCTATCCCGATCCAAACCAATAACTCTCCGGTTCCTGAGCGTGGACGACTAGTCCTGTTACGAAACAACGAGGTCCAGAGGCCATCCGTGTGTACAACAGGTGGTGACAGATATACAATAACGCAACACTTTACGTGTTTTAATATTAATTCCATAACAAAGCAAAACAAAAACGTTCACGTAATAAATAACTTACGTTGCGGAGCTACGGCACTGAATGTGAAATTGAAAAAAGTAAGTTTTTTATTTGAATTTAATATAATATAAATATTTCACAATTTAAATATATTTATAACCGTAAATTTTTGGAATGAACAATGCCCAACTCTTCCTTTATTTAAATAATTTAGAAATACCATATTTATCATAGATTAAACATTTGAAAATATATTACATATTATACTGTTCGCATTTGAAAGCTAACTGTTACACATTATAACAAATTAAATATAACATTTTAAATGTTCTGTTTTATACATTTTTAGATAAGACAATATTATTCTAATTACAAACGTAACATTGAAGTAAATATATTCCTGCTTTTATTTTATACACACACACATATATATATATATATATATATATATATATATATATATATATATACACACACACACACATCCCTACTTTTTTCTTTGTCTCTCACTCTGACCCGTCAATGCTTTATCTATGTCGAGGCATAATGGAAGGGGGTGCGAGTATGTTTTTTTATTTACAAGTTCATGCACGGCGTGCGCTGCTACGCCTAAATAAATGAAAGTGATGTTCTTTATATGTTTAGTTCAATAAGTAAAAGGAAAAATAATAAATTTATACTTTTTAGACACTCCGTGCTGATTATGCGCCGTTGCTCGGGAATCTACTCATCCCGATCTTCTTGGCATAAATGAGCTGAAAAACAAAATTCGTTATTGTGAGTTATTCGTAAAAGAATACATGCCATGTGCTGCTATGTTTGCAGAACAATCTACGTACTTGTCTCGATCTTCTTGGCATCAATGAAAGACAAAAATGGCTATTGTGAGCTATTCGTAAGAGTCAATACCAAAAAAAATCATATCAAGTTCCGTTGAGGCGAATTAATTTTATATATACCATTTTAACAAATGTTAGGACGACGGCACCTGCCACAACATATACATTTTAATTTTTAAATATTATCCTATATCCGTGAGATAAACATGTGCTATCACGGGCGTTTTTGTAGAGCTTTTTGAGATATTCAATTCTGTGTACATTAATTTTGTGTATTTGTTTTGGTTTAGGCAGCGTAAGCCATTTAAGCGTCTAAAGAGATATATTTTTCAGGTTTTTCCTACAAAGGGAGATTTTTAGGGTGTAGGAGTTGAGTATCACAAAATCGTTTATAGCCTATGTTCAAACCGGGAATCTTCTGAAGATTTTGTAAAAAACCACATCATGATCGAATCAAAGGTATGGCCGCGCAAAAAGTACGAACAAACAAACATTTATATATATATATATATATATATATATATATATATATATATATATATATCGAAGTACGTTCGATTCTATATAGTTTTGAATAAAATCAAATTTTTAAAAAGTATTCTTTTTTACAAAAAACCGTTATCTAACTAAATTAATTTACCTAGCACGTAAAAACATTCTATGATGTTTTTTTAAAATTTATATTCGAATATTAAAAAGGGGTTTAAAATGGTAACTTTTTCATATTTATTATTTATTAGAGTTCGAAGAGCGGCCGAAATTCTAGCACTTTTTGTTTAAGTTTTGTCACAAATACGTCATTTATTCACATTAATTTTCGATGTATTTAAAAAGTACGAACGATAGGAAAATGTATACTACTACTACTACTACTAACTACTAGTACTACTTCATCTAATATATAACAATGAATGTTTGTTTATTCGTACTTTATGCGCGACCTTACCGTTGATTCCATTGTGAGGGGTTCTTTTTTTGTCAAAATTTTCAGGAGATTCCCGGGATGAACATAGGGAAGAGGGTTGAGATACTTAACTCCTACAACTATAAAATACACCACTTGTAGTGAAAGACGAGAAAGGTCCCTTTTTTATCATTAAATGGCTTACGCTGTCTAAACCATAACAAAGACACAAAATTAGTACTGTACACAGACTTGAATATCTCAAAAAACACTATAGAAAAGTACTCGACAGCATATGTTTTTAATTTTTAAGGATAACTCACAATATCTATCCATTCTTGCATTTTACTGGTGCCAAGAAAGTATGGATGCGTAGATTTCCGGGCAACGCCGGGTAATCAGCACTAGATATCTGAAATAATAAGAATATAAACTTATATTTATTTTTTCATTTATTTATTAAACTAAATGAAAAAAAAACATCTATTTAGGTGTAGCAGCGCACGTCGAGTATTTGCTAATATATTTCTTATCATGTCATATTAAACTTACATTACCCAAAGTCAAAAATTTAATTATAACTCACACATGTGAGTGTGTGTATGTGTGTGTGTGTGCGCGCGCATTGATTTAATAAATAATATATATCCGCTACGAAACATTTAATGTTTTATTAAAAATATAATTTTTGTGACAAAGCAATACAAAAATTTTGACGTAATAAGTAATTTACGTTGCGGAGCAAAGCCACTGAATGTGAAATTGAAAAAGTAAGTTTATTAATCTGAATTCAATAATATTTAAATATTTCACAGATTAAGTATAAGTATAACCGTAAATTTGTGGAATGAACAATGCTCAACTCTTCCTTTATCAGGTAAATACTAAATACATTTAGAAATACCATATTTATCATACATTAAATGTTTGTAAATATATTACGTGTTGTACTGTTCACATTTGAAAGCTAACTGCTTATACATGATTACAAATTTAAATACATTTGAAATTTTCTGTTTTATATTCTTTTAGATAAGAATGTGTTATTATAATTACAAACGTAACATTGAAATAAATATATTCCTGCTTGTAATTTAATATATATATATATATACATATATACATACTACATACATATACATACATACATACATACATACATACATACATACATACATACATCCATACATACATACATACATACAGACATACATACATACATACATACATACATACATACATACATACACACATACATACAGACATAAATACATACATACATACATACATACAATACATACATACATAACATACATACATACATACATACATACATACATACATACATACATACATACATACTACATACCTACATACATACATACATCACATCACATACATACCATACATAACATACATCCCTCATACATACATACATACTACTACAAGACAATATACATACATACATACAATACAGACTACATACATACATCATACATACATACATACATACATACTAACCATACATACATACATACATACATACATACATACATACATACATACATACATCATACATACATACATACATACATACATACATCCATACATACATACATACATACATACATACGAATACATACATACATACATACCTACATACATACATACATACATACATACATACATACATACATACATACATACATACTACATACATACATACATACATACATACATACATACATACATACATACATACATACATACATACATACATACATACATACATACATACATACATACATACAATACATACATACATACATACATACATACATACATACATACATACATACACATACTACATACATACATAACATACATACATACATACATACATACATACATACATACATACATACATACATACCATACATACATACATACATACATACATACATACATACATACATACATACATACATACATACATACATACATACATACATACATCCATACATACATACATACATACATACATACATACATACATACATACATACATACATACATACATACATACATACATACATACATACATACATACATACATACATACATACATACATACATACATACATACATACATATATACATACATGCAGGGTGTATAAAAAAGGATGGCGCAAACTTACATGGTTGAAAGTACACGATAATAGAAGCAACAATGTGACAGTAAACATGGGTGCGCAAACGAGCCGTTTGCGAGATAATTACGAATGTAATTACAAGCCGCCAATGAATTCATAGTATACATCGTCCTAGTTAGTACAAATTAATTTGACTTTAGACTTTACTATTAATTTTTCATCTCAATTAGTTCACATTTCACAGTTTATTTCACTTACGGGTTACCTGTTAAAGCAGGTGTTCGAAGTGTCTTCCTTGTATCTGGATGCAATACTGTGCTCGTCTCTGCAATGAATGTCGAATTCCTTTTTAGAAGCCCCTGGATCATTTCTGAATTCTTGACAAGTATGTACAACTCTCTGCTCCAGTTCTTCAACCGTGTTAACGGGTGTGCTGTACACTTCGCTTTTGATGTGACCCCAGACACAAAAATCCAAAGGATTTAGATCAAGTGATATTGGAGGCCAAGGTACAGATCCGCCTCGACCTATCCATCTTTGGCCGTATCTGCGCGTTAGATGCCGTCTTACAGCAGCAGCAAAACGTGCCGGAGCTCCATCATGCATGTGCCACACAAACTCCGACGTTTGCTGAAGGGGAACATCCTCAAGCAATCCTGAAAGATGACGCCGCAGAAACCTAACGTACCTCCGTCCATTAAGTTTTCTTGGAAGAATGTGTGGCCCAATGAGATGATTGCCTAGTACCCCTAACCATACATTCAGTGAGAAACGGTGCTGATGTGGTGACTCATGAACAGCATGTGAGTTATTCACACCAAAAATGTGTATTATGATAATTAAAAACAAATCGACTGTGAATCCTGCTTCGTCTGTAAATAAAATGTTACATGCGAAACGGCTTCGTCTGTAAATAAAATATTACATGGGAAACGAGGGTTGACTACAGTCTGTTGTTGCATCCACAGACAAAACATCACTCTAGGAACATCATTGAGACATTGAACTCGTTTGAGGTGGTAAGGGTAAGTAAAATGCGCTGTAAAATTCCCCATACACTACTGTGGCTTAGTACAGGCACTTGTGTGGCAATTCTTCTCGTCGAGGTTTCTGGAGAGAGCTGTACTGCTTCCAACACAATATCCTCAACCTCTGGCGTAATGCGAGCAGGCCTACCTACTACTCTGCCATGTGCAAAACCCCCATTTTCTCTCAGGCGCTGATGGACCTTTGTAAATGAACGACTTTCGGGGTGTCTTCGATCAGGATATGTTTCTTGGTACAAGCGTGCAGCCTCCCGTGCATTGGCCATTAGCCATACCGTACATGAAATGCATATCCGCATACTCTTCGTTACTGTAAGGTTCCATTTTAACTACAACACAGCACAAGTGGCACTCCTGAAACGAGACTGATACCTTTTGAGACTATGTACTGTATCCGTCCTGTACGTTCTGCGTGTATGGCTTGATTACAACTCATCTCTCGGCAATGTCCATTTTTGTAAACAAGAACATATGACGGCTTCAAGTGCGCAAGGAGTAAACCGTACGATGTTACAAACAATGACTTCAGTGGCGGCTAACCATACATTCGTAATTATCTCGCAATCGGCACGTTTGCGCAATCCTTTTAGATACACCTTGTATATTCACATTATTCTTCTTTGTTTGTCTCTCAATCCGACCCGTCAATGTTCTATCTATATCGAGGATAATGGAGGTAGGTGCGAGTATTTTTATTATTTACTAGCTAATAGACGACGTGCTCTGCAACGCCTAAATAAATGAATATTAATGTGCTTTTAATGTTTAGTTGAGTACGTAAAAGGAAAAATAATTATAAATTTATATTTTTTGATACCCGGTGCTGATTATCCGGCGTTACTCGGCAATCTACACATCCCGATCTTCTTGGCATAAATGAGCTGAAAGACAAAATTCGTTTTTGTGAGTTATCCGTAAAAGAATACCCATCATGTGCTGCTATGCTTGCACAAGGATCTACGTACTTCTCTCGATCTTCTAGGCATCAATGAAAGACAAAAATGGCTATTATTAGTTATCCGTAAGAGTCAATACTAATAAAGTACATATCAAATTCCGTTGAGGTGAATTAACTTTATATACACCATTTTAACAAATTTGAGGCGAAGGCACCTGCCACAACAGGTATATTTCAATTTTTAACTCTTATCTTATATCCGTAAGAGATAAACATATTCTGTCGCGGAAGTTTTGTAGAGTTTTTGAGATATTCAATTCTGTGTACATTAATTTTGTGCATTTTGTTATGGTATAGGTAGCTTAAGCCGTTTAAGCGTCCAAAAAGCTACATTTTTCATGTTCTTCAGTACAAAGTTCGAATTTTAAGGGTGTAGGAGTTGAGTATCACAATTGTTTTATAGCCTATGTTCATCCCTAGAATCTCCTGAACATTTTGCAAAACACAACATTGATTTTTTATATTATATATATATATAATATATATATATATATATATAAGAACGCTTTTTCTATATAACTCTTGGATAAAATCAATAATTTAAAAAGTATTCTTTTTTACAAAAAACCGTTTTCTACGTAAAATTAATTTACTCAACAAGTACAAACAATGAACGGTTATTTTTTTATTGAAAAGAATATTAAAATATAAATATATTTATATTTTTCATATATATATATATATATATATATATATATCATTTACTAGAGGTAGCACAGCGGCAAATTTGTAGCATTTTTTAAAGTTTTGTCACAAATACGTCATTTATGAACATTAATTTCCTTTTCATTTCAAAAACACGAACGACAGAATAAGTATACTAGTACTACTACAACAACTACTTCATCTAATATATAAAAATGAATGTTTGTTTGTTTGTTCGTACTTTATGCGCGGCTATACCGTTGATCCGATTATGAAGAGTTTTTTTTGCTAAATGTTCAGGAGATTACCGGGATGATTATAGGGCTATAAGAGAGTTGAGATACTCAAATCATACACCCGTAAAAAACGCCCTTCATAGTGAAAAATCCCTTTCTTTGCCTTTATATGTCTAACGCTGCCTAAACCATAACAAATACACAAAAATACTACTGCACATTGAATTGAATACCTCAAAAAACTTTTCTGGAAAGTCCCCGACAGCATATGTTTTTATCTTTTAAAGATAACTCACAATATCTATCCATTTTTGTTTTTTTTCCCAAATGCCCCAAGTTTGTCTTTCGACATTCCTGGTTTCTCTCCTGGCATGGTGTACTTGTAACCCACTTCTGAGGTTGGGGTGCCTGGAAGACGGGGTTACTTTGCACCGATGATATGATGGGTGATGATGATAATAATGGTGCGCCAGGAGAGTCCCTAATCCTAAGCTTAACCTAAGATGAATATGAATGATGATGATTGTGATGGCCATATCATTTCGGGGACCGTTTGGGCCTTAAAGTTTTCCTGACATTTGTCTTACAGGTGAGGAAAAACCCCGATAAAAACCTCACCCAGAAAAGCTGTCCGGACCGGGGATCGAATCCGGGCCCGTTGCGTGACAAGGCAGCACGCTACCCCGAGACCACAGCGGTTGATACTAAGAAAATCGGAATGCGTAGATTTCCGGGAAACGACGTGTAGTGAGCACGGGATATCTAAAAATTATAAGAATATACATTTATATGTATAATTCCTTTTACTTATTCAACTAAATGCAAGAAAAGAAACACATTATTATCTACTTAGGTGTAGCAGCGCACGCCGGGTATTATCTAATATATATATATATATATATATTCTTATCGTGTCATATTAAGCTTACATTGCCCAATGTAAAAATTTAATTTTAACACACACACACACACACACACACACACACACACACACACACATATATATATATATATATATATATATATATATATATATATACTATACTACTACTACTCATACTACTCTATATATATATTATATATATATATATATCTGTGTGTGTGTGTGGTGTCTGTGTGTGTGCATTGATTTATAAATAAACTATATATATTTCCGCTACGCACAATTCAACGTTTTTATTCAATATGTAATTTTCGTAACAAAGCAATAACAAAAATGTTGACATAATAAATAAATTATGTTGCGGAGCAACGCCACTGAATACGAAATTGAAAAAGTGTTTAATTCGAATTAAGTTTAAATTATGTTGCGGAGCAACGCCACTGAATACGAAATTGAAAAAGTGTTTAATTCGAATTAAGTTATATGTAAATATTTTCAGATTAAATCCATTTATAACCGTAAATTTGTGGAATAAACATTGTGCAACTCTCCCTTTTTAGGTAAATACTACATACATTAAGAAATACCATATTTATCATACATTAAATGTTAAAAATATATTACGTGTTGCACTGTTCACATTTGAAGGGTAACTGCTTACACATTATAACAAATTTAAATATAAAATTTGAAATGTTCTCTTTTTAGATATTTTTAAGTAGGAATATGTTATTCTAATTACAACGTAAAATTAAAATAAATATATTCCTGCTTGTAATTTATATATAATATATATATCCTTTCTTCTTGTTTGTCTCTCACTTCGACCCGTCAATTTTCTATCTATGTCGAGGCATAATGGAAGTAAGGTGCGAGTATTTTTTATTATTTACTGGCTAATAATCGGCGTGCGCTCTTACCCTAAATAAATAACAATTAATGTTCTTTTTATGTTTAGTTGAATAAGTAAAAGGAAAAATTATAAATTTACATTTCTTAGATACCCTGTAATGATTATCCGAGGTTGCTCGGGAATCTACTTATCCCGGTCATCCTGGCATAAATGAGCTGAATTACAAAATTCGTTATTGTGAGTAATCCGTAAAGGAATGCCCAGCATGTGCTGCTAGACTTGCACAAGTATCTACGTACTTGTCTCAATCATTTTGGCATTAATCAAAGACAAAATGGCTAGTGTGAATTACCCGTAAGAGTCAATACTAGTAAAATGCATATCAAAATTCGTTGAAGTGAATTAATTTTATATACGCTATTTTAACAATTTGAGGACGACGGCAGCTGCCACAACTGGTAAATTTTCGATTTTTAACTGTTATCTAATATATCCGTAAGAAATAAACATATGCTGTCGCGGACGATTTTGTTGAGCTTTTGATATAATCAATTATGTGCGCATTAATTTTGTGTATTTGTTATGGCTTAGGCATCGTAAGCCATTTAAGCGTCCAAAGAGCTGCAGTTTTCACATTCTTCACTAAAAAGGGCGATTTTTAAGGGTGTAGGAGTTAAGTATCACAACTCCTTTATAGCCTATGTTCATCCCTGGAATGTCCAGAACATTTTGCATCAAACCCCATCACAATCGGCCGCGCATAAAGTACGAACAAACAAACAAACCAAGAATCAAACATACAATCATTTTTATTTATTAGATATATATATATCTTCTTCTTCTTCTTCTTCTTCCGAATGCAGTATTGGGTGATGATGCCCGTTCTGCGACTACAAAAACTGATCTTTCCATCGGTTGAAGGGTCTTCCGAGGTCTCTTTTGCCTTTAGGGTTGAGGTGGGAATTTGACATTCTCTGGACGTGTTGGAACCATTTAATCTGATAATTTTGTATATGTTCAACCATTTCCCTACTATTCCACTGCATCCTTATCTCATCACTTTTCATTCTATCCCTTAATGTTACTCCTGTTAGTGATCGGAGGAATCTCATTTGTGAACTATTAATGCCGGATTTATCTTTTGCTCGAAGTGTCCAGCATTCACTTCCGTATAGTAGAGCAGGTTTGGCTATGGCATTATGAAATCTCAATTGGATTTCTTTCCTCATTTGTTTCCAAAATTTCTCATAGTTTATACCATTTAATCTGGTATATTTTTCTAAAATTTTGTTTCAACCTCTTTTTGATTATGAAACTGTGATATTCTATTACCTAAATAATTAAAGTGTGTTACGTGTTCTATTGGTTTATACTTTTTTATTATTATTTTATTTAGAATATAGAATAAACAGTAATGGAGATAGTCAATTTCCTCGTCTTAAACCTTGGTTAATTTCACAATATATTATATGTAAATATGTATAGAAGTACGTTTTTATTATAAATCCTTGAATAAAATCAAGTATGTAATAAGTATTTCCTTTTACAAAAGACCGTTATCCTCCCGTAAAATTAAGTTACTCAGCAAGTACAAACCATGAATGATTTTGTTGTTTTATTTATATTTAATGATTGAAAAATATTATAAAATAGGAAACTTTTTTCATATTTATTAATTACTAAAGGTCGAATAGCGGGGCCTGAAATTCTAGCAGTTTTTTTTTTAGTTTTTTTTTTAAGGTTGTCAAATACGTCATTTATGCACATTAGTTTTCGATTTATTTAAAAAATACGAACGATAGGAAAATGTATACTTCTACTACTACCACTAACCCATCTAATATATAAAAATGAATGTTTTGTTTGTTCGTACTTTATGCGCGGTCATACCGTTGATCCGATTGTGATGGCGTTTTTTTTTTGCAAAATATTCACGAGATTCCCGGGATGATTATAGGGCTATAAGAGACTTGAGATATTTAACTCCTACACCCTTAAGAAAACACCCTTTGTAGGGAAAAAAGGTGAAAAATTCCTTTCTTTGCCTTAAATGGCTTACGCTGCCTAAACTATAACAAATACTCAAAATTACTACTGCACAAAGAATTGAATATCACAAAAAAATCTACAGAAAAGTCCGCGACAGCATATATTTTTATATTTTAAGGATTACTCACAATATCTAAACGCTTTTCTCTTTTATTGATGCCAAGAAAATCGGAATGCGTATATTTCCTGACAACGACGGGTAATCAGAACGGGGTATCTAAATATTATAAGAATATGAATTTATGTTTATTTTTCCTTTTACTTATCCAACTAAATGTGAATAGAAACACATATCATCTATTTATTTGTAGCAGCGCCCGCCTGGAATTATGCTAATTTCTTATCATGTCATTTTAATCTTACATTGCCCAACGTCAAAAATTTAATTATAACACCACCACACACACACATATATATATATATATATATATATGTGTGTGTGTGTGTGTGTGTGTGTCTGTATGTATGCATTGATTTAATAAATAACACGTGTATATATTATATATATGTATATATTTCCGTTACGAAGCATTTAACATTTTTATTAAAAATATAATTTTCGTAACAAAGCAATATAAAAAATGTTGGCGCGTAATAAATAACTTACGTTGCATTTAAAATATATAAATATTTCACAGATTAATTCTATTTATAACCGTAAATTTGTGGAATGAATATTGCGCAACTCTTCCTTTATCAGGTAAATACTAAATGCATTAAGAAATACCATATTTATCATAGATAAAATATTCGAAAATATATTACGTGTTGTACTGTTCACATTTGAAGGCTATCTGCTTACACATTATAACAAATTTGAATATAAAAACTGAAATGTTCAGTTTCATATATTTTTTAGATAAGAATATGTTGTTTTAATTACAAACGTAACATTCACATAAATATATTCCCGCTTATAGTTTTATTATATATATATTATATATATAGGTGTATGTGTGTGTGTGTGTGTAAGCATTCGTTTTTCCTTTCATATCATACTTACCTTCATTGCCAAATGTCAAAAAAATATAGTTATAAACATCTAAATATACATTCGTTACTTCTATAAAGTAAATATTCTCTTTAAAAATTTGCCTAACTGTTATGTTGGCCACAAGATGTCAGTCGGAACGATTTTCCGCTACCTCTTGTGTGAATTGAGAATACTCCATATATAAGAAAAAATGTATATTTGTGTTGGGATACTTTAGTAGCTGAGGTTGTTTGAGTGTTAAACGAACAGTGTTTTGAGATTCGGTTTAAAATCCCGACTCAAGTTATTCATTTCTCTTTTCATATCATATTTGCCTTTATTGCCAAATGTAAAAATTACAGTTATAACATCTAAATATACAACCGTTACTGCTATAAAAGTGGTATTTTGTTTTAAAAGTTGCTTAACTGTTATGTTAGCCACAAGATATCAGTCGCAACGATTTTCCGCTACCTCTTTTGTGAATTGAGAATACTACATATATAAGAAAAACGTATGCTTGATGTGGAATACTTGTGTAGCTGAGGTCGTTAGAGAGCTAAAAGTACAAAGTTTAGAGACTCGGGTTCAAATCTCGAAACAAGCATTCTTTTTTTTATCATATCATATCATATATATATATATTTTTTTTTTTCTTTTCATATCATATTTGCCTTCATTGCCAAATGTCAAAAAGATATTTATAATATCTATGATATATATATATATATATATATATATACATACATAACATACATACCATACATACATACATACATACATACATACATACATACATACATACATACATACATACATACATACATACATACATACATTCACATACATACATACATACATACATACATACATACATACATACATACATACTACATACATACATACATACATACATACATACATACATACATACATACATACATACATACATACATACATACAGACATACATACATACATACATACATACATACATACATACATACATACATACATACATACATACATACATACATACATACATACATACATACATACATACATACATACATACGTACATACATACATACGTACATACATACATACACACCCCTTCTCTTTGAATTATAAACCAGATGGTAACAGGGAAATTCGGAGACTATTGAGAAGATGGTCTGATCAATTTTTTTGATTCTCGGAATGAACTTTGAATGATTTAATCTTTGTGAGTTTTGTTGATGATGATAATACGGACTTACCAACAATGTACACTATACACTTAGAATTTTGCTGTTCATTAAATGCTATTAAACATCTCTGCCATGGAACACATCAATCATCGCCTTTAGAATTCAATTTTCGGAACACTTTTCAAAATCAGCGGAGATAAAATCTAATGCCTTGGAACCCGTGGGAAAATTATAATTGTAATCACCCTAAATGATCAATAAAACTAAATATATGTTTACACATAGAAACATCTTATATAATGGGAATGAACAGCTAATGACAAATGAGGGTAATTTGAGGAGGAAGTGGCTGAATTCAAATACCTAGGAACAATAATCACAAATAGGAATGAGATGCACAAAGAAATTAAACGTAGGCTCAATTCTGTAAATGCTTGCTATTATGCATTACAGAGACTCTTGACTTCCAAACTCCTTTCAAAAAACGTTAACACTGAAAATGTATAAAACTGTTTATTCTCCCAGTTATATTATATGGATGCGAAACATGGACTCTTGTCTTTTTAAGGGTGGAGGAAATATGACGAGTATTTGAGAATAAAGTTTTTAGCTAGCCTTCAAAATACAAGACAGGATAAAATAAGAAATGAATTCCTTTGGAGAGAAATGGATGTCACCTCATCTGTTGTTAAGAGGATTGGAAAATCAAACTCTTAAATGGTGTGGCTATGTACATAGAATGGGAGATGAAATATGGCCAAAAAAATATATACCCAATGGTCATCCCCTGGTATAAATAAACGTGGCAGAATCAAGATGGAAATGGAAAACTTATGTCAGAATTATAATGGATGAATTTGGAAGAAGGAGTTTGGAATGATAGAAATAAATGGAAACTGAAGACGGCAAACCTATAAGGGGAAAGCCGGAGAAAAGAAGAAGAAGAAGAAGAAGAGGAGGAAGAGGGAAAATGTGGTGGAACAAATAGAGATGATCAGACAGGTGAATAGAGAAAACTTCATAAACAGTGAGCTACATGATCTTAATAGGAAAACCAGATATAATAAATAAAGAGACTTAAGTCTCATAGACTGCGATGGAGCAGGACATGTGGTACGAATGGGGAATGAAAGAGTGACATGGAAACTTCTTGTAGGAAAAACCAGAAGGAAAAGGTCCAGTGGCTAGACCAAGAATGATGTGGGAGAATAACATTAACTAAGATTTGAGAGAAGTAAATTAAACAGGGGATGATTGGGAAACATTAGCTCAGGATAGGGATGTGTAGATAGCTTATGTCTGCCGCAATCATGAAACTTCGGGTTCGATAGTGGCAGTGCGTTATACAGTGGAGGAAATTGGTATAAAGGCACACTCCGACCCGTCAATGTTCTATCTATGTCGAGGCATAATGGAAGTAGGTGCGAGTATTTTTTTATTATTTACTAGCTAATACCTGGCGTGCGCTGCTACGCCTAAATAAATGAAAATTAATGTGCTTTTTTATGTTTAGTTGAATAAGTAAAGTAAAATAATTATAAATTATATTTTTTAGATAACCCGTGCTGATTATCCGATTTTGCTCGGTAATCTACTCATCCTGATCTTCTTGGCATAAATGAGATGGAAAAGAAAATTTGTTATTGTGAGTTATCCGTAAAAGAATACGCACCATGAGCTCCTACGTTTGCACAAGAATCTACGTACTTGTCTCGATCTTCTTGGCATCAATGAAAGACAAAAAAGGCTATTGTGAGTTATCCGTAAGATACAATACTAATAAAATTCATATCAAATTCCGTTGGGTTGAATTAAATTTTATTTACACCATTTTAAACAAATTTGAAGACGACGGCACCTGCCACAACATGTACATTATATTTTCTAACTATTATCTTATATCCGAAAAGATAAGCAAATGCTGGCGTGAAAATTTTTGTAGCGGTTTTTGAGACGTTCAATTCTGTGTACATTAATTTTGTGTATTTATAATGGTTTAGGCAGTGTAAGCCATTTAAGCGTCCAAACAGCTACATTTTTTTAGGCTTTTCAATACATAGGGCGATATTTAAGGGTGTAGGAGTTGAGTATCACAACTCTTTTATAACCTATGTTCATCCCGGGATTCTCCTGACCGTTTTTGCAAATAAAAAAAACCATCACGATCAGATCAACGGTATGACCGCGCATAAAGCAAGAACAAAAAATCCAACAAACAAACAAACAAACATTCATTTTATATACTATATATATATAATGTCCATCCATAGTAATTCCGCCTGAAGGTAGGTCCTTCACTGCAATCATAGCATTTCCATGCTATGCTTGCAGTTTACTAGGGAATTGTAGGTGTGGCAGCTTCCCTTTGCTTTCCACACCGGTGAAGTTTGGTAATGATGGTAATGATAAGGATGATGATTATGATGATGACCATAATGATTTCGGGGACCATTTGGGCCTTAAAGTTTTCCTGAAATTTGTCTTACATGTGAGGAAAAACCCCGATAAAAACCTCACCAAGAAAAACTGCCCCGACCAGGATCGAATGCTGGCCCGCTGCGTGACAAGGTGGCACGCTATATATGGCCATCATCATCCTTATCATTATCATCATCCTTCACCCGTGAGGAAAGCAACGGGAAGCTACCACACCTACAATTCCCTAGTAAAGCTGCAAGCATAGCATGAAAATTGAATTGAGGGACCTGCCTTCGGGCAGAATTAATAATAATAATAATAATAATAATAATAATAATAATAATATAATAATAATAATAATAATAATACTTTATTTATTCTGGCAGAGTTAAGGCCATAAGGCCCTCTCTTCCACTCAACCAGCACAAATACAAATAAATATTTGACAAATGTAGATATACACTATACTAATTATAAAACGGTTAAAGATACAATAAATGTAGCAATGTAAATGTCATGTACAAACAACATTTTATAGGGTAATAACAATAATGATACGATAATAATAATAATAATAATATAATAATAATAATAATAATAATAATAATAATAATAATAATATAATAATATAATATAAATATGATACATTATAGGGAAACACCAATTAATATATATATCTTACTTACTTACTTACTTACTCACTGGCACTATCGAACCCGTAGGTTCATGGCCGCACGGACATAAGCTCTCCATACATCCCTATCCTGAGCTAATGCTTTCCAATCATTCCCTGTATAATCTACTTCCCTCAAATCATAGTTAATGTTGTTCTCCCACCTCATTTTTGGTCTACCAACTGGACGTTTTCCTTCTGGCTTTCCTACAAGAAGTTTCCATGCACGTCTTCATTCCCCATATGCGCAACATGTCCTGCCCATCGCAGTCTACGGGACTTAACTGTTCTTATTATATCTGGATTCCTATAAAGACCATGTAGTTCATTGTTATGTAGTCTTCTCCATTCACCTGTCTGTTCATCTCTCTTTGGTCCAAAATTTTCCTAAGAACTTTATTCTCAAATACTCGTAATCTCCTTTCCTCCCTTAAAGTAAGAGTCCATGTTTCGCACCCATATAATATAACTGGTAGAACAATAGTTTTATATATTTTCAGCTTAACGTTTTTTGAAAGGAGTTGGGACATCAAAAGTCTCTGCAATGCATAATAGCATGCATTTCCAGAATTGAGCCTATGTTTAATTCTTTGTGCATCTCATTCCTATTTGTGATTATTGTTCCTAGGTATTTGAATTCAGCCAATTCCTCAAAATTTCCCTCATTTGTCCTTAGGTGTCCATTTCCATTATATAATGTATTTCTACGTGTGACCATATATTTAGTTTTTTTGATATTTACTTCCAGTCCTAATTTCTTAGTGTTTACTCAATAGTGTGTGCGTGTTGGCCTTTAGTATCTCCTCGCTATCGGCCAGTAGTACTACATCATCAGCATAAACTAACAGCTTATTAATACCATTGAGTTGTAAGCCTTCCTCATTCTCTAAAGATTTAATGGCATGCTCTAGTACAAATTAAATAGTAGAGGAGATAGTGCATCTCCTTGCTTTAACCCATTCTGGATTTCAAAAAGTGTCTGAAAACTGTTTGCCTACACGCACCCTACTCGTTGAGCCATTTAGACACATTCGTATAAGTTCTAACTAAACTTTTTAGGAAATTCCAAACTCCAGCAGGATACTATATAACTTCTCCCTCTTAATTGAATCATATGCTTTTTTGAAGTCTACATATAGTTGATGTACAGTACCATTATATTCCCATTTCTTTTCTAAAATCTGTCTTATACTAAAAATCTGATCTGTTGTAGACCTGTTTCTTCTAAATGCACATTGATGATCTCCTAGAATGTCATCAATATAGGGAGTAAATCTGCTATATTTGTTAGAATTTTGTACGAAGTTGAAAGTAATGAGATGCCCCTATAGTTGTTGCAATCAGTTTTATCTCCTTTCTTATAAATTGGTACGATAATTGATTCCTTCCATTCATCTGGAAGAGCTTCTTTTTCCCCAATCATACTAAGCAACCAGCGTATCTTGTCCATCAATTTTTCTCTCCCCCTGATTTTATCAGTTCTGCTGGGATCTCATCTGAACCTGATGCTTTATACATCTTCAATTTTTCAATTGCCATTTCAACCTCTAATGCACTTGGCTCTGCGACTAGCATTTCTGCTGTCTGTAGGTTATTCTCCTCAATGTCCTGTTCTGTATGTACATTTAATAGCTGATTAAAATAACTTTTCCATCTATTTAATATACTCTTGGAATCTGCCAATCATATCCCCATTTTCATTCCGAATTATGTTTGTTCTAGCCTGAAACCCTTTCTTCTCTCCTATACTAATTCCCTGATATAATTCTCTAATGTTACTATTTTTTGCATTCATTTCAAGATCATTAATCTTCTCTCTCAAATATTCCCTCTTTTTACTCTTTAGTAACTTGGTGGTTTCCCGTCTAAGATCTACCCAATTGGTGCACACTAAATTTATCTCATTTGGCTTCGTGTGTAACCATACATAAGTTTATTGCTATCTTTCTTTTTCTTTACAATGTCTGCCACATTCCTCATCAAACCATTTCGTTGTTTTCTTGGCCTCTTTTTTAAACACTCAATGCTTTCTTTCTGATGCGACCATTTATAATATTCGTCTTATAGCCACTCATTTCTTTATTAATATCAGTTTTCTTCTTTGTTTTGCCACATTGTCATCTGAAAGATTCCAGTACTTCAAATTCTATTATCAAGTTTGATTTGTGTATTCTTTGCCTGCATTTCATCATTTTTCAAGTTTTTTTTATTTCCTATTTTACAGAATCATATTTTGCGTTTTGTTCCCTGCTACATAAGCGATAGCCGTTGTCTGATTTGCACCCTGACCAGATGATGAATTCTGAATTGGCTCGTCCTGTCCCACTAACCCTGATATCTACACATCAATGATTCTCACATACTACTGGTGTCCATGGCGTTTATCCACTAATACATGATCTATCTTGTTTCTCGAGTTCTTTCTCCATCTGGGGAACTGTCCAGGTTGTATTTTTATGAGGCTCCTTATGCTGAAGTTGTTGGTGCGCGTAACAACGAGATTCTTTGATTGATTTGCATAATGTGACTAATCTAACTCCCGTTTTGTCGTTACTATCTTTCATTTGAAGACTGAATTTGCCTATTGTTGTTTTGAAATATATCTTCCCCGCCCCACTTTTGCAATAAAATCTCCTAAGACAATTTTCCTATGATATCGTTAAAGGCTAATCACATAAGCATTCCACTTCTTCGCAGAACTCATCCTTGATTCTGTCACCTCTTATCTTCTGTGGGGGTCACCCCCCTACATTTACAATTAATAAAATCCAAGTCTTTAACCCTTTAGAATATGTATGATATCCTATCAACTAACACCCTTTATATCTCGGAGAGCGGAATAGGATCCTCCTTCTGACTAAAAAAAACCCTTCCAAATGCAGGTCTTTCTGCACCCCCATAGTATAATGAAAAGCCGCGTCCATCACCTGATTCCTCGACTACCTCTCCTGGCCACCTTAACTTCCTGTAAAGACAGACTACTATCCAAGTATGCGAGTTTTATCTCAATTCCCGCGTTTTTTTTAAAATATCTCCTAGTGCCTCGCAGCTAGGGTATATAAGTCCGAATCATTCCATGTTCCTAGGAACATGTTCCCTGTGTTTGAGCCATTTGGCTTGGGTTCCCTGAAGTAGTCCCCATGCACCGGAGAAACCGACCCTGGGTGACTCCTTTGACCTCCCGGAAAATTTTTACCCCAGTAGACAACCCATGGGCCGCATTAGCTATGAACGGTGCGGTATTTTTTACGGTGAAAGATCGTCACTCTTTCGACCGAAGGTACTTATTTTTTCGTCTGGCTTTAACTCCTTCGACCAGTCCGGCATGGGTAACCCTATCGGCAGCAATGCTACCAGCCGGCATAGCTCTCAGGATCAATTTTAAGCACACAAGCCACTCCACCACGACAAGGTAAAGCTACCAATGGGCGTGAATATATATATCTTACAATGGATAATAATGAAGTCGCGTTTAGAGCAGATATAAATTTTTAGATTTCTTTTAAAAGATGCCCCCTCCATGGTATCTTTACCTTGTCGTGTTGGAGTGGCTTGTGTGCTTAAAATGATCATGCAGCTCTATGCCGGCGGTAACATTGCTGCCGATAGGGTTACCCATGCCGGACTGGTCCGAAGGTGATAAGCCAGACGAAAAAAGTACCTTGGTCGAAAGCGTGACGATCTTTCACCGTAAAAATACAACCGTCAAGAAATGCGGACATGGGTTCTACTGGGGTAAAATTTTCCGGAGGTCAAATAGTCCCCCATTCGGTTCTCCGGGCGGGGACTACTTCAGGGAACCCATGCCAAAGGCTCAAACACAGGGACATGTTCCTAGGAACATGGAATGTTAGGACTTTATACAATAGCGGGCACTAGAGATATTAACGCGGGAATTGGATAAATCGCCCTTGGATATAGTCGCTTTACAGGAAGTTAGGTGGCCAGGAGAAGGTAGTCAGGAATCAGGAAGCTTTTCATTATACTATGGGGGTGCAGAAAGACCTGCATTTGGAACGGGTTTTTTAGTCAGAAGGAGGATCCTATCCCGCTCTCCGAGATATTAAGTTTGTTAGTGATAGGATATCATACATAATTCTAAAGGGTAAACGACATGATTTTATAATTGTAAATGTACATGCCCCCACAGAAGATAAAGATGAAAAGATCAAGGATAGATTCTATGACGAATTAGAATGCTTATTTGATAGCCTTTCACGATATCATATGAAAATTGTCTTAGGAGATTTTAATGCAAAAGTGGGGCGGGAAATATATTCAAACCAACAATAGGCAAATTCAGTCTTCATGAAGATAGTAACGACAACGGGGTTAGATTAGTCACATTTGCCACATCAAAGAATCTCATTGTTAAGAGCACAACATTTCAGCATAAGGATATTCATAAATACACCTGGACGTCCCCAGATGGAGAAACTCGGAACCAGATAGATCATGTATTAGTGGATAAACGCTGGCACGTAGCATCATTGATATTAGATCATTTAGAGGGACAGACTGCAATTCAGATCATCATTTGGTCAGGGTGAAAATCAGACAACGGCTATCGCTTATGAGAGGAACAAACGCTAAAGATGATTCTGTAAAATATGAATAAAAAGCTGTTAAAAATGATGAAATGCGGCAAGAATACCAAATCAAAATTGCTAATAGATTTGAATTGCTGGAATCTTCAGATGACAATTTGCAAACGAAGAAGAAATGATATAAATAAAGAATGGGAGGCTATAGAGATACTATTAAATTGTCAGCATCAGAAAGCATTGGTTGTTAAAAAAGAGGCAAAACAAGAAATGGTTTGATGAGGATGGTGCTGACATCGAAAGAAAGAAATCTGCAAAAATGAAATGGTACACGAACAAATGAGGTAAATTAGACAATGGGGTAGTATGACGGAAACCACCAAGTACTAAAGAAGGAAAAAGAGGGAA